>CM076569.1:704912547-705180041 GCA_034641835.2 Pinus albicaulis
TAGTCATAAGATTTTTTTACTCCAAGATTGTTATCAAATCTATTCAAACAGAGGTTAGAAAGCATAATAGCTAAAGAGTATCAGTGGTTAAAGTGTATCAGGTAAAAGTCAGTGAAAGTTAAAATGAAGTTACAGAGCAGTCAAAGGTAAACAGTAAAAGTAAATACAGAAGGCAGTAAAATGGTAAAAAGAGATGATAATACTTTCACCAATATTGAGGTTTTTCTAAAGTGAAAGTAAAACAGTCAAAAGAGTAAGAAAGTAAAAAGATGAAAAAACATAACAAGAAGGAACATTTTTGCAGAAATTGCATATTTTAGTCATAGTTTTGCAGAAACTATTGTGATCAATAAAAGATGAATTTTACAAAATGGAAGGAGGTTTATGTTCTTAAGAGGGCCATCTACAAAAACCTATCTCACTTTTCTAACAGCCATTATGGTTTTGGAAATATTAAACAATGTTGGAAAGCATTTTTTGCAGAAAATTCCTGTTAAGTCATCATTTTACAGAGAATATTGTGGCCAATTAGAAATACATTTTACAAAACTGAAGGAGGTTTTTGTTCCTAAGAGACCCATATACCAAAACCTATCTCAGGTTTTCCACAGTGATTTCAGGGTGAGAGATACATGCACATATTTAGAGGCTATTTTTCAGACTCTGTAAAACTCTGTTTTACACATCTTTTTGCAGAGCCTATTTCACACAGCTGGAGAGAAATTTTAGGAAAGTGAAAGAGGTTTATCTCACCAACATATTTATCTACAATAACCTCTTTCAATTTTTACATATATATTACGGATTGAGAAATAACAAGGTATCATTGGACCCCAAGTTTGCAGAATTGTTGGAGCAGAATTCACAAAAAAGGGAAGCAGTTAGTGACTTGGATGCCTCATCATCAGCTAAAAGTTGGATCAAATTCGAATTCTCCTCTTTTTCATCACCTATCCATACAAAATAGTGCCAAATAGATGCATTAGTTTGAATGTCCTTTAATTAAGTTCTATTTATGTAAATAGTTGGAGAGATTTGTGAACCAATTTTGATATTTGTTTCAAGATATTTTAGTTTAGAATTTGTATAAATACTCCACTCTTGGAAGCATTTGGGGTGGATTCTATTACTCTGCTGTAACATTGAGATTTTCGGAATAAAATAATTTTGGAGAAATTTTTCGTGGCTTACTGGATGACGATTTAAAGCACTGGACTTGTTGCAGGATTCATGTGTTGGACTACAGTTCAATAAGTTTTTCTACCCTTTGTCTGAAATTCTATATTAGTTTATAATATCATCATATCCATTTCTGAATAATTTACATAAAGGATTGAATCAGAATTTGCTTAATTGTACTCTGATTTCAAATGTGGTTGTTCTTAATATCATTATGTCCATTTCTGAATAATTTACATAAAGGATTGAATCAGAATTTGCTTAATTGTACTCTGATTTCAAATGTGGTTGTTCTTAATGTTTTCTTCTAAATTAGTTATAAGCATGAATTCTTAAATGCTCATGCTTTGCTAATTTAAACATTGTTGATTACTATAATAAAGAATTCTTCATTGCTCTTTGTTTGTAGTCATCTCATTTCTTTCTTTTGAACATGGTGAAAGATTCTTAGCTGCCTTTCATCCCTTCAAGATCATCTCATCCACTTTAAATTTTAAGGATTGTTCTCTGTCTAGCTATCTTGCCCTGTAATACCATCTTGTGTTTAGAATAGAAATCCAGTAAAGCCATCCTTTGACTCCATAGCCCAATGGACTGAAAGCCCTCAACCTTGCCCTTAGTTTGTGGATTCCACCATTTTCCAAAACAAACTTTTGAATCTATAACTAGCCTAAAACCTTCTAAGAACAAAGATAAATTATAAAGAGAGAGCCCTCTCTGGATGCAGATTGGCTAGATTCTGCATCTAAAAGGTTGGTTTGTGGTTACCTCGGGTATACTTTCCTCTTACACAAATTCTAGGAAAACCTGAGTGATAACAGGAGGGAAACTCAATGAATGGTGATCGAGTGGTCATCGGGAATGAAAATAATATTTAGTTAACTTTTCAACGGAGCGCATTACATACTAATGAATTAAGTCAATGTTTGGCTCAATGGTTAATGTTTTATACCAACCAATGATCTATCTATAAAATCGTGGATGGAGAGGGCCTATTAAAGTTCATAGTCATGTTTAAAGCGAGATATATATTTCTCTTCATGCTCATATATATCAAGGTAATGAAATTTACATTGGTGGAACATATGAAGAGAGGTGAGAGTAGGTGTTTAGATTTTTAATTACTTTAATTAATATTCTATTCCTTCTTTTTTTTTAAATTTGTTTGTATATTTAATATTTAATTAATTCAAATTATATATTAATTTCTTTTTGTTTATGGTTTTTTTTTAATAATTATGTTTAATAATATGTATTATTTAAATTAACTATTTTTTTAAATAATTATCTTAATAATAATGATAGTTACAATAATAATTATAACTTATAGTTAGAGTATCTTTTATGCAATAAATTAATTTAAGATTATAATTTCAAATTTTTATTTAATGCAATAATTTTTATAAGTTGGAATGATTAATATAACAACCAACTTATACATCAATGACAAGTTTTCTCGCTCTCGGCAACAGGTTTACATCAATGTCCTTTGACCGAAATATTATGTGTAGTGTTCGACATCAATTCATTTACTCGCACCATACAATTGTACCATGGTACCTTGAGAGCCATTATTATCATTGGTGGTTTCTCTCGCATTTGTTAACGACTTACATCATTAAAGTCTTTAAAAAATACTTCAAAAAATACTTCCAGAAAATGACTTTTCGAAATTAAGCCTAACTCCATACCTTCAAAAAAAATGAAGCACAAAAAACATCCAAAAAAATGTATTACATACCTCCAAGAAATGTCCTTTGAATGTACATCCAAGAAAATTCCTTAAACCCAAAACAATTCTTTGAAAAATCAGGCCGCCTCCAAGAAAAGTCTTTAAACCCAAAAAAATTCTTTGCAAAATCAAACCGTCTCCAAGAATTCGAAATTAAGCACAAATCCATACTTAAAAAAAAAAATGAACAAAAAACATCCAAAAAAATGTATCACATACCTCCAAGAAATGTCCTTTGAATGTACGTCCAAGAAAATTCTTTAAACCCAAAACAATTTTTTGAAAAATCAAATCGTTTCAAAGAAATGTCCTCCAAGAAAAGTCCTTAAACCCAAAACAATTCTTTGCAAAATTGGTCCGCCTCCAAGAAATACCCTTAAACCCAAACCTCCAAGAAAAGTCTTTAAACCCAAACCAATACCTTTATAAAATCAGACCAAATGTGCAAAATGTGCAAAAATTATGAATGATTTTGCCGCGAAATGTGTTTTACGAGGGGCGCCACGAAATTTTCCAGCCGATGGAAAATTAGATTAAAGTTCGGCCGAACTTAGATTAAGAGTTCAGCTGAACTATTAAGTCGTTAGACTTAACGGGCCGTCGGCGCAAAAAAATAGTTTGGCCGAACTAACACATCACCAGTTACGCAGCTTGACGTTTCTACAAATTTGGACTGATTAAACTCCATGAAACATTCTGAATTAACTGTCGGAACTGAGACAAGCATTTTCAGAATTGAATCTACTTTCAGGAAATATAACTTTTATGGAATTTCATAAACATTTACTAATTTTAATTAATTTTCTAATAAAATGGGTGCAAACAATTTTTGAGGGTCACTGTCATTCAGTAAAATCAAAATTATGTATCTCCCAAAATACACTGTAAAAAAAATTGAAAAAATTATGGGGCATTACATTGGTCCGTCATCTCTAATGGGTAGCTTTTAGATTTTTAGTTTATAACTTATATGTTAAGAAATTTGTTGTGTCGCGAAACATATCCAAAATATGCAGTGTTTTCATATTGGACCAGTTCAAAAAATTCTAGTAATTATGATATGCATCCATTGGCTTTGTAGATATGACAAAACCGAAGTAGACTATGTCTAGATTATTGTAGCACATTTTTTTTCTCAAAAACACAAATTTTCAATGAATACAACATTGCGTATTAACATGAATTCTTATGAATCCTTTGATTGTTAAGAAACACACACTCAAAGAAACGCTAAGTTGACATATCAAATCTGCATAAAAAAATTTCAAAAAATAAGTAATAGAAAGCTAACAAAATTTTTGACAACTTTTATTTTTATCGTAAAATGAAATTCTAAACAAAAAAATTGTTATAGTTTGCAGAAAGTTGAAGAACCGAAAAAAATGAAAGATTTTTCTCAAAAAAGGGTAAAAAGTGTAACCCAACTTCACATTTTCACCCTAAAGTGACGTTTTTTTTTTAAGTTGGAGGCATTTTTTGAAGTGACATTTTTTTAGAGTACGTGTTTTGAGTTGAAGTAAATATTTTGAGCTTCGTTTCATTTTTATAAAACATTTTTTTCTCGAATTTTTTAAAATAAGTGTTTTGGATTGGAGTGTGTATTTTTTGCAAAAAATTTAAAATGACTTTTTTTTTTTAAATTAAATCTTTTGTGATGCTTTTTCTAATTGATTTATTGTCTAATTTTTTGAAGGAAATTTTTTGAACTTCATACTCTATTATCATGGGAAATCAAAGGACTTGTGCGAGAAATATGATCGAAAAAGAGACCCTGAGGAATGTAGAGAAGATACGAGACAATCTCGCAAAAGAAATATAGAAGCCCTCCCAAATATTGAAGGGAAAAATCAACTTCAAGCAGAAATTGAAGCAGGTATGTAAATGTAAATATTATGATCTATTGATATATTTAAAATTTTCCTAGTGTAAAATGTGAAGCTTAATTTTTATTTAATGAACTAATTTGAATTTAAATATTTTGTTTAATGTAAATAGATAGAGATATTCCTCAAAACATTGATGATGAGATACAAAATTTTGAAAGAGAAAGTGAAAGAGGTATTGAACCAATGATTGAAGATGCTGAAAATATTGAAAGAAATTCAAATGATGAAATTGAATCACAAGGTATGTATATATATATATTGAATACATGCACGTATTCTTGAAATTATACATATATTTATTAATTTAGTTATTTATTGTTCATATGCAAACTTATTATGTACTATTTTTTCGAATATGTACAGATGAAATAAGTGTCAATGGTGAGATGTTAGAAAATGTTAACACTCACACATATGGAGATAAAAAACCTGACCATGTCATACGATATCGTGTTAACTGCATTTTTGAAAAGTATTTCTTAAATGAGCATGTGACAGTTCAAGCTCAAATGTTGAAAGGTTTCCTATCATTAAGGAAATTAAAAGAAGCTACGACACTATTGGGTATTCGAAAATAAACCAAAGATTAAAAAATGAAGGAAGATGTGATACAAAATATAAGTAGTACTATAAATTCAATTAAGAGATCTAGAGATAAAAATGTTTCAATTGTACATAGAGGAGTACATATTGCAATGGTTTCATCAAGTACTAAAGAGAATCGTTTGGTAACATCTATGGCACGAGCATTAAGAACCTCGCAAAAAACCTTGCTCAAACATCGGAAATTTCGGCTGCAAGTAGATGTAAATGATTAACTCACTTGTTGGAGAGCTATTTGTAGGCAACCATACAAAGATAGACTTGGAGAAAATGTTAAAAAAATAATATATAAATATTGAAAGAACAATTTTCGTACTTCACCAACTACAAGGCATGTGATGCGAAGAAGAATAGCACGAAATCAGTACAAAGAACATGAAAAATATTTCTTGGAAACTACTCAAATAGAGTTATTCAACAAGTTCAATGAAGAGAATTGTCAAATTCATGTGTCAATCAGTGCTTTTGTTCAACAAAAACCATGGTATGTAAAATCTATCATCGTACGCAACACTTGTTGTTGTTGTTATCATGTGGAATTTGAGTTATATTATGACACATTCCTTGATTTTGGTAGAACATTATGGAAGGATTCACCTCCTCCTTCCACTATCCATGATTTCATATCTCAAATTCTATGTGAAAGAGAAAGCGATGAACTATTTTACAAAAAGAAATGTGTTGGTGGTAAAAAAATGCGATGATTGTGGAAATTTGACTAAATTTCAAAACAAATATTGTACTCAATAAATGATCAATAATTTTCCAACATGAAAGTGAAATGGAAGAGATATGAATATATCAATACATCAATTCAAGGTGCAAATAGTGTTAAACGAAGTGAATTACTAGAAGACGAAATTTTTGTGATAGACTTTTTGAGAAAGTTTGAGGCAGAAATTTACAAATACACCAAGCATTCCCATAGAGCTCGATGGCAAGACTTGCAATTCAAAAAATCTCATGAAGTTTTTCCACCAGTGACCATTTTGTCAGTGATTGATTTTACAGAAATCTACACATTTGTTCCACAAAAAGAAATTCAGAGTGAATACTATCATTCTGAACAAGTCTCCATGCTCGTCCATATTCTATATAGACATGCTGAACAAAACGTTGATCATATAGAAATCACGAGTGAAAATTGACATATCATTAAATAATATCACTTTTATATCAGTGACGATCGTACACATGATACATGTTTTGTACAACATTTTTTTGGAAAAATTTATGATTCCTTGAAAAATCATGGAATAACATTCAATGAACATTGGATATGGTCAGACAGATGCGCAGGTCAATTCAAATTTGCATGATCATTCTTTTGGTTGTGTTATCTTCATAAGAAAAGCTGCATTAAACATTGTTGGGTTTCTTTGAGACTGGCCATGGAAAAGGAGAACATGACAGTGTAGAAGCATGCATAAAACGAGCACTTCGAAGATATCAATTGAACCCCTCTGCAAGCCGACTTGTGAACGCTAAAGAAGTTTTTCAATGGTGCTTCGCTGCTCTAAGCCATGAGACTAACCCATCAAGGGAAGTGCGAAGGTACAATCAATTTAATTTTTATTGGAAATATAATTTTAAACATTGTACATTTATCGTGCAATGATTATCTTTGATTGTATTTTGATATCATATTTACAAATTCTTCTTTTAATTTTCCATATAACGGTTTTTCTGGCATATTGGGATCGAAGACGTAGATAGATCAATTGGAAATGATGTTGAAACAATAAAAGGGACTCGAAAATTGAATTCAATTAAAACAAAGTCGTCTAGAAATGTGTTTGCATTGGATAAAAGAAAATATTCTTGTTTTTGTGATGTTTGCATAGACAACACAAAATCCAATGACGTTTGTGAAAACAAAATATATGTAAAATATTGGAAACATACAGAGCTAAATACAAAGGGAAAAATGTTTGTTGCAATGTTTGAAGAAATGCAATTAGAGGAAACTACAATATCATCCGATGGTGATCGAGTTTCTGATCTTGTTAGAGAAGGTAACATTTGAATTGCTTTTTAATGATTTAAAGATCTAGAAATAAATTTAAATATGTATAATTTTGTTAAGTTTGTTTTATTGTGTAGGAGATGTTTTTGCTGTAATTGCACCTATAAAACATTTAACATGTTATATCTTAAAACATTTAACATTTAACATTAAATCAAAATTAAAGGGATTTACATATAACTACTTCAATCTTTTTGAATATATCAAAACAATACTTCAAATATGAGTATCTTCCATCTAGGCCAAATTTAGATTGAAACCATCCAAAACTTAGATCAAAACATTTAACATTTAACATTAAATCAAAATTAAAAGGATTTACATATATATAACTACTTCTTTACTCTTTTTGATTCAATCAAAACAATACTTCACATGGGAGTCTTCCATCTAGGCCAAATGTAGATTGAAACCATCTAAAACTTAGATAAAAACATTTAACATTATATCAAAACATTTAACATTTAACATTAAATCAAAATTAAAGGATTTACATACATATAACTGTAATGAACATAATGTACATAGCGATACCCATCTCCTAGGTTGCCTAACTAGCCAACACCAAAGGGGGTTTGAATAAAAAAAACAGAAAATGGGCTGCCCATAACTGGGAAAAAGCTAAAGAGAACATGACATCAGGCTAGCTATCAATGTGTGTAGGAGGATTCTCATGCACAATTGGACAACCAGATCATCATCTACTCCCTTGGAGTGCTGGTAGGAGTTGTCGTTGCTCGTGCCATCGCTGCTGGAGCTCGTCGAGGTGGATTTGACTGGAAGAGCTGCCAACTTCGTAATGTCCTGGGGCTGATGGGTTGGGATGGTGGACTTTCTCCACCACTCCCTGGAACTAGAAGCACCTTCATCTTGTGGTTCCTCCTGAAAAGAGATGGAAATGGTCGCTGTAATTCGCGGTCTAACCATAGCGCTGGTAAAGTGAAATTGTGCTTCATTGCTTGCTGGAGGAGGGTAGCTACTTGTGTCATGGATGGAAATAGGAGGGCGAGAGCCAGCACTCCTGCCCCCTCCATCCCTACCCCAACCTCCCCTTATGCAACGCATCCGTTGTCTACACATGGGGTCTTCCATAGGCCGAATGTAGATTGAAACCATCAAAAACTTAGATCAAAACATTTAACATTATATCAAACATTTAAAACATTTAACATTAAATCAAAATTAAATGGATTTACATTTAAAACATTTAACATTAAATCGAAATTAAAGGGATTTACATTAAATGTAGATTAAAATGGTATCCAAAACATAAGTTTTCAAAAATTTTTGATTAAATATATCATGCAACATTACTTCACATGCCATGCCAATTATAGTTCAACTATCTAATAGAAACATTTAACATTATACCACATGTGCCAAATGTAGATTGAAACCATCCAAAACTTAAGTTTTAAAAACTTTTTGATTATATATCGTGCAACATTAAAACATTAAACATTTAAAACATTAAATATCACATGTGAAATGTAGATTGAAGCCATCCAAAACTTGAGTTTTAAAAACTTTTTGATTATATATCGCGCAACATTACTTCACATGCCATGCCAATTATAGTTCAACTATCCAATAGAAACATTTAACATTATACCACATGTGCCAAATGTAGATTGAAGCCTTCCAAAACTTAAGTTTTAAAAACTTTTTGATTATATATCGTGCAACATTAAAACATTAAATATCACATGCGAAATGTAGATTGAAACCATCCAAAACTTGAGTTTTAAAAACTTTTTGATTATATCATACATAACATTACTTCACATGCCATACCAATTATAGTTCAACTATCCAATAAAAACATTTAACATTATATCACATGCCAAATGTAGATTGAAACCATCCAAAACTTAACTTTTAATTTAACAAAGAATTATAGATCACAACATTACTTCACATGCCAAATGTACTTCAAGCATCCAAAACTTAAATTTTAAAAACAAAACAAATTATAACACATCATTACATAACATGCCAAATGTAGTTCGGAAGCAAAACAAAACTTAAATTTTAAAAACAAAACAAATTATAACACATCATTACATAACATGCCAAATGTAGTTTAGATGACAACATTAATTTATAGATGACAACATTACTAGTAGTTCAATTATCCAAAACTTAAAAGTTTTAAAAACCAAACAAATTATATAACAACATTACTTCACATTCACATGCCAAAAGTACTAAAACCATCCAAAAATTAACTTTTTGGAACAAAACAAATTATATTAACATTGTAATAAAATATGTCCAAAAATTGTAGATCTCACAAGTATAAAACCGTATCAAGTTATATATATATATATATATATATATATATATATGTGTGTGTGTGTGTGTGACAGTGCATCTAGATAATATATAAAAAAGAAAATTTAAGACTATCTAAATCTTGAAATCAAATCTACAAATCATGTCCATCAAATAGAGATGGATCTAGCGTCTTTCCTATCAGGGTCTCAATCCGCGCACTATCATGTGAAGCATGGGAAACCTACATACACAATGCACATGTACTTGAACATTAAAATTTGATGTTTTAAAAATGAGTGAGAATATATATAGAACTTCATGTAAAAAACAAAATATAACAAAAAAATCATGCAATACCTCATGAGGTTCCCTCTCCATTTGATGAACAAGTTCCACCCCCATAGGAACATCTGCAATGGCAAACTGTACAATATACATGTACAGTTATATATATATATATATATATATTAAAAATTTCAAATGAAAATGCACGTGTACATATATATACTTATTTTCAATAATATTAAAAAAAAAGTTAGACAACTTGTTCAAATGGTGTGGATGTTCCTATCTCCATCGCTAGAGTCCGTGGATTAAAGAAATCTTCTATAGGAACCTAAATTCAAAAAATTTAAAATAACTCAATATATATATATATATATATATCTCAAATTTTAATGGAACTTTTTGAGGTGGAATCTATATATATATATAACTTAAACATAAATTTTATAGTGAAAATTGTTCATACTTGTGGCTCATCTCCTAAGGAAGTAGAAGGTACATCTCCCAAGGAAGAAGAAGGTACCGCCATCCCAAAAACATCGGACGGAATCAGAATCTGTTAAAACATTTTATCATTATATATACATACATGTACATGTGTGCACAATTATTTATTTTAAAATATCACTTAAAAAACACTAACATTTGCCAACATATCTTGATGGTGAGACCCATCTGCATTGTTTGAACTAGAGGTCCCGAACGTGATATTAACATTTTTCGTCATGCATCATGTGTGAGAACTGCAAATGGTGTTTTCACATATAATGATACATTTTTGTTAGATTAATGTACATACAAATAAATTTATACATGTACATACACATGTATTTATTACAAATTGTACACATGTATATGTATGTTAAAATAATTTCAAACCCTAAGGTCATTAACACATACTGTTCCCGTGCCCTCTTCCTCATGAAGAATTAGGTCTTGAAAACCATTGCGACAATTTTTTGCATATATTCGGAGATCTTCAACATTCATGTTGTCAATCTCTTCATCTGTACAATACACAAAATTGGCATGTGCATTTTCACGTGCTCTTTGTCGATTTAGACAAACATCGACTCCACCAAATCCGTTGTAAATATTGTCGATCATGACATCCATTGCTTCTCGACTTATTTGAGAAGTCGCATCCATCTCTGACTGCAGAGTTTCGACCCGAAAAGGTCGACTCACCAATGGCAGCTCAAGACAAGGCAACTCCACATCTCGCTTAGCGCCCTTACATTCATATAATCGACCTTTCCCCGGACCAAAAAATTCTGACGAAAGGTCATTGTAGTTGGGTTTCATACCCAAAACAAATTATGCGTAAAACATTTGTGCAAAATAAACAAGAACCTCTTCGTTCCATGGGAGCCTTCCATAGGCCGCAAGGTGCCTATCATACAAATAGCGAGCTATATTTGGGTGCTTGAAATATTGCACCTTCAACATTTTTCTTTTTGGCCCTTCCTTGAAATTAAACATTGACTTGGCCACATCTTTTGTAACTTTTTGTTTTACATCCTCCCATTTATCTGGACCCATTACTGTTTCCTTTCTCTTTCTTATCACTTCTACAAATGTATCAGTGGTTGGCCCAAGAGTTTTGTACACATTTACAATTTCGCCCAATGAATGTGTAACAATTTCAAGGCTTTTTCGACTCTTAGCAGGTAGAGTCAAAGCCACGAGATCTCTCCGCAATTTTGCATGAATTTTTTCACACCTTTTTAAGGTGCATTCCATCATGTTTGTTTCCCATGGTATATCAGAAATGTCGGTCGGATAAGTTGTGCTGGGTAGACAACCTTCTTCTTGAATGTAGTGTTCTGCCCTGTGTCTATTTTGACTAATATTTGGAACATTTTCAGCCTTTGTATCAATATATATATAATTTCGTATATTAGAAAAAACACATGTAAAAAAATTTGTACAAATTCAATGAAAAAAATATTGAAATTGATGGGAACCTTAACGTGGTTGGTTAGCATCTTCTCCACCCTGAAACTAAACTTAAGACCCAAAATGACCCTGCTGAGAACCAGACCCAAAACGACCCTGCTGAGAACCAGCACCAGCAGTCGTTGATTGGCCTTCGGGGGAATAAATATCACCCCCTTCACGCAACCTGCTACCACTCATTGATGGCCCTCTAAGTGGATTTGAACCACCACCAACCTCTCGAGATGAGAGAGAAACTTCATAAACAAATACGAATTTATAATCAATTGAAAAATACATTCATGTGTACATATAAATACATATACATATTCATTGATTAAATTGCATGAACCATACCACGACTGGGTGAACCATGGGCACGCTCCATGGATGGAGTAGAGACCCTTCTCTTCTTAGCTCCTAAAAATTAAAAAATGAAACTTATTAACAACTAATTTAACTCACAAAGTTAATAAAAAATCAATTCCATATGTACACACATGTATGGAGATTTAATATTATATTTAAATACCGTGAACATCCCCGGATCCCTGAACCCCCATATGAGATTCAGTTGATCTTCGTCGTTCATCCTCCATGATATATATATCTATTGGTGGACATTTACACAAAATAGATTTCAGAAAATCAATTTGTAATTTAGTGTACACAAATTATGTAGAACACAACTTTCAAAGCAATAATTGATGTGTGAAACTCAATTTAAGAAAAAAATAAATTATAAAAATGATAAGTTCACCAAATTTTGCTTTACATGGTGGGAGCACACTTGGTATAAAATTGAAAAAAAAACATGGTCATTAAAAAAGAAGTGAAACTGCATTTAAACAAACTCCATTTAAACAAAAATTTGTTGAAGTCCCTGCATTTTAATTTTATAAAAATGTGAAGTTCACCACTTGTTGAAAATGTGAATTTCACCAATTTGTGTTTTACATGGTGTGGTGGGAGCACACTTGGTATATAATTGAAAAAAACACATGGTAATTAAAAAAGATGCATTTATAAGTATACAACACAAACATATCCAAGATATGTTACAATGTCCATCAATAAATTTTGAAGGAGAGTGTCTCAACACTAATTCATCTTTGAGAGATGAATCTTGAATTTTTGAAGAAGAGCATCTCAAAACCAATTCATCTTTGAGAGATGAATCTTGCATTGGCATTTCTCTATATAATTCTAATTCATATTTGATAGATGAATCATGAATTGGCATTGCCCCGCGCAATAAATCAGCAGACATCTTATTCACATTTGTACAATGTCTTATACTAAAAAATTGAAATTGGCTAACGATATTGTTTTCTATTCCATGTAGTTCTTTTAGCCTCTCCTTCTTAACTTGGCACACGCCATTCATCTGGTTGCACACAAGTTTAGAATTGGTGAAAACTACAATTCCATTTGATCCATACTCCATCGTTGTTCCCAAGCCTTCTATCAATCCAATATAATATGCTTCGTTGTTTGTTGTTCTTCTCGGTATATTCATTTTCCTTTGGATGACTTTGCTAGTCGCAATATTGGAAAGCACATATGTAATCATTACTTTCCCTGGATTGGAATAGCAAGAAAATTCTATGCATAATTTCCATTTTTCAACCATATTTAATGGTTTTCTTATCCCTAAAAAAAAAAAAAAATATATATATATATATATATATATATATATATATATTAAATCGACATTTATTGCAAATGCATGAGAGAAATGACACAAGTTCATGAGGTAAATGACATGTGCATTTTTTATCTTAAAGTTTGACTTAAAAAGTTTGTGGTAGAGTTTACATCTAAAATTAATGGGAGGAATCCTTTAGTTTGTGGGAGAAATGACACATGTACACAGTTTACCTTAAAGTGGTTGTGTTTTATGGATATTAGAGGAAGCCTTTAGTTTGTGGGAGAAATGACACATGTACACAGTTTACCTTAAAGTGGTTTTGTTTTATGGATATTAAAATGAAGAACTTCTATTTAGATCCATTCCAGAGATTGACTGTAGGAGCATTTACTATATATGTCACCTTTCATAAAATATGAGATCCAAAGGCTACCTGGCCCTTTATAGACTCTGCCTATAGAACTTGTAGAAGTAAACACTAGACCTATCCCAATTTTACAGTGTGAAGGGTGTAGAGGACCCGTGGAATCACTCAAGGTTGTATTATTAAACCTTTGGTTTAATGATCTTCAACCTTTGGTTGTAGATCCTTCAACCTTTGGTTGTACTTTGAAGGTTCTTGACCTTCATCCTTCAACCGGAGGTTGTAAATCCTTCAAAGCCTCTTGTTAGAGAAGCATTTGAATATGTGAGAAACAAATTAGGAGTAGTTATTGTAAATTATCTTGTTAGAGAACCATTTGAACATGTGATAAACAAATTAGGGATAGTTCTTGTAAATTATTGTCACTTATTTGAATTCAAAAAATCAGCCTATGAAATTGAGTGCAATATCTATGTGGTAGAGTACACAATATCTAAGGGGGAGAATACAATATATTTGACTTCAAAAGAAGAGCCTATGAAATTGAGTGAAATATCTATGTGGGAAGGAATAGAAAGAGTAACAAAAAACATATGATTGTGTCAATAATTTGAAGTAGTCAAGAAAGATAACAAAGGACCATCAAAATTGAGTGCAATATCTATATGATCAAGTGTCAATAATTTGAAGTAGTCAAGAAAGATAACAAAGGACCATAAAAATTGAGTGCAATATCTATATGATATCTATATGATCAAGTGTCAATAATTTGAAGTAAATAAAGATAACAAAAGACCATCAAAATTGTCTGCAATATCTATATGATTGTGTCAATAATTTGATAATTTGAAGTAGTCAAGAAAGACAACAAAGGACCATCAAAATTGAGTGCAATATCTATGTGGGAGAGTACACAATATCTAAGGGGGAGAATACAATATATTTGACTTCAAAAGAAGAGCCTATGAAATTGAGTGCAATTTATCTATGTGGGAGAGTACACAATATCTAGGGGGGGAATAGATATAAGGAAGGAATAGAAAGAGTAACAAAAAGCATATGATTGTGTCAATAATTTGAAGTAGTCAAGAAAGATAACAAAGGACCATCAAAATTGAGTGCAATATCTATATGATCAAGTGTCAATAATTTGAAGTAGTCAAGAAAGATAACAAAGGAACATCAAAATTGAGTGCAATATCTATATGATCAAGTGTCAATAATTTGAAGTAAAGAAAGATAACAAAAGACCATCAAAATTGTGTGCAATATCTATATGATTGTGTCAATAATTTGATAATTTGAAGTAGTCAAGAAAGATAACAAAGGACCATCAAAATTGAGTGCAATATCTATGTGGGAGGGTACACAATATCTAAGGGGGAGAATACAATATATTTGACTTAAAAAGAAGAGCCTATGAAATTGAGTGCAATATCTATGTGGGAGAATACATAATATCTAAGGGGGAGAATAGATATAAGGAAGGAATAGAAAGAGTAACAAAAAGCATATGATTGTGTCAATAATTTGAAGTAGTCAAGAAAGATAACAAAGGACCATCAAAATTGAGTGCAATATCTATATGATCAAGTGTCAATAATTTGAAGTAGTCAAGAAAGATATCAAATGACCATCAAAATTGAGTGCAATATTTATATGATATATATATTCAATCAAGTGTCAATAATTTGAAGTAAAGAAAGATAACAAAGGACCATCAAAATTGAGTGCAATATCTATATGATTGTGTCAATAATTTGATAATTTGAAGTAGTCAAGAAAGATAACAAAGGACCGTCAAAATTGAGTGCAATATATATGTGGGAGAGTACACAATATCTAAGGGGGAGAATACAATATAAGGAAGGAATAAAAATAGTAACAAGAAGCATATGATTGTGTCAATAATTTGAATTATTCAAGAAAGATAACAAAGGACCATCATCAAATTCAAATTGAAAGATCAAGTAGTCTTCTTCATGAAGAATAAGCATTAACTAGGTTCATCATTTAAAGGGTTCATTTTTTAATGAAAAAATTTATGAATAATATGGAATGAATCATTATACATTATGAATTTATGAATAATATGGAATGAATCATTGTACTTTATGATAAATCTTGTATTTAAATGACATTTGATCTATGAATAAAAGAGAAAATGGTATCATCTCTTAATATATATATGTGTGTGTGTAAGAAAGAAATAAAAAGAAAAGGTAATTCCACCAAGCCTAAAGGAGCATGTCCTAATACATTAAATTATGTTTTTTTTCTAGAAGCATTAATCATGAAGAGTCATGAGATCCACATTTCGATCATGTACTATTTTCAAGTTAAAGGAGCATGTCCTAATACATTATTATGTTTGATTTCTAGAAGCATTAATCATGACTTTTCTTTGAGATCCACATTTCCATCATACTATTTGCAAGTTCACATTTCCATCATGCTATTTGCAAGTTATATATGAATATATGTAGTCTAATAACTAATTAGTTCACATTTCCATCATGGTATTTGCAAGTTCTATATGAAGATATGTATTCTAATAACTAATTAGCAAGTTGTGATGTCCTAATACATTATTATGTTTGGTTTCCATCATACTATTTGCAAGTTCTATATGAGGATATGTAGTCTAATAACTATACATTATAGCCCATATAACATATAGTATAGCCCATATAACATATAACGACCTTTGACAGTATGAGCAAAGCATCAAAAAACAGAGAGGCCTCCCAGCAGAGTTCCACCTGTTCATCAAGGTAAGCAACATAATGTTGGAATTGAAACAATGACACCACTAAACATATGTGAATTTAGATATTAAATTTACATTTATTGCAAATGACATGTGCATGGTTTATCTTAAAGTTTGACTTAAAATTTTTATGGTAGAATTCACATCTAAAATTAATGGGAGGAAGCCTTTAGTTTGTGGGAGAAATGACGTGCATGTAAACAGTTTACCTTAAAGTGGTTGTGTTTTATGGATATTAAAATGAAGAACTTCTATTTAGATCTATTTCAGAGATTGACTATAGGGGAATTTACTAGATATGTCACCTTCCATAAAAGATGAGATCCAGAGGTTACCTGACCCTTTACAGACTCTGCCTATAAAACTTGTAGAAGTTGAGAAATTTACATTGACAAATTTACATGTGAGAAATTTACATTGACAACATATAGAGATTCAACTAGGCTTGTGAAAAGTACAAGTGGACAATGTATAATTCTACTTAGAAGAGTCTTTGGTTTAATGGTTAAGCAAGAAAGATTCATTACGTTCTCTATCTAGAGTAGAAGTGGAATACATAGTAGTTACTTCTTTTTGAGTGTTTTAGATGAAATGGGCTCTACAAGATATTAAGGTAAAAGCATATGATTGTGTCAATAATTTGAAGTAGTCAAGAAAGATAACAAAGGACCATCAAAATTGAGTGCAATATCTATATGATCAAGTGTCAGTAATTTGAAGTAGTCAAGAAAGATAACAAAGGACCATCAAAATTGAGTGAAATATCTATATGATAAAGTGTCAATAATTTGAAGTAAAGAAAGATAACAAAGGACCATCAAAATTGCGTGCAATATCTATGTGGGAGAGTACACAATATCTAAGGGGGAGAATACAATATAAGGAAGGAATAAAAAGAGTAACACAAAGCATATTATTGTGTCAATAATTTGAAGTAGACAAGAAAGATAACAAAGGACCATCATCAAATTCAAATTGAAAGATCAAGTAGTCTTCTTCATGAAGAAGAAGCATTAACTAGGTTCATCATTTAAAGGGCTCATTTTTTAATGAAAAAATTTATAAATAATATGGAATGAATCATTGTACATTATGATAAATCTTGTATTTAAATGACATTTGATCTGTGAATAAAAAATAAAATGGGATCATATCTTCATATATATGTGTGTGTGTGTGTGTGTAAGAGAGAAATAAAAAGCAAAGGTAATTCCACCAAGCCTAAAGCAGCATGTCCTAATACATTAAATTATGTCCTAATTCATTAAATTATGTTTGGTTTCTAGAAGCATTAATCATGAAGAGTCATGAGATCCACATTTCGACCATACTATTTGCAAGTTAAAGGAGCATGTCCTACTACATTATTATGTTTGGTTTCTAGAAGCATTAATCATGACTTTTCTTTGAGATCCACATTTCCATCATACTATTTGCAAGTTTACATTTCCATCATGCTATTTGCAATTTCTATATGAAGATATATAGTCTAATAACTAATTAGCAAGTTGTGATGTTCTAATACATTATTATGTTTGGTTTCCATCATACTATTTTCAGAATAGTATGAAGATATGTAGTCTAATATCTATAAATTCTAGCCCATATAACATATAATGGCCTTTGACAGTATAAGCATAGAGTCAAAAAACAGAGAGGCCTCCTAGCAGAGTTCCACCTATTCATCAAGGTAAGCAACATAATCTCGGAAGTGAAACAGTGACACCACTAAACATATGTGAATTTAGAATGATTTCAACTCTTTTTTCAAAGGAGAAAAAACCCTGTTTCATATATTGATAACAGTTCAGATACAAAATCCTCTTGATATACCCATAACAGGTTATCAAGTATAAAAGATCAGATTATGTCTCATACAGAAATACATTACAGCAATATAAAAGACAATATGTAGTCACATATAAAAAACAATATGTAGTCACATTACATAAATACATTACATGTGAATTTAGAATGACTTCAACTCTTTTTTCAAAGGAGAAAAAACCCTATTTCATATATTGATAACAGTTCATATACAAAATCCTCTTGATATACCCATAATAGGTTATCAAGTATAAAAGATCAGATTATGTCTCATACATAAATACATTACAACAGTATAAAAGACAATATGTAGTCACATATAAAAGACAATATGTAGTCACATTATAGAAATGCATTACAACAGTATAAAAGAAAATATGTAGTCACATTACAATAGTAGATCATTCTAGTTCTATCATTCTAGCGTTGAGGAATCAAGAGAAGGCTCAGTAACAGCATAAGCTTAACAGTGGTAGTAAACTACCATGCACAAGGCAAGAATCAGCTAGAGCAGATGAAATTGATGGATTCATAGGAACAGTAACAACTGCAGCAACCAAATGCATATCATACTACCAGAAATTCAACATACACCTTACAACAAAAGGTAATGAAATTTAAAGCATAATTAACAGCATAGATGCTTTGTTTGGAATTTTGGGGTTTCTCATTCCCACTTGGTTGTAAAGACAAAATTTATATACCAATGAGTGCCTTGACTTCTACATAACACCAATCAACTCAAATTAAAACCAAGAACTCCAAAAGGCGCATTTGCAGTAACAATCCAAAGTTAACATAGAAAAGGACACTATGAATGTCGTTAAATGGTTCAATGGAGAGAGTAGTTGTCAGAATTATATTTTATCTCCTTTACTAGAAGAGACAAAACATTTGAAACATACTTTAATGTTTTTTCTTTAAACCATATATACAGGGACCTCCCCAAATTACCGACTCCAAGCCCTTAAGGAGCTCTCTTCAACCTTCTCATGGCTAGATCTATTTCCAATTTTTGGACTATTTCTAGCAAAGATTATAGCCCGCACGTGGACATATGCCTAGATGGCATAGGCATAGATAGAAATAGAGTCAATAGGGGCAAGGACAGTTTCACCCGCGGGAGTAAATACATCTAAGAAAGCAGCAGGGATCTTTCCCTCAAGGGGGCTATTTTATTCCCTAAAGGTGTGCACCAATGATGCAGCAGACCAACTTTATAAAGTGGGTTTGCAACAAGATATGAGCTATTGGAGGATAGAGGACGAGGACCAGGGCGTGATCCATGTGTCGGATCAGCCACCATATGTATAACTTTATTTTGTTGTCTCCCTGTTTTTGTATCAGAAAGTGTTTTGTTGTTTGGTTTGATATACATGCCCTAGACATTTACTCTTACTTGCATTTATTTTCAGACTTCTATTTTGTTTTTTATCCTTTCTGGGTTGTTTTCCTCTCTGAGGAGGCCCGGGTTAACACAAAAAATTGTTTCTGTTTTATGAGCATATGGACATACTTGCTTTATGGATATGAACTGATCTATGGGTTTTTTTCCTCTTATAGAGGAGGCCTGAACACCGTATCAGTGTTTTATCTTCAGGCATTTTAATTTATCTCAATCTGATTCCTAGATAAAAATGTATTCCCATTGGAAATTTTAGCATGTTAAAAGAGGCCATGTAATCACATTACCCAGGTGGCTTATGGGTGTGTAGATATAGATGTGGAGAAAGAAAAATAGATGGATGGATATATTTATAGAAAATAATATATATATATATATATATATATTCCAATTCTATATGTTATAAAAAATATGTGTGAGCATAAAGATGTTAACTTCTTAGTTAAAAATCAAAATTTTAAAGTTGAAATTACTAAAAAGTTTTCTCTGGATCACAAATCACTATACCATAACAATGAGACAAAGAAAACCATAACCCACTTATAATTCAGGGATAAAGGGACTCGTGTCACCTACTCCAAACCTAAAGACATAATAATGAAAAAGAACATAAGGATGAAAAAACAATACACTTGTCATAATCGTCAAGTAAACCATAACCCACTTATAATAGAGGGATAAAGGGACTCGTGTCACCTACTCCAAACCTAAAGGCATAATAATGAAAAAGAACATAAGGATGAAAAAACAATACACTTGTCATAATTGTCATAAATTTATATTTAGTTTAATATTTCTAGCTACATGGTACACAATAACACATGGTACAAAATAACACATTGATTAGTTCAGGTTATATTAAGGCTAACATGGCTAACTTAGAAGGTATAAGTTCAGGTTATATTAAGGCTAACATGGCTAACTCAGAAGGTATAAGTTCAGGTTATATTAAGGTATATCTATTACATATGTTATAAAAAATATGTGTGAGCATAAAGATGTTAACTTCCTAGTTAAAAATCGAAATTTTAAAGTTGAAATTACTAAAAAGTTTGCTCTGAATCACAAATCACTATACCATAACAATGAAACAAAGCAAACCATAACTCACTTATAATAGAGGGATAAAGGGACTCGTGTCACCTACTCCAAACTTAAAGACATAATAATGAAAAAGAACATAAGGATGAAAAAACAATATTTTACACTTGTCATAATTGTCAAGAAAACCATAACCCACTTATAATAGAGGGATAAATGGACTCATGTCACCTACTCCAAACCTAAAGACATAATAATGAAAAAGAACATAAGGATGAAAAAATAATACACTTGTCATAACTGTCATAAACTTATATCTAGTTTAATATTTCTAGCTACATGGTACACAATAACACATGGTACAAAATAACACATTGATTAGTTCAGGCTATATTAAGGTTAACATGGCTAACTCAGAAGGTATAAGTTCAAGTTGATTAGTTTAGGTTATATTAAGGTATATCAGAAGGTATAAGATCACAGATTTCATGGCTAACTCGGCCAAGCAATTTTGTTTCAACAGTGTAGCAATAGAATTCAATATTTTTTAACGACGTCAATATTCAATATGGAAATAATACTCATACAATTGAAAAGAGCTACTCGATTTGACCTATTTCACTGTACATGAATAAACATATATTCATATATTATTGTATGATGTATGTATTTCACAGAGAAATTTTGTAGATCAATATTTTCAATGAACTTTCCACCCATCAAAGGTTCTCTTTATTTCCCAACACTTCTTAATAGGAGCAAATAATAACAGCAGGGTTCATATATGATTACCTGGCATGTCAAATTACCAAAATTGGGCTATGTTACATTGCAAGTAATTAACAACACAACTGGGAGCAGGGAAGAAAACGAAGCTAGTAATTATTGATTTTATTACAAGGTTGGCTAAGATCTAAAGATTGAAAGTACTTTTTAAATAATTTATATTTTATAAGTTCTACAACAATTAGAAAAAAATCTCCAGCAATGCTCCAATACCTAATAAATTAATCTAATTGTATAAAAATCAGTATAACTTTGCAATTTAAGTGGACTTTCTTACTCTGACAGTAGGGATTAGTTTAAAAAAAACATGGGCTACAAAATTCTTATACTGAAAAATAAAAATCAAATAAAACTCTTACATTCAAAATCAAAATTATTACAGAAACATTGGGGCACAAACCTTTGCTACAAAAAATTCAGACAAAGATTATGCTGGGCTGCAAAAATCTACATTCTGCCAATTTGATCTCATTCAAAATTGCATATTGAAAAATAATCATCTATATACTGATAATTTGGTGTTTATTCAAATTTCTATGTTACAAAATAATCATATAATATAGAATATAGAAACCTGGTTGGATGAGAATGTCTTACTTGTAAAACCAATCCAAAAAAAATCACATCAAAGGAAATGGTTGATGGTATCATATTCGACTAGACACACATCAAAAAGTAAAATTGAAGACTGAATGCGAAACCTATAATATGAAGTCCGGCCAAATTGAATTAAGAATTTTTAAATGTCGGGACCTTTGCTAACATAGAACACATTGCATTACAGAACACATTGCATTACGAATTTTTCCCTTGTGAAAAACAGAGGAGAAGCAGGAGAAAAAATACCTGGTAATTCACTCACTTGAAGTCGCCGCAGATAATCACCAACAACGCGGATGGAAGCAACCCCAGACCAGCAGCAGCACAGACACAGAAAAACGCATGAACAAATAGACACAGAAAAATGCAGTAAACAAATAAACTTCAAGGGCGATATTTTTATAACTAGTTCGGCTGAACTATTTTAAGAGTAAAAGTTCGGCCGAACTTTGAGTTCGGCCGAACTTTGTTTGCCGGTTTTCCCATCTCTGGAAAAAATTCTGTTTTCCCATGCCATCAGTGTGCCGTCAATCTAAATGGAAGCATGAGTTCGGCCGAACTTTATAAAAGGTTCGGCTGAACTATTGCCGAAAAATAATTTCTGCCCCCGATTCTCACAAAAGTGTAACCCAGCTCCACATATCTGCCCTGTGGTATTGTGTCACCCTTCTACATTTTGATATTTTGAAGCTTGTCTTTGAGTTCCAGCTTCCTATGGTCACTAATGTTATGGAACAGTGATGTCAATGTTTGCCACATTGCATATGGAGTTTCTTTCCCGTGGAGATTGGAGACAATATGGTCTCGTACTCCCTCCAATATGAACCTCTTTTCCTTGATTACACTCTTCTTCCAATATGCTAGTTCTTGGGAATTAGTTGGTGTGGGTTTCGTGACTTCATTATCAATGAACTCCTTCAGCGCGTTATCTTCCATGACTGCTTCCATGCGGTCCTTCCAAGAAATATAATTTGAGCTACCCTCAAGGGCATACTCGAGCCTTATACCATAGAATGCCATCCTAATAGCTCTGAAGAATAGATCTACAACCTCATTCCTCTTGCAAAGATAACTTCAAATTCTCTTCTGTAATGTGATTCGAGCTCTGATACCATGTAGAAATATTTTAGATTCAATAATGTTCATGTAATGTTATAAAACATAAGACTCAAATCTACTCTACTCATCTATGGAAAGCAATACATGATTGAGAAGAAATATTAAAAAAATGCAGCATGAATCGATTAACACACATAACATGAAGATATATCTAGGGGGAAGCCATTGTGCAAAACCCCTTCCTATATTTATTTCATTAATCATAAAATAGATAAGAAATACAATGTTTTTTCAAGCTCGAACAAGAACAAGTATAAACTATGTCACTGCCTCACAAGTTGAATCTAGCCAACACTTAACCAATTCTGATGCCTTCCAAGCTCATATTTCCTTACAATGTTTCTCAAGGAATTATCCCCCTATTAATTATGAAAACCCCCATCCAGAACTACGCAATCCATACAAGCCCTTAGCTTACTACATGCACCACCTGTACAGCTTGGATAATTATACAACAGATATTACACTTCTCTTGAACTCCAATCTCAACTTGATAACTTGTATTTCATGCATACATGAGTTAATTATGGTTGATGTATTAGTTAATTGGTTGAAAACTGAAGTTACACCCCATTTCTAGGCCTCCTACTAGTTCCTCTAATTGTTGGAACTAGTTTAACTAACTTTAACTCAGTTTAACTGAATTAAATTATTACAACTCAAATTAAACTCAAACTAGCATCCTAAAATTTAGGAACCACTCCATACAACTCAATTTATACCTTTAACTGAAATTAACTGAAGTAAATAAGTGAAATTAACTTAGTTAACTCATACAATTTGTCTTATGATGTGGAATTACAATTTTCTCCTAATTTAATTAAGGGGAAAACTAAATTAGTTTTTTTCTTGTTGCATTTTCAACAAGTTGTAAGGTTTTCCATCACTTTTGAGGCTTCATTTATATAAGGAATAATATTATGATTCCCTTCACATAACCTACATGGAAAATTAACTTTTCTTCTTTTTGTGATTCTTAATATCACTAGTTAATGGTTTGTCACCAACATGATTTCCAGAAGATGGTGATAATGGTTGATGTGAGCATGTGAGCCACACTTCTAATACCTTGGGAATACTAGGACAATTTCTAAGAATATAATCACCCTTACATAACTTTCAAGGGAATTTAACTTTGTGGGGCTGATTGAAAGGTTTCAACATACTAGTTGCATTAATATAAATGTTTGCTTGATTTCCCCCTTGCTTATTTTTCTCCTTCTTCATCCTTTTCATCTTCTTCTTAGCTTCCTAGTTACTAGAATAAAGAATTTCACCAATAAAGGAGGAAGAAAGGGATGAAGAAATAATAGGTGAAGAATGTAAAGGGTCAACTTTAGGATCAACTTAAGGTTTAAGTCGTTCAGATGGAGGAGAACATGGTTGAGAAGAAATTTGGACATTCAGAACCAAGGAGGTCAAAAAAAACCAAACTAGTAAACCAATGGTAAATACAGGAAGGGACAACATTTCCATATAAGGAACACCAATATTTCCAAAAGAAGGAAAAGGATCAGGATTCCCATGAGAGGGGTTTCCTTGATTGGTAGACTATGGAACTGTTGCCATTAGTCTCAACCTAATATCTTCTAAGTAGTTGTTCCAAAAAGAGGATGTTATTTCATGGTAAATTAATTGATTTTATAAATTAAAGACACAAAATAAAGCAGAAGGGTTTATCAAGTCACTATGAATTACAGTATACCACCTTGGTGAAACAAGTATTTACGTATGGGCATGTAATCTCCCCGAATGTTGTGTTAGGTGTATCACAGTGTACAATGTAGCTGACTCTTTTACCTATGGTGAGGATAGAAACCTATGATGGACTTCCAAAATATACTCGATGATACATGGAAGTGTAGTCTGTGGTAGTGTTGTCTAATGCATAACTATATGATGAGATTATTCCCATATACTTTCAATGCGTGGAGCACCATCCAATATACCCAGAGGTATGTGGAGAAAAGTTTGATACACTTACGTACTTGGAAGGAGATATGACCCCTGGAATGCAACCCTGGAAAACAACAAAAACTCCTACATTTAAAGATGCAAGAACACATCTCTATGCTAGATTTATAGATGTTTTGTTAAGTTTCAAATGATCCTTTTATTAATTGAGGTGAATTTTAGATTGTATCTTTAATTATGCTTTAGTTTCAAGGCTAAAACTTGATGTCACTTGAACACACCTATGATGTAACTAATATGACAAAAGAACTCTTTTTGTTTTCCTTTTAACAATTAAAAGCCTAACTAAGTAGGGGAAGTAGAAATTAATCAACAATGCAACAAACAAGAGATATAACAATCAATCTCCTCAACTTCACTATTCTAATCAAAATCAAAGTCCTATATTCAATGCATGATGCATAATATTTGTATTTTCGATTCCATTTTATCCTAAGATGAAAACTAAGATATTTTCCTAATCACTGATAAAAGAAATTATTCAAAACGATGACTGAAACACCAATTCTTTCAAGCAATCCAATGATCAATAAATCTGTTTTATGATGACCTAATTGAAAAGAACAAAGAAAATCTAAAAAAATTCTTATGAAAGGAACTCAAAACCAAAATAAAACAAAGTTATGGATTCTGAGAGACCAAGACACACTTAGGCACATAAGGAGGACCAACTGGAATAGAGCTAATCAGAGAGAAAATCATGAAAAGATAATTTTTTGCATGAAACAGGTGTCAGCACAGGTGCAGATAGGATACTAGTGTTATGAAATGTAAAAAATATATCCAATGGTATTCAATTTGATCTTGTAATGTACTAAAACAAAATATTGAATCCTTCTACAATTTATGGAAAAAAAAACACGATCGTACAATCACATAACTAGTAAGAGAAAGAGACAATCAATCGCACAACACAAGATGTATCTGGGGTGTTAGTGTCAGTTTTGTCATATTGCCTTCAGTGATCAAATTTACTCTTTTACATGTGCATAGTAGGAGTCCCATATAATAAATTTTCATCATTCCATTAGGTCATGAATTCATTGATGGTAGTGGTCTTTCATCAGTTTTCCCTCATGTGAAAAAACTTGCCGATTCTCCTTGCTGAGGTCTTCAGTCATGAGTTACTTTCACTTTGAAATTCAAGTTATTAGGTCATAGGTTTGGTCTCATTAGGTTCTAGGGTCCCATCATGGTCAAATTAATGAGCCATGTGTCAATAAATATCAACAAGGTCATGAGGAGGTCAAATAAACTCAAAGGTACAGTATCTGGAAAAATCAAAGAGTTGTTCTATTAAGCTTGATGTAATTTTCACCTCAAAACATTTTTTGAGGTGAAAACATGATACTTTGTTTTTATTATCATTTCTTATGTAATTTTATGTCTTCGTATGTAATAAGTTGAGCTTCAGAAGCTGTTATCTCTACAAAGCCACCACCCTGCCTTTCAGAGGATTTCTTCACTATATTTTTACTATAAATCATGTTCTAAATATGTTCATCAGAAGGAGACCGGAAAGAGCTTTCCAATGATATATTATACTCTCAAAACTGACTCCTATATTGGAAAATATGCCTAAGTGAATAAAAGCCACGCAAAAGCCTAACCCCGCCTTTTTCATTTTGGCCCTTTGAACTTTATAATATTTACTTATGTATTTTCCCTTTATTGAAAAGTTTGTTGCCTTGCCGCATCCTACAAACTTCGATGTGATCACATCGCATTGCAAAATTTCATAGGCCACTGATCACCACACTTCCGACTGAAAACCTCCGATGTGATTGACCCACCCCCGATCGCATCTGGACCATTGATCTTCTCAACGATCCGATGGCCCACATTCAATCACAATCGCCCGATCACATCACAACTTCGCAGCATTTCTGCAACTTTTGTGCCCACTCCCATGATTTTCTTCGATGCGATGACTTCCGCCGATGCGATGAATCGCATATCGCAATCAGCATTTCCCATAGCACTTTTCTCCTGCTCCACTCCTCTGCCGATTTGTGATTTTGATTCCCCCTGGTCCCACCAAATCCATTCCGCCCTTTCCAAACAAAAGGGGGTTTTCCCTTTGTAAAAATCCATAATTCAATTTTAAAATATTTCTTAAGTCTTCCATCGCATCGGCCCGTCACAAATTTTCATAGTCCCTCCCCCTTTGTTTTGCTGATGCGATTAATTCTTCCCTGATACCTTTGATCGCACCATCGCATTGCAAGTCATTCCATCGCATCACATTTTTTCACCCTGCCATGTTTAAACCCTCTGCGCTCCCTCCCGCCGATGCGATTAATCGCATATCACCCATCGAAATCGGCATTTCCCACAATGTTTAACTCTAAACCCACTCCCCTTCTGATTTGCGATTGTGATTCTCCTTGGGTCCCACCCAAAATCCTTTTGCCCTTTTCAAAGGAAAATGGGCCTTTCTCTGTGTTATAGCACTATTTTCATTTTACGAAGGTTTTCCCTCCATCGCTCCATCACCATCGCATATCGCATTTCCTCCGCTATGTGATACACCCTCCCCTTTCCGATTGCGATTTGTGATTGTGATTTTCGATTGCGATTTGCGATTGCAGTTTGGGCCCACCATCCTTTCCTTTCACTCTTTTTCAATGAAAAGGGTCTTTTCTTCATTAAAACGGTAGATTCAATTTTCATTGTTTTAAAAGGCATTTTTATTCGATAGAGGGTTTTTCTTCAAAGAGTAAAAGCCATGAACTAAATATAAACACAGAAACATCTCAGCATCTACAGCAGTGATGAAAAAGGGATTTGTTCTTCATACTTCCTCTTTTCATTCATTGGGTATGACAGCAAATTTCTCCAGGAAGTCAAATGTATTGCTCCTTCTTTTCAGGGGCATATTGTTGGTTTATTTTCTATGTTCAGATTTCAGTTTCTGGGCAGGTGAAATAGCCCCTCCTTCTATGAATCTACCCCCTTAAAACTGATCTATTTAATGTAATTTCTGAGTCATTTGTAAGTGGGGGGGGGGAAGGTGAAATAAGTTGGAATTATTGAGGACGCTCTATGCTCCATTTTTTTGTAATAGTTTGGCAGGGAATTAATAAAGAAATGCAGCACTGATTTATGGGATCCCTATGGTATGGATTTTAGCATTGTTCTTTCCTTGTGATAATTTTTTAATTGTTATGTTTTCCATTCATTCATTCATATTTTTGTTTGGATGTTTTTCAAGATAGATAGGTAGAATCCATTGTATAATGCTTTGCCTTGGGAAAATCATTCAATACTCTATGTTTTCTGCTGTTTGAAGAGGATCAATCTCCTATGCCCTTTTCATCTTCTCACTAGTCTTAAACACTCCATCATCATTTATACAAATTTTTTAAAATCCCTGCCTACCTTGCCCCATAGAATACCCTGTATCTCTGATTTAATTCCCCAGATTCAAACTGCCCAGCCCCATCTAATCCATACAACCCAGAAAATTGATAAAACATTTAGAGCTACTATACCTAGCCTAAAATAAATTTGCAGTTATATTTCATTGAAAATTTTTCACGAAGAGAGCCCTCTCCTGACCTTGTAGGGCTAGCTACAAGGCTACACGTAGTTTGAGGTTACCCTGATTTTCCTTCCTTCAGCCTCAGGTTCAAATTAGGTGCTAACATGGGGAAAGAAACTTCTCAAAACCCCACTATCGGTATATTGCA
Organism: Pinus albicaulis; assembly: GCA_034641835.2. Taxonomy (NCBI): domain Eukaryota; kingdom Viridiplantae; phylum Streptophyta; class Pinopsida; order Pinales; family Pinaceae; genus Pinus; species Pinus albicaulis. The sequence continues at coordinate 704,941,703 of CM076569.1, forward strand.
TAAAGTCAATATCATGAAACAATACAATGTTATTTCCCTGACTAAGAAATATTTGCACTATATTTGAGTGTCTCACTTCTGACCTGTTCGAAGATGGCTTGCAATCTAAGAAAAAATTGTCAAGTATTTAACCTTTTGCTTGCCTCTTCTTGGCCTGCCTTGCTTGCGCATTCTTGGGCTAATTGATCCCCTATTAATTAGGAAAAGCCACAGTAATGATTACGTAATCCTTCAAGGCCTTCCCAATGACCTCATGCATGACTTGTACAATTTTCTAATAGTACAATTGATAAATCTCTTCCCTTTAACCTCAGTCTCAAATGGGTTTTCCTAGAACTGACATGCAATAACTATTTATAGCGAATTATCAGATAACTGATTGATCACTACATGTGAATTAAATCTATTTAATTCACTGGACCTCTCACTAGCTCGTCTATCAGTTAGAACTAGTTAAACTTATTTTAACTCAATTACTTGAGTTAGCTAATTACAAATCACAAATAGCTATATTTGGACCCCCTAAAAATAGAAAAGCCCTTTGCATGCATCCTCTTAGACGGTCAACTCAAATTTCCTAAGCTAACTAAGTCTTCCTGACTCAGTTAATGAATACATGTTGTCATGAGATGAAATTACAAATTTTCTTCCAATTTAATTAAGGGAAAATTAAATCAAAAGCCTCATATGGTAGCCATTTCTGGGTGCCATTTTCTAGATTTCATTTCTAGATGCCAATTTCACTTATTCTTGTTACAAATTTCAACACTCCCTCTCAACAAGAAAGGAATTCAATCTATCTCGGTCCGGTACCTTTGGAATGCTCTACATGCAACACTTTTGTACTATTGTTTGCTCCTGCAACTCTTGAAACTGAAAAGCCTAAAAAAATATTGAATCGGTATGATCCATCTATCATCAAATTTTATGACTGCTACCAGTTATTGCACTGCATACTGAAATCTCTGCATTTTTTTTAACTCTACACCTGTGTCCTTTGCACTACTACCAACTCTGATATGCACTCTAGTATCTGACATTTGTCGCTCTGATTTATGTCTTCCTAGAATTTGACTGCATCAATCCTATTGATACTTCCTATTATTGTGTATTGTGGACTCCTCCTAGCCAGGTTTGATCCATGAGACAAACCATCTCAATGGATCCTGCCCAAATTTATTCTCTTGGGATTATGTTTGGACATTGCCCCACCTCTCACCTGGAGGTATGGATGCATGTGCTCCCTCTGCCCATCTACCTCAAAATTCCCCCCTACTAGAGGTCTCTAATTGAGTGGATTCCTCCACTCTGTCTCCTCTTTGCTTCTCCAATTGTGGCTACTCCACAACTTCCTGAGACTGCTTCTGAAGCTACATGTTGAGAGGTAATTTATCCTCCCTCTCAACCACCAAATATATAACCTCTTCTTTTCTCCTCAAATATTTTCATGCATCTAGTACCTCAAGTGCATATAGGTTCTTGACTCGCACACACTGTAATTGTCCCGCCATCACAAAATTTTCAGAAAAAATAAAAAAATAAAAATAAACAAAAATAAAAAAAATGTTGATTTTAAATCGACAATATCTCCCTCATATGAACTCTGATTCGACTGATTGTTTTTTTGAATTTGGGTATTTTTCGCAAGGAATCTAGATCTGCTAATTTTTTTTTAATTTTGTCAAAAAAAAATCATATCTTATCTGCAAAATCGCCACCCAAAAAATCCTACTCTAATACCATGTAGAAAATCTATCCAATGAGATTCAATATGATCTTGTAATGTACTAAAACAAAATACCGAATCCTTCTAAAATTTTCAGAAACAAAAACATGATCACATAATCACATAACAAGTAAGAGAAAGATACAATCAATCGCACAACACAAGATGTATCTGGGGAACTATTATCTATATATTGCATAAAGTCAAGATCATGGAACAATACAATGATATTTCCCTCACTAATAAATCTTTGCACTATATCTGATTGTCTCACTACTGACCTATTCGAATTTGGCTTGTACTCTAAGAAAAAATGATCAATTATTTAACTTTTATCTTTCTCCTACTTAGTCTTCCTTGCTTACTCTTTCTTGGGCTAATTGAGCCCCAATTAATTAGGAAAATCCCCAATAATGGTTGTGCAATCCTTCAAGGCCTTCCCAATGACCTCATGCATGACCTATACAATTTTCTAATTGTACAAATGATAGATATCTTATCTTTAACCTCAGTCTCAATTGGATCTTCCTTAGAACTGAAATTCACCAAATATTTATAGTGAATTATTAGTTAACCAATTGATCACTACGTGTGAATTAAATCTAATTTAATTCGCTGGACTTCTGACTAGCTCATCTCTCAGTTAGGACTAGTTAAACTAATTTTACCTCAATTTCTTGAGTTAACTAATTACAACTCACAAATAACTATATCTAGACCCCCTAAAAATAGAAAATCCATTTGCATTCATCCTCTTTGACCCTCAACTTGAATTTCCTAAGCTAACTAAGTCTTCTTGACTCAATTAAATAATAGAAGTTGTCATGAGATGAAATTACAATTTTTCTTACAATTTAATTAAGCAAAAATTAAATCAAAAGCCTCATATGGTAGCCATTTCTAGGTGCCATTTTCTTTATTTCATTTATGGATGCCAATTTCCCTATTTCTTGTTGCAAATTTCAACATGCAAAGCAGCTGCAAAGAAGGCCAAGAAGCACTGCAATGCTCTGTCTCCAAAAACGGGGGTGTGTTGATCAAGGTAAAGGCCAAGTTCTTACACAAAAAATCAATTAAGGCTCAGTGAAAGGTCTTCCTAGGTTCAATTCAAAATGAGTGAAGAAATTGAGGTCTGTTTAAGAGTTGAGACAAGTATTAGGAACACGAAAACCAGTAAGGGAAAACAACAATCCCTAGTGGAGTCACCAATTTGTTATGTGTAATTTACGATTATGGACAAAAGTATCTTCCCTAGACCTAGTGAACTAGTCTATAACATTAGAAAGAAAAGAATATAAAGTTTCCATCAGATAAGTTAAAGAATGAAAAAAATCTTACTTGGAATTTGTTGCAATCTTCTCTCTCCTCCCGGCTTGTAAGTTCCAGTCATAGCTTTGATTTCTATAATTAGAACTTGCACATACAATCATAACAAATCAAATATCTATGATATATATGTAATATTATCCAATTTCTCTATTCAATGGATCAAAAAATCATTGAAACATATGAATGTAAACATAACATAACTTATATAGGAAAATGGTATACTTTTTGTATTAATATGAATAGGAGAGATTTTACAACCAAGAATAGTATTTGATCTTGTAGTGATCTCCCCAAGTTGACTTCTCCTTCCTTGTCACAAAGTATACCTAAATGACACCCTAATGCATGAAGATGGTGACTCTCTTACATTCAAGGAAGCAACATGAGGGCATGATCAGTCTCCAAAATCCAACCCTAATGTTGTAGATGGTTGTATATTTATAGGATATGGATGGTAGTTGAGGAATTCTTATCCATTTACCAACCTAGGCTTGAAATCCACTCTTGATGGGAGGATGATCTCAAGGGATGAGAGGTGAAATATCCAAGGTAGGATCAGATAGGATTCAAAGTTCTTATCCAGGGTCAATGGTTGAAACGACTCGTGGAATCTTCTAAAAGAGGAATCTTAGGGATTCTTTTTTTTTTTCCCAAATTTCTAGAATCAACACTCATCAAGGGCTAACTTTTTGTTGATCAGTGCAGGTGTGGAATGGAGCAACCTATTGTTAAACATGGGTCCCTAAAGGGCCAAGGTGCATTGAGCCTAAAAAGCACTGATTTGAAGCTGGCACACCCAAAAATTCAGGGATTTGGAAGAGTCATGCTTAATTATTTGTGTATGGATGATGACAAGGTGTTCACATATGTTGATGGATCCGTTTTGTAGGCTTATTAACCAGATGCAAAAAATGGCCTATAAAAAAACCTAACCACTAGTACGCTATCAAGTTGTGTTATAACTGGGCCACTATGAAGAAAAGAGGTTCATTCCTCGAAGTGCATTTTTTCCATAGATAAGAAAAAATAGCAAAGAGGGATAGGAGATAGAGTACATAGAGAGGATTTGTGCATTGCAATAGTGCACCAACCTCATGCCATACTTCTTTGTAGTCACTACCATATTTCCATTCAAAGAAGAGAGCGGGGCAACCTCACCTTCCATCTAGGTTTTTTCTCTTGAAAGTTTTTCCCAGGTCATGCCATGTGTCAAATGTGTTTGTGATATTTTATATTGTTGTCCTCTATTTTTTGCATAAATTTAATTCACATGCGTTCATTATTAACAATAATGTACATATCCATAAATCTAAAAGATATAAAATTACGATAGTCTAGAATTTCATATTTTTGAATATAATTTTATCATATCTATTGGGATGAACTATATAGTGGAATATATATGGAATTTTATGGATCACATACTAAGGGTTGAAGGAATATGAGTAGAATAAGCTACATAAAATATGTTTTTAAATGTCACTTATCAACCCATGTTGAAGAAGTGAAGGAATTAAACATATTTTGTATATAAAGTGTGTTTTGACACAATAAAAAACTCTTGGAACACCCCATCCTACCATAGAATATGAAATTAAAATATAGAATATTACAATAAAATATGAAAAGGAAATATCACTCTAAAAAAAAATATAAAACAAAATGTGAATATGAGAGAAGAGCACATCTTCATTCACCTCCATAGAATAAGAATATGAAAAGAGAATACATTTTCATTTGCCTCCATAGAATATGAGTATGAATAGAGAATACATTTTCATTTACATCCATAGGATATGAATATAAAAAAAAAAAATACATCTTCATTAATGTATTTAGAATATATTAAAAATTAGAATATGAAGATGGAAAAATCATACATCTTGATTCTTAATATTTATGGACTCATCTGATTAAAATTAGTATGAAGCTTTTTAATTTCCAATAATTTATGTTAAGGCTAATGCAAATGAAAACCCAATGGATTTACTAGTATGCCAACCATCTGTCATTACAGAGTTTTTAGAAGACTACTATATAAAGTTTATTATTAAGCAGTTTCCAAAAATGGATTGTTTGTGGGGTTGAACCCATGACCTCTGAAATCAAAATGAAATTTTCCAAATATTACACCACATTGCTCCTTGTATATCCAATCAAATGGAATTCTATATAAATTTTTTTGCAACCAACAAATCAATAATAAGTATCGGCAAGGTTATACCCCAAAAATAATAACATCCAACATGTTTCAACTCAATATCTATATGGTATAAACCAATTTATTTCACTAATGTGCCCAAAAAGTGGGATTTGCAATATAGGCAGACATAAAGTCCTTTTGTGTAATATCTTTATTGTGTAAAAATGGAGAATAGTGGTTTTAGGATAGTTTTGGATAACAAGTCAATGGGATGTGGTTTTTTGGTTGTCCAAAGGCTTTGTAGCAAAGCCAAGGATAGAGTTGGGTTACAAGTTGGAGACTTAGTGAATGGAATCATCGATTTTTCATCACTTAATAGAATGGTCATTCATTGGGATCCGACCCAAAGACATAGCCCTCACTAGGTGAAATCTATTACCGACCTTTATTTTATTTTTTCTCTCTATTTCCTTCTATTTAATTATTGGATTAACCTTATAGTTTATTCATTGAGCTAAATTGTACTTATAATAAATTCAAATCAAGTCATGTGTGTTGGATTAAGAATGACCTGGTTATAAGACAACCATATAGTCAACTACGGGCTAAATTTGTCTCCAAATTTTAACTATATTTACAGATTTTACTCTCGCAGAATCTTATTCATAGTGCTCATGTGGCTAGCCCCTTTTCCATTAATTATGAGGTTTAACATAACATCCTCTAGAATTATGGTGGTAAATCATGATAAGTTATATTTGAGGAGGCATAACGTTTTCACCCAAACTCCAATTATTTTGATTTGGAAAAGTATTTTAGCATAGAGTAGCAGCATTGGGAAAAATGCTAAGCCGCAAGGAATTTTTATCCTAAAAAAAATGTCATTTAAGACCTCAAATTAGCCCTAGAAGGTTTTAGACCCCAATTCTTCAAACTCAGTCACAATGGTAAGATTACTCTTGTAAGCTTATTCCTTCAAATTTTCCACTTTGTAAACAAAGAGATAGATTAAAAATTATATAATGATACAATCAATATCATATTTGGTATCACAAATTGATTTTAGCTCATGAGTTAGGGATGGAAAATCAAATGTCGTAGATTTGGGGATCTTTTGTTGCAAAAATCAGAAGAGCACAAGCTAGGTTAAAGGAGGAGCTAAATACATTTGGATGATACGAATAAAGAAGAGGGTGTCTATATAAAAAAATTGGGTTACATGGAAACCTAATCTCCATCATAAGAGGGGAAGTCTAGTGATGGTCAAAAATTTTGAAGGTGAGAGTACCTTCCAGAATGCATTTTGTTTATGTTACTAGGCAGTGAATAAGTGTGGGCCTAGGATAATCTCCAAAAAAGAAATAAAGAAGGATTGGGTTGGTTTTGTCTATGCAGATGTAATGAAAAAATATAATTCCATCCCTTTATGTAATGAGATATACTTATTTGAAAATATAGGATATAGGCTTCACAAATACATGGAATGTGATATCATTGTCTAGAATGGTTCCATAAAGGAAGCTAAAGAAATATAAAATGTTTCCTTATTAGTTACATGGGGAATTTGACTTGCAAGGAATGCCAATATATTCAAATAAAAACATGTCCCTTGCATTCAAGTTATAGCCTAGGCCCTTATTATTACTATGAGGAAGCTAAAGAAATATAAAAATTTTCCTTATAATTTAATTGCATGGGGGATTTGGCTTCCAAGCAATGCCAACATATTCAAAGAAATACATATCCGTTGCATTCAAGTTATAGCTTAGGCCCTTAGTATTACTGTCAAGTTTCCCAAATGTTGATAGAATAAAAATGCCAAGGTTGTTAGGTGATCTAAAAATATATAAACCAACTGCCCAAAGCTTCTTCAATGGGGTTTGTTAAGGTCTACGTTAACTCTTGGTTTGATCTATGTCCTATTTCTTTGAGGCTACCATTATTATACCAATAGATAAAATATAAATATTCCCAGACTCTTCATTGACAAAAATTTGGAAATACGAGAAGTCTATTATAGAAGCAAGCGGGTGAAAAATCAGTTGCAACAACTACTGCAACAAGGTGTCATTCAACCGAGTACAGCACCATGAGTTTCACCCATCATCATTGTTCCTAGAAAGGATGGGACTTGGTAGATGTGTATAGATTAAAGGGCAAATATCACGCTCAAGAACATGTAAACCCTACCCAAGATAGATGATCTACTATATCAATTACAACAAGAAAAATACTTCACAAAGATAGACTTAAAATCTGGATATTAGTAAGTTTGAGTTTAAGAAGAAGATACCTAGAAAGATGCATTCAAAACCAGGAAATTTTTGTATGAGTGGTTAGTTATGCCATTTGGCCTATGTTATGCACCAAATACATTTATGAGATTAATGAATGATGTATTGCACCATTTTATAGATTCATTTGTTATTATATATTTGGAATATATATTGGTATAAAATGATACTTGGGAGGAGAACATCTCACATTTGACGCAGGTGCTTAGAAAACCTCAATAATGATGAGTTTTCGTAACATTCTTTGGTGTATTTAGGGTATGTGATAAGTGGAGAAGAGATAAATATAAATCATACCAAGATGGAGGCCATTATGAAACGTTCAATGACTACTGATTATTCTAATGTTATGAGTTTTTTTGGGACAACATAGTACCTAAGTAAATTCACAGTCTCATTTTCAATAGTAGCAGTGCCACTCCATGCACCAGCAGTAAGTGAAAATATTTTCCAATGGGGAAAGGGTCAAGAGAGGGCCTTTGAGGAGATAAATAAGAAAGTTATTCACGCACTAGGTCTGGAATTACAAAACTTGCAACATTCCTTTGAAGTGGAGACAGATGTGAGTGGGTATGTTGTGGGAGAAATCTTGATGTAGGGAGGAAGGCCTATATGCTACCATTCTGAAGTATTTAATGGGGTAGTTCTTAACTACCTTATGTATGACATGGAGTTCTATGCTCTAGTGCAAGGTGTGAAGAAGTGGAAGCACTATATGATGGGAAAGGATACAATAATCCACACATATTAGCAACTGCTAGAGTACCTATAAGCCCATAATAAGCTACAACAAATCAAGCAGTACAAGTGGATGGGTTTTCTATAACAGTTTCATTTAGTGATTGAGTAAAAGAAGAGAAACAAAAACAAGTTAGGCGACATCCTCTCAATGCCACCCACATCAAATATGAAAGATCTGAGGACTCTTATGCACATGGATCCATTCACCCATGATGCATATAGAGAGGCATATTTAGAATATTAGCAATTTAGGAAAGTGTTTTAGCAGTTGTTGAGTCAGAGTCATGTGCATAGTGGTGACAACACAATTGATTACCATCTCCAAGATGGGTTTCTCTATAGGATGGATATGCTATGTATTCTCAAAGGTGAGTTATTGTAGTTGATTATAGGGGCTTAAACCTCTAAGGTTGTAGGGAACTTTGGTATAGGGAACATAGTGACCAACAGGTAGAGCTATCTGTATTGGAACAAGATGCAAGAAAATGTAGCTAGGTTCATAAGAGGATGCATGATTTGGTGTACCTTAAAGCCTAGCAATATGGAAAAAGTTCTATATCATCCTTACCTGTACCCATTCATCCTTGGGAGATAATTTCCATGGAATTCATGGGAGGTTTACTAAAAACTAGGAAGGGACATGACTACTTGTTTGTGGTAGTTGACATGTTCAAGAAGATGTGTTCTTTGATGCCCTGTAAAAATATCATCAATGTGAAATAAGCAACAAACATGTTCTTTCGATGAGAATGGGTGAAATTTGGGATACCAAGGAGCATAAATTTAGATATGGCCAAAAAATTTCTTAGTGCATTTTGAACTACATTGTGGGATAATATGGACATAGAGTTGAAGATATCTGCAACATTCCATCCATAGACAGGTGGGAAAATGGAATTAGTCAATGCGACTTTGATGAAACTTATGAGGGGATAAAACCAAAAGCATCCAAAGACCTGGGATGAAAATATGGTATATATACAACTTTATTACAACATGGTAGTCCATACTTGTATAGGAAATTCCCCATTTGAAACTTTTTTTGCATATTTGTCGCATTCACCTTTGGAAATTACATATGGGTAGTAAGGAAGAATGAGGGAATATATTACAGGCTACACCTTGAGGACTGAAAAAATTATAGAGAATATCAGGTAGATCCATATAGAGTTACAAGAGATGTTTTAGAAGTCATAAGAGAAATGCAAGGCCATGCATGACCAACATATAATAGAGAAATCATTCAAGGTGGGAGGAAAAGTATAACTACAGTTGAACAAGGAGAGGATACATGAGCCTAGTCAGAAAATTAAGGCTCTGTGATATGGTCCCTTTGAGATACTAGAAATGGTAGGTGATAATTCATGTTGACTAATTTTACCACCATATATGGAAATTTACTCAATTATGAATGTACAAAATATGAAACTCTATGAGTGTTCCATGATAGATCAGGAAGAGGAAAAGGTCGTATATTTTTTGGATTATTAGGCACCGGATGCTCAAGAAGAGTTGATAGAAGATACAATTTTATATAAAATGTTGAGAACTACAATACAGGGATAACATGACCTTTGGTATATTGGTTTTAAAGGAACACTTCCAGGAAAATCTAAATGGTACACCGTACACCTGAGAGAAGGGAAAGGAAAAATTTCCTCACCTCATTCAATAAAAGATTTTAGCAACCAAAAACATTCCAAAATGGGGAGATGTGATCCAGTATGGATCATTATGTTGCTATTCATGCAACTTGAGGCTTTCATAGTGGAAAATGTGGAGGAATCAACTAGTAGGACCATTTTGACTAGAAAGACCCAATTTGGAAAATTGGGGTCTAAAACCTTCCAAGAGTGGTTTTAGGTGTTGAAAAGTCAACAAGAAATGTGTGCCTAATTTAATTTTCCCTTAATTAAATTGGACAATAAATTATAATCTTATCTCATAATCACTTGTAATATTTAACTGAGTGTGATAAACTCAGTTAGCTTAAGGAATTCGACTTGAGGGTGGTTGTTGAGGCATGCAAAGTGATTCTATTTGTTTTAGAGTCCAAGTTGCAGTTAGTGTATTAGTTTTAATGCATGAGAAATCAATTAACTCAATTGATTGAGTTAAAATAAATTTAACTTAACTGATTGTTGCACTAGTGAGAGGTCAAGTGAATTAAATCATATTTAATTCACATGCAATGATTTTTCAATCAACTGATGATTTACTATTAATAGCTGCATGCATGTCAGTTCTTATGAAGACCTAGTTGAGACAGAGGTTAAATGGATGTTAACTATCAGTTGTATTATTAGAAAAATTCCCACATGCAATAATACACACATAAGATTTCCCATGAGAATTGTGCAATTTTGGAAGGTTGAAATTCCTAAAGAATAGGGATTTAATTCTACAGGAATTGTGCAAGCAAGGCAAGCTAAGCAGAGGCGGGAAATTGGCTAAGTGTTGGTCGATTATGTATGAATCAATGTGAGATAGTTGTGAGAGTGCAACAAACTCTTGTGATAAGAGTGCATTGTAATTGTTTCACGATTCCTTGGTTGAATATACAATAGAAGATAAAGGGGTTTTGAGAAGCAATATTTCCCCAGGAATAAATCTGTGTTGTGGATTGATTTTCTTCTTTATTTTACTTGGTGTGTTTGTGGGATTGTATTTATTTTCCGCAATAATTTGTAGAAGGATTCAGTATCTTGCCTTAGCATATTGCATGATCGGATTGAATCCATTGGAATACATATTTTTTGTATAATTTCTACATGGTATCAGAGTGTAGGAAATCACTATAGTGGAGAAGAAATTCATTTTGTGTTCAATATCATTCGAATTTGTAAAAATATTCTTTGGTGTGGCAGGCGAATCAAGATGCCTTTCAATGGATTAATATTGGAATATGCACCTGAGGGAAGTTCTAATTATATTGCATGGAAAGACAAAATGGAGGCAGTTCTGGAGGACAATGGGTTAAAATAATTCATTGATAATGATATTCCCAACCCCGCAGCAGCAGATGCCGCTCTTCTTGATGCTTGGAAAAAGAAGGTTGCAAAGGCAAGGAGGATCTTATTAGAGGGAGTTCGAGACCACATTGTCTCAAGTCTCCATGGAAAATCAACTCCATATGCAATTTGGAAGGCTTTGACAGATCTTTTTCAAAGTAGTAGTGACCACAGAGAATTGGCAGTGAAGGACAAGCTCGGGAAAATCAAAATGGAGAAAGGAGACTATTCCAAAATATTTTACTAAGTTCATCCAATGTCGAGATGAGCTTGGAAGTGTCGGGATTACTATAGCAAATGATGACTTGGTGAACCTAGCACTTCTAGGCCTTCCCAAGAGTTGGCATAATTATCAGGAATTTTTCAATGGGAGGGAGAAGCTACCATATTGGGAGAAACTTTGGTCGGATTTGGTATAAGAAGAATTAAGTTGTAATACCATGGATGGATACTCATCCAAGACAAATGATGAGGAAAATTGTGCCTTGGCTGGTAAGGAAAATAAGGGGAAGGGAAAGAAACCCTATTCCAAATCTAAGATCGACAAAGAAGGCAAGAAGCGTGACATGTCCAGAGTGAAATGTTTTCATTGTCACGAGCATGGACATTATGCCACTAATTGTCCATAGAAGAAGAAGAAGAACAAAAAGAAGGCTTCAATATCTGCAACGGGTGAGGTTGTAGCTTCACAGTTCGATTTGGACTTCTCACTCATCGCATGAATGGTGTCTAGTGCAATGGGATCAGTGCGGTACTTGGATAGTGGTGCATCTTTCCACGTGAAGGGAGACAAAGAACTCTTTAGTAGCTTGGAGGAGAAGGAACTTCAGATGCATATCGAGATGGGTGATGACGGGAGGTATAACGCTGCCAGGATTGGTACAATTACTTTCTAGAGATAGTCAAGTAAACCTTTCTTATTAAAATATGTCATGCATGTACCATGCTTGAAAAACAATTTAGTTTAAGTTGCTATGTTGAAGGATAGAGGATATGATGTGGTTTTTAGTGAAGGGAAAACATTCCTTTTTCACAAAGCCACATGACAAGTCAAGAATATTGGGATTCGTGTGAAGAATCTGTACAAACTTGATGTAGATGGTTGCGCAACATTGATGGATAAAGCAGACAGAATGGTGAGTCGGGATGAGGGTGAGTTATGGCACAAGATATTGGGCCATCTACACCACGGTGCTTTAAAAGTCACGCAACAGATTTCTACAGGTCTTCCAAAGGGTACTCTTGCATAGATAGACACATGCAAGGGATGTACCATGGGGAAGTATACAAAGGAAAATTTTCATGAGAAGGAGAACAGAGCAGTGGAAATCTTGAGAGATTTCACTCAAATGTGTGTGGACCATTCTCTACATCTTTGACAACAAAGCACAACTATTATGTGATTTTTGTTGATGGTTTTTCTAGAAAGTGTTGGATCTATTTCATGCAGAAGAAAGTTCAGACATTCTTAAAATTTTGTGAGTTCAAATCACTGGTTGAGAAAGATGCAGGGAAGCATGTGAAGGCTCTAAGGAGCGATAATGGTGGTGAGTACATCTCCAATGAATTCAATAACTTTTGTGTCGAAGAAGGAATTCAGAGAGAGTTGATTGCACCTCATAACCCACAACATAATGGGGTTACAGAAAGAAATAATAGAACAATTGTGGGTGTGGTACGAGCGATGTTACATGATCAAGGCCTACTATTGCATCTATGGGTAGAGGCATGCAACACAACGGTATTTCTGCAGAACTGTAGTCCTCATCAGATACTTGGCATGAGTACACTAGAGGAGGATTTTTCTGGTAAGAAACGTGATGTTTCATATTTTAAATTTTTTGGCTCATATGTCTATTTCTATGTGACCAAATATTCTAGAAATAAGCTAGAACCAACAACTGAGATTGGGTTATTTTTTGGGTACACTGATACTCCCCACAACTATCGGGTGTATTTATCGAACAGCAGGATGACTATTGTCAGACAGGATGTAAAATTTGACGAGGAGAAATCCATGTGATTATCACTTGGGAGGGAATTATGATTTGCATGCAGATGGGGAACTCTTGGTTCTAAAGGATGAAATCAAGATTTGGAGCAACCACATGTGGAGGATCATGGAGTGGCAGAAACCACTCATGCAAAGCCATCCACCAGACATGGTAGGAGGCACACCACAGAAGCTGACAGATTGAGACTTGATGCGGCAGAACATGTAGGAGCACATACATCACTGCACAGATAGAGACATTCTTCAGACATGTTTACTGGATACATGGCTCTTATGAGAAAGTGTATTGTGATAGAACCATCCTCTTTTGAGGAAGCAGTGTAACAACCAACTTAGGTTGATGCCATGGTTGAGGAGTTTGACTCCATCATCAGGAATAGTTCATGGGAAGTTGTCCCAAGACCAGTTGGGAAGTCAGTGGTTGGATCTAGATGGATCTATAAGGTGAAGCAGGTAGCATATGGGAGTGTGGAAAAGTACAAGGATAGATTTGTAGCCTAGGGATTCTCACAAGTTGAGGAGATTGACTATGAGGATAATTTTCCACCAGTTGCAAGGTAGTCATTGATTATATCTATCCTTGCACTCTCAGCACAGATGGGGTGGAAGATACATCAAATGGATGTGAAGACTGCATTTCTCAATGGAGTTATTGAGGAAGAAGTGTACATTGAGTAGCCAGAAGGTTTTGAGACCTTTGATAGTGAGTCGCATGTGTGCAGACTGAAGAGAGAAATGTATGGGCTTGTTGAGGCTTCAGAAATTCGTGGCAACAACAAAGGGGGATAACCACCCGGTCTGGACCTTAAAGTAGTTCCTTTTCCATTTGGCGTAGTGGCTCTGATTGGGTGTGATGGGACTAGTTTCCCAGATTTGGGTTTTTTAAGATAATTTGTGGGATTTTTTTTCAAAACATTTTTGCAATGATGAATTACTACAAACTAAGATAAATTTATTTCTAAATGCAAAGATTTGAATTAAATTTAATATAACCCGGGGATAATAATTTAATGCGATTTAAAAAGATATCTAGTCAATCTGTGATGATGAAATCATCACAGATTTATAGAATGATTACTCTGTAAGATGATTCTCTTGAAAAATAGTTAATCAAAAGAAAATAAAAGGCATATCGCACTTATCTAAAGACCATATATGAAATAACTAATTTGTATATTTATACCGTACAATAGTGCAACAGATATTTCAGACATAAATAATTAATTCCATATATAATTCATGAAAGTTGAGTTCATCACTAACATTTAGAAACAAAAATAACATACATGATAATAGTACCAGATGTGTATTACTTCTGCTTATCGAATTAGTGATAATAGGCCATATCCAATTCTTCAATCAAAGAGTCGTTCAAAGAATACGTAAGTGCACCAACAATGATTCAACAAAATGATATTTATAACTAAAAAAAGGCCATGTTTTATTACTTCATCACGGCATTCACAAAATTTACTTAGAAATAAGAATTCTTTGCAAATGTTCTTAACAAAATTTTGGACCCTTCTCTAAATGCATGAGAAGGATTTAAATACTAAAACTAACTACAAACTAATTAAATGATTTACAAAAATGCAAAGGAGGTTCCAAACAACCTTTCTCTAAAACTTAACTTGAACAATAATCTAGGAATTTAGAACTAATAATCCTGACTTTATGGATCATGCATTTATGTGTGATCACGAAGTTGGCAGTTATCTAGCATTGTCTTGAGCTGAGCTGGCTGAGGTATTCGTGATCGAATTTGGTCCTTGAATATAGCATTTGAAATTTTTGACTGAAACTTTTTGGGTAATTCTGTGAGAATAGACGAGTTTGCTGCTAATGATAAGGTTTGATCAGAAAATTCCAATAATTTTCCTGATCAAACTTGTTGACTTTCTTGATTATTTCTTCCTGTTTTTATGCTATCTGTATCCATTTTAATTCTACTTCTTTTGTAATTGAAAACACATCAGACGTGCTTTCTTCAAGAAGTCTCGTTTTAAACAATTGGTCACATAAGAGTTGTATAACCTCACTTGATTTGCTGGATGTTTTGGTCGCTGCTCTTTCTGTTTGGATGATCTGTGCTTCCCATTCTATAAATAATAATTCTTTGTGAAGCTTGTCTATTTATGGTAGATTAGCTTACTTTCCCATATCTGAGTCTTGCCACTGAATATGTTCTTCAATTTTCTTTTGAACTTTTTCACATTCTAGTTTTTGGATTGCAATTTACTAAATCATTTTTTATTGGAATCACAATAGGAATCAATCGTAGCAGCTTTATGACAAAATATTTTTTGTTGTTTCTTTATCGAAGCATTTATCTCAAGTTCTTATTTAATGAACCTTTCTGATTGTGATTGATTCTGTAACTCTTCCATGTCTTTCTTCAGCTGTGTCTGTTTCTCTTTAAGCTCAATGTGATGTTCTAACTTAAGATTTTCAATATATTTATTTAATTGTGCTGAAATTTCTCGAATTTGTTCAGTAGTATTGACTTTCTCTGCATCTACCATCTGTTCTAATTCCTGTATTCTGGATTCTTTCTGCTTTAACAAGGTTCTAACTTCAGTTTCCTTATCTACAGTGGTTGTGGCATAAGCTCATGCATATTGTGACAATTTAGTCAGATGATCAGTGGGATCCTCTAATGAAACCTTCCAAAGGACGTCAACTGATTCATCTGTCATTTTAGGAGTTGTCTCATCAGTTCTCTTTCTCTTATTTCTTTTAACCACAACTCTGTGGTTGGGACTGTAGAAAATGTCCAATGATGAAATGTCTTCAATCTATAGGATGATTTGATCTGTAGAGTAAGCTGGAATGATTTCTTTTCTCTTTATTGCTGGGATTCTCTGTAGAGGGTTGACAGTTTCAACTATTTTCTGAGAAGGCTCTGGCATTTGAAAACTTGCTTCTTGGTCAGTATTGGCCTTTCCTTTAGGAGTCTTTATTGCTCAGGAAAATTGTTCCCATTCATTCACCAGGTCTTTACCTTGAGATGATTTAGACTGATCTACCATGTTCTGATCCTTTTGAACTTCCTCTAAATTTTATTTATTGCCATATTTCTTTTTTTTCTCTTGCAACTCTATTTCTTGAATAGTTTGGTCTACTCCAAATTTTATTTGATAGATTCAGATTCATCCTTAGATTGATATGACCTATTAGAATGCTATTGAGATTGATCAGATTCATTTTCAGAGCCATCTTTCATTTCTTCATCAAGACTGACACTTGGAGCATGTTTTTCTTCTTCAATAACTAACAAATTCAAAGGGACATTTTTCAATCTCTCATTTCTATATACCTGAAAGGATTCAGCCTGTTCTTGACTTGATTGACTATAAATCCTTTTAACAATATTAGAAAATTATTTGACTCCTTCGAAGAAGTCATTAAATTTATCTTCTTCCTTTATGAAAGGCTTTGTTTTGAGCTTTTCCATGTAATTTTTAATTACATCGTCAGGGTCATATAATCTTCTGGGCATGAATGCTAGATTTAAAATTTGAATATTAGGAGCCTCTTTGTATGTATGGCCGATATTAGCCAAAGTGAAGGTTTCGCATTGTAGAGGGAAAGAAGGTCAAATATCCTTTTTATCATCTTTTAACTGTTTTGTGACACCATTGATGAGATGATAATCTATCTCTCTCCCAAATAATCTATTTGGAACATAATATGGCAAAACATGTGGAAGAGATGAACTTCCAAATACTCGAACATATGTGAATTTTTCTTCAGCAAACCATCTAGCTATAGGAAGAATATCTTTACTGACTTCTTTGGAAACCCTAGGGATCTTTTTATTGAAAATCATTTGATACATAGGCAACATGAATCCATAACAGACTTTGTAAAAATGTAGGTGGAATTTAGAGTCCTAGAGTTCTTCATGGTATATGTGAATTGGGGTAGGGTTTGTAATGGTCCATTTCCAACCCATGATTGGAAATGTAGAAGTGAAACAAATGGAATCCATAACATAAGCAGACAAGTAAAAGTTTGAATTTTCTTGGGATGAAGCACTCCTTTTATTCTTATATTCAGAAATATGTTTGGCTAAATGATTGGATAAAAGGTCTGCCCAATTCAAAATGGATGAATTGACGATTGCGTCAATTAAGGGAACCCAATCTCTATCGAACATAGTACTATCAGGTTATGCAAACAGCCTACACAACATACCAGCAACATAACAATAAGGGTAAGGGATTTGTGTAATGGGGTACGTACCAGATTTATCCTGCTTAAATTTCCCTTCATTGTCTTTGCATTCATGGATGACTTTGATAAGATATGGATGTTTAGGTCTGAACATTTTCACATATCTATTATCATACTTTTGTTGTGGAGCTGGTAGATGATACATGGCTATCAAATCTTTGGCTTTGAAAGAGCCCATAATCTCACCTCTGGAATTCTTGAAAACTCTATCTTCAATATTTAAGTTCTCAACTGCCCACTAAATCATATCCGTGTAAGGCATAATCTTCGGTCTCACAGCTATTCTATGAATAAACAAGCGTGCAACATCAAAAAGGGTTGGATCAGAGGTGGAATCAGTACATGTCGCAGATGTTTTTGTTATCACCTTTGGTCCTTCATCCTCAAAGAGTTTGTACATAGCTTCCCATGAAGAAATGCCACAATCTTTGTTACAGACAATGTCTGAAAACAGCGAAGGCATATCTGTATCCTCTGAAGATGATGCTTGAGACACCTCTTTACCCTTTTTACTCATCTCTGACTTTCTTAACTCGATAATTGATTTCCTGAGAGCATAGTGAAATATATCATATAACGAGCATTACAAAGATATATCAAGGATTTATTTCAAATTCAAGCGAAAAAATGTCAATATTATCAAAGTCAACTCTTCATAATTCCTTATGATTTCAAAATTTAATGCTTGACAGTGCTTCACATGACTTCACACACAATACTTATCAATTGTTTAAAGCCGTTAAGGTCTGAAATTAAATTTGATATGACATAAGTTGCTTTTCACACGCTGATATAATTAACTGTGCAAATCGCAATGATTCCCTATAATATCTCGTGGTTGTCTCATAAATGTTGCGAAATGCGATTTACGCAAATCGCAGATTGCAAGATTTAAAAGATATGTTTAAGTCTATATTATAATTAGCGCACGATGTGATTTGTGAAAGCTTAAAGTGGATGCAATAGCGAAAAAGGATTTATATTTTTGAGTTTATTCACTTCGTCAGGTCTGCATCTGTCGCAACTTATATTACTTTGTTTTTTTAAGTCTTAAGTAAATCAAGTGCGATGCAAGAAAAGGAAATTAAATGTTTTTATTTCTTTGGAAATGCTTTTTAAAGAGCGCATTTCACAATTTGCGGATTTTATGATTTAGGATTCTTTTTTGAAGGATAAAATATGTGATAAGCGGTGCACGTTAGGCAGGAAAATTTATTTTCTAAGTGTTTTTAAAAGAAATTTTTTAAAACGGATTTTCACTATTTATTTCTAAAGGGTCCCTATTTATGAAAAAAATGGGGGTTGTTGTATAGCACAACAGGGCTGAAGAAAGCACCTCATGCTTGGTACACTAGGATTGACAGCTATTTCACTAGGTTGGGCTTCACGAAGAGTGAAGCGGATGCAAACTTGTACCAGATTGTGGTTGATGGAAAGCTTTTGATTATCGTACTCTATGTTGATGATATTATTTTGATAGGTGATGAGAGGATCATAAATTCTTGCAAAGAGTATATTGCAAGAGAGTTTGAGATGAAGGACATGGGACTATTTCCTTGGTTTGGAGATATGGCAGCGGGATGGGGAGCTATTTTTTTCTCAAGGAAAGTATGCCAAAGAGATTCTGAGGAAGTTTCACATGGAGAGTTGTAAACCCATGGAAACTCCTCTTGTAGGAAACTAGAGGAAGGAGGATGCCACTTCAGGTGAGGTAGTGGACGTTACTGTTTACAGACAGCTTGTGGGTTCACTCATGTATTCGGTGAACACACAACCAGACATATGCTACGCAGTTAACCAACTTAGTCAAGTTATGGTTAAGCCGACCAAGCTATTTTGGAAGGTGGGGAAGCATGTCTTGAGATATCTTAGGGGCACTACAGAGTATGGATTATGGTACAAATGGAAAGAGGGAGTGAAGCTTCAAGACTTCACCAATGTGGACTGGGCAGACAGTCCATCAGACATAAATAGAACATCAGGAGGGATCTTCAGCATATGATCGACAACAGTTTCTTGGTAAATTAGGAAGCAGAGATCAGTTGCACTCAGTTCAGCCGAGGCATAGTACATGGAAGCCAGTTAGGCGGCATGTGAGGCCATCTGTATTAGGAAGATTATTATTGGTTCATTTGGTCATCAGATGGATCTGACGGTGATACATTGTGATAACCAGAGTTGCATAAAACTCTCGATTAATCCGGTATTCCATGACAGGTCCAAGAATATAGACATCTGGTACCACCATCTTAAATATTGTGTTCAAAGATGCATTATGTTACTTCAATACATTCCCATGAAGGATCAGGATGCAGATATTTTGATGAAGGCGCTCGCCAAGAGAAAATTCAAATACCATAGAGGTAGGATCGAGGTATCTGATAATCCCTTTCTTGTTGAGAGGGAGTGTTGAAAAGTCAACAAGAAATGTATGTCTAATTTAATTTTCCCTTAATTAATTGGACAATAAAATTTAATCTTATCTCATAATCACTTGTAATGGTTAATTGAGTGTGATAAACTCATTTAGCTCATGGAATTCGAGTTGATGGTGGTTGGTGAGGTGCAGAGTGATTCTATTTGTTTTAGAGTCCAAGTTGTAGTTAGTGTATTATTTTTAATGCATGAGAAATCAATTAACTCAATTAATTGAGTTAAAATCAGTTTAACTAGTTGTAACTGATTGTTGCACTAGTGAGAGGTCAAGTGAATTAAATCAGATTTAATTGACATGCAATGATGTGTCAAGTAACTGATGATTTACCATTAAAAGTTGCATGTCAGTCAGTTCTAATGAATACCATGTTGAGACAGATGTTAAAGGGATGTTAACTATCAATTGTATTATTAGCAAACTACCTGCATGGAGTAATACACCCATAGGATTGCCCATGAGCATTGCACAATTTTGGAAGGCTGAAATTCCTAAAGAATAGGGATTTAATTCTACAGGAATTGCGCAATAAAGGCTGGAAATTGGCTAAGTGTTGGTCGATTATGTCCAGATCAGTGTGAGACAGTTGTGAGAGTGCAACAAACTCTTGTGAGAAGATTGTATTGTAATTGTTTCATGATTCCTTGGTTGAATATACAATAGAAGATAGGGGGGTTTTGAGTAGCAAACTTTCCCCATGAAAAATATTTGTGTTGTGGATTGATTCGCTTCTTTCTTTTACTTGGTGTGATTGTGCGATCATGTTTATTTTCCACAATTAATTTGTAGAAGGATTCAGTATCTTGCTTTATCACATCACATGATCAGATTGAATCCATTGGAATACATATTGTTTGTATAATTTCAACATTAGGCATCAAACGACGCTTTTTGGGGGTGAAAATTTTCCAATTTATCATATCACATTCTTTTTCTTATTCTACACATAAATACTCTTCTAATAACACAAAAATAAGGTTAAACGGAGTCTATATATGAAATTTATGGCATTCAGAAGTTGACCTTTATATTTTCACCACCATAATTTTAGAGGATGCCACACTAACACCCATTATTTATGAAAAAGGGTCTATGCACGTGATTATGATGAAGAAGTCTCTAAAAATTCTATATTGTAGCTCTGGTTAAAATTTGAGGTCGTCACACCTAACCACTAGTACGATATCAAATTGTGTTATAACCGAGCCGCTAAGAGGAAAAGGGGTTGCATTCCTTGGAGTGAATTTGTTCCATAGATAAGAAAAAATATCCAAGAGGGATAGGAGATAGAGTACACAGAGAATATTTGTGCATTGTAATAAGGCACAGGCCACATGCCATACTTCTTTGTAGTCATTCTCATATTTCCATTCAGAGAAGAGAGCAGAGCGACCTCACCTTCCAGCTAGGTTTTTCTCTCGAAAGAGTTTCCGAGGTCATATCATGTGTCAAATGTTTTTGTGATATTTTATTTCATTGTTCTCTATTTTCTGCATAATTTTTAATTCACATGTATGTATTATTAACAATAATGTACAAAGGATACTTTTCATGTGCACAGCGATCACGTCTCTGAGCTAGGTATTGTGGTTGCAGAGGAGCCACAGCCACCGCCATGAGTGTGCCTGGGGGTGGGGAGCATTCTCCCACCCTGTCGATCTCATCAGAGGAAGCATTACGAAGGTTTTTAACACAGAAAGGGAAGAAACATATGAACCCAGAAGTCCCGAAATTTATCAAAAAACTGGAGGAAATTCCTGAGATCGCCCTGCCAAAAGATCAACCGATAAAAATTTCCCTAGCCCTGGTTGACAGAGGGTTGGTAGGAAAATTTATGGGACGCTGGCCCTCTACAAAAAAAAAAAATGACTAGATCCAATGCAACTGGAGACCTCAGCTGAAAAACAATGTGATCTGTTATGCTGTCGAAAGAGGGTATTTCATTTTCGAGTTCACCTCCATAGAAGATCGAGATCTGGTATTCAGAAACAGTTCGTATTTCACGGGAAATCAGGGTCTATATCTTAATAAATGGACCCCCGACTTTGATCCTTCAGTCGATGTCCCTAAAGAGGTTCCAGTCTAGGTCCGGCTCCCCAATCTTCTAATCCATTGCTGGAGCTATCACACCTTGCAGAAGATTGGAAATGGTCTAGGCCATTTCATTGACAAAGCAGATAACAAGGGCCAATATACCTATGCAAGAATCTGTGTGGAAGTCGATCTGGAAGCTGGACTACCCGAAGCGGTAAAAATTACAGTCGGAGAATGGCATCACTATCAAAAATTGGATTACGAGCAATTGCCTTTCAAATGCAGAACCTGTCATGAACATGGAAACTTCCAACAAAATTGCCCAAAAGCCCCAACAGGGAACAAAGTGGACAAATAAGGATGGAAAGAGATAAAAAAGGGCAAGGCAATCCCAAAACCAACTGAGAAGAAAAATTCAGGGCCATTGGTGAAGCCCCAACCTAATCCAAAGGCCAAAGAAGTTCCAAAAGAAGGTTCTTCCTCTGGGGAAAAGGTGGATGCCATTAAGATCCAAGAGGAACCAAAACTCCTGTCAAAGAAAGTGAAAGAAGCCGAGGCAAAAAAAAACCTTCCTCCATCAAAGGATGATCAAGGGGAAAAAGAATAAAACAAGGAGCACATCAGTCTTGGCTCTGATTCTGGGGGAGAATCAGAAGATGGAGACTCTGAATTAGACAGCTTGCAAGTCACTCATATCAAGTCAGCCAGGGGTCGAAAGTCCAAGAAGAAAGAGAGAGAGGAAAAAACTTATTTGGATGTACTCTGAGGCTCCTAGAAAACTCTCAAAGGAATGATGAATACCAGATCTAGGCGCAAGCATGGTCAGGCTCCAAAAGGAGCCGCAACCTCCCTAGCCAGTAAATAATGAAATACGTCTCTTGGAATTGCAGAGGGTTAGGTAGCAGGCTGAAAGAAGAAACTCTAAAATACATTGTGAGGATGTACTCGCCTGAAATCCTTCTCATCCAAAGGACAAAGTTGGAGGTCCTTCTTCTCCTCCAAGCAAGAAAAGCATTCTGGCATAAAGGCCAAGGGAGAGTTGTTAGTGCTAGAAGCGCCTTTGGAGTGATTGCCTCCTTCTGGGATAGCTCCAAATATGATCTGATTTATGAATAATGTTGCCCCCACTGGCTATTCACTAAGCTCCTCCACAAAGAATCTAGCCATCAAGTAAGTATGTTCAATCTATATGCTTCAGTCTTACCAGCTGAGAAAAAAAAAATTGGGACTCGCTTCAGTCCTATATTTTCTTGCACAATCCAGAAAATATTATTATTGCAGGTGATTTGAATGTTACGCTAGCTACAGAAGAGAAAAAGGGGGGCTCACCAGTCAGGGGCCCAGCTAGAGAATGGGTTGAAGACCTCATGTTATGTTGGGATCTGGAGGATATCAAGCCCACATCTGGGAAATTCACCTAGTCCAACAAAAGGATAGGCCCCGGCCACATTGCTACTCGTTTGGACAGATTTCTTGTCCAAACTTCCTTCTTGACCTGTGGTCTAATGGCCTCCTCTAAAATTTTGCTGAACTACACCTCTGATCATAAACCCACTCTGCTTGATCTCTCCCTGGATGGAAACCTTGGCCCCATTCCCTTTAGATTTAGCCCTCTGTGGATACATCAAGAAGGCTTCCAGGAGGTGGTCTCTGAGGCCTGGAACCGACAAGTCCAAGGATCCCCTTTCTTTGTGTGGGAAGAAAAATTGAGGGGACTTAAAAGAGAGCTCAAGGAGTGGGCTAAAATGTTGAAAACGCCCACTGCCAAAAGAAAGGAGACGCATGACAACTTAGCAGTCCATCAATTAAAAATGGAGAAATCCGATGTAACTCAAAACCTCCTTCACAAAGAAGTAGAGCTGCAAAAATATTTCCATAGAGCAAGTAGGGATGAAGAAGAGTTCTGGAAACAGAAGTCCAGAAATCTTTGGTTACATGTCGGAGACAAAAATACAAGCTACTTCCATAAGCAAGCTAAAGTGTGCAAGCACTTCAAAACAGTAAATGAAATTCACTATCAAAACATTGTGGTTAAATATTTTGAAGGCATAAAGAGAGCAGCCCACTCTTTCTTCAAAGATCTTTACTCAGCCCCGGAAGACCCTCCTATCGATTCTCAAGCCTATCCGATTGAACTAATTCCTCATTGTGTTCAAGATTCTGATAATATTATGTTGACTGCTCCGATCAGTATGAATGAGCTTAAAAAAGCTTTGGATTGCATGGAACCATGTTGGAAATATGATGCAATGTGTTGTCCTTGATGGAAACCTACTTGATGAAGTTGTCCTTAATGGAAGCCTACTTCATGAAGTTGTCCTAGCCTACTTGATAAAGTTGTCCTTGATGGAAACCTGCTTGATGAAGCTATCCTTGATGGAAATCTACTTGATGAGTTGTCTTTGGATAGCAACCTATTTGTTAATGATGTAAATCTGATGTATCTACAGAGCAGCTTAGAAGTATCAGAAAAAGGGATTCAGTAAGTTCCAGAGTAATGATGAATAAGTTATGTCACAAAGCATACGCGGGTTTGTAAAGGCGAAGTAGCGTATATACGTGGAAAAGTACATACCAAGTAGTGTATGCCTATTTGCGCTCTAAATTTATAAAACCAAGGGACTTTACCATGGTATTGGCCCACAGTATTGAGTGCTGGATTATCTATTTGATCCCATCCAGGAATACCATCAGCGGTTGAGTAGTTTTGACTCATGGTATTGATAAAGGCTAAAACTATATAAGGAGAAGAAGCTCATAATGCAAAGTGTGTGCATGAGTAAGGGTTGTTGATGAATAAATTTCTCTAATGAATATCTGCATGGACGAACTCTGTTCTTAATCGATAGATATGAAGCTATGATGCACCCATTGATATAATGATGGTTCAAGATCTCTAGATATGATAATGATGAATCTCTAGTTTGATCCTCTGATGAAATCATGAAGAACTGGCGCAAGTCTGCTGAAGAAAATGAATAAATCTAGGTAAGTTGTTATAAATATGGTCTATTCTACAAAATTTATTTTTTACAGATCTATACGCTAGTTGGTTTCAACAAAAGCGCGTGTATACGTGGGTTTGCTTCATAAAAAGCGCATATGGCAGTTAGGGTTTCTGAAGAATAAAATACACAGAAATATACATGGGTTGGTGTGCAGGAAATCGCATATGTACACGACATCAGTAAAGAAAAGTAGTGTATGCTATTTGAATTAATGAATGTTCAGGGTTGAGTTTGTATCTTCTTATCTATTCTGAAGTCTGGGTTATTTCTGAAGTTTTGATTACAGTGTTTTCACTGTTCTCATTGAATTATTGGGCTAAGTTTATAATGGTTGATAAAGTGCAGAGGTCTGGGTTTTAATGAATACTTCACTCTGAAGTATATCTGCATGGAATGGGCATCAGTTTATTGATTGATCTGAATTAATAATGCACCTATGAAGAAAATGATGAACAGGGATCTCTAGATCTAAAATGACTATGTATTTTCTACATCTGTTTATGGAATGTTTAGATCTGTGATTTGGAAAATCTTTGCTGAAGTAAAGGAAGAGATCTGAGTTGTTTATTTGATCTGAAGAGTTTCACAGTACTGAAAAGTTACAGATATATACGCAGGTTCGTTTCAGAAAAAAGCACGTATATACGCGGGTTCGCTTCAGTAAATGTGTGTATGGAAGTTAGGTTTTTATGAAGAATGGTATACACAGAAGTATACGCAGGTTGGTGTGAATGAAAGCGCGTATATACGCAGGTTCAGTAAAGTAAAAGCGCTTATGGAATCTAGGATTTTCCTGAAGTATGTGGAATGAAATGTCTAATTTGTTTTGTTGTTTTCTTGCTATTTGTCAATGATGTATTCATATAGATATGATTTGTTTGAATACTGATTATGCTGCTGATTATGTTGATTAAAGATCACGTTGTTGGTTGATTGTTTGATAATTCAATGAATGAATTGATGGGGTTATAAGTTTTAGTTTGATGTATGTTGAGTTTAAAGGTGTGGAGTAGGTCCAGTCTGAAAATCTGATTAAAAGTGGCCTACAAGATATGTTGTGTGGAAGCTGATGGATCCAGTATAAAAATTGATGAAACAGGGTCCATGATGGTGCTGAGGGTCGAAGCCTTCAATGAGGGGGTTGTAGCTCCCTTCCAGTGGTAGCTGGTAAATGAGAGTAGGGGGTAGTAGCTCCCTTCCAAGAGAGGCTGGTAAACGAGAGCAGGGTGTAGTAGCTCCCTTCCAGGAGAGGCTGGTAAACGAGATCAGAGGGTTGGAGCACCTTTCCAGTAGTGGCTGGAAAACGAGAGAAGGTTACAGCCTTCTGCAGGTGGGTGCCTGCGTGATGGTATGAGTCTACGCCAGTACAAAATTGTAAGAATTTTTCTTTATAATAAATATTGAAGACACAGACGAAAGCAACGGTGGTTTTCTCCTAAATTGGGTTTCCACCTTAAATACTGGTGTTCATGTGTTTGCTTATGTATGATGGTTTGTTCTGTTATTACTGCACATGCTTACTGCTTACTAAACATCTGATGAATGAATGATGCAATGATCTAAGTAAAGAATTAAATGCATAATAAGATCTCTGAACATACGCAAGTTTTCTTAAGGATATCCGCGTGTATACGCGAGTTGGGTTCAGTAAAGTAGCATATGGTTTTAAGAGAAAGAAAAAGTAAAATTTTTTAGTCATCTCTAAATACTGATTCACACCCCCCCCCCCCCCCCTCTCAGTATTTTTCCCAACAATTGGTTTCAAAGCAGCTCCTTCTAAAGGAGCTTGATCGCTTGAAGGAGATCCGTCACAATGGGAAGGAAGCAAAAGAAGAAGGCTACTCAAAGAAAGGAGACATCTGAGAAAACATGTGTAGCAAAAAATGAAGAAGATGAAACAAGTATTGATTGTTGTTCTTGTGATTCACTTTCCTGTGCATGCAATGGTGAAGATAGTGAAAGTAATGTTATGGATCTAGAAGAATTTCTCAAGATTAAAGTTGAAGATCAACAAATATTATTTAATGAGAGAGAATCTATCTACAAAGCTATGATCTCTAGAATGAATGGACAGATAAACAAGTATCAAAGATTCTACGATGAAGTAACCAATCACTGTGAAGGACTTCAAGCAGAAATCATCTGCCTGAAAGCAGATCTCGAAGCATAAAATAAGAAGAATGAAGAACTTTTACAAACTTTTGAAGAACAAGAAAATGGGTTGAAAGAAGAGATTTTAAAATTGAATGATCAAGTAGAAGAAGGAAGAAAGGTCGAATAAAGTATGAAGAATCAATGCCAAAGATTGGAGGTTGAGGTAAA
Source organism: Pinus albicaulis (assembly GCA_034641835.2). NCBI lineage: Eukaryota > Viridiplantae > Streptophyta > Pinopsida > Pinales > Pinaceae > Pinus > Pinus albicaulis. Next base: position 704,968,995 of record CM076569.1, read on the forward strand.
CATTTTAAAAGGTAAATTGGAGGAAAAGGATAAACTCTTGAGGTTTCAAGATAGTACTAAGATTCTGGATAATATTCTTAGTAGTTAAAGGTCTCCTTCTGTTAAATTTGGTCTTGGTTTTCATGAAATTGTTAAAGGAGAATCTAGTTCACAAGAAAGTACTAAAGATTCAAAGGATATCAATGCGAAATCTGAAGTGTTGAAAGAGACAAAAGGTCAGCCGACAGTCATGAACTCTCAAAGGAAATCATTCGCTCTTAAATATAGAAGTATCAATAATGTTGAATTCTTTATATTTCATAAACATGGACATGTTGCAGCCAATTGCAGAAGCAGATTGTTTCAGTCATAAACAAACATATTCTACATAGAAAGGTACTCAGGTTTCTTTAAGGGATATTGTTTTTCATGCAGCAAGTTTGGTCATAAAGCAGCTGATTTCAATAGAAGAAAGAATAGAAAAACAAATTATGATCTCTATTCTTACTTTTCTGGTCACACAAGATGTTATGCATGTAACAAGTATGGACATGTAGAAAAAGAATGCAAGATGAATAGATCTGAGAAATTGGAGAATTTCCAGCACACAATAAGAAATTTCAAGCAAAGTTGGAAAAAGAAGGAGGACTAGTCAAAAACGTAGGGAATATTGACCCTATTGCAGTCATCCGCTTCTAAAGTTTACTTCTCATAATGACTGCAGGAGTGATGTGAGATACATTATAGGAATCAGTAATGTATCATCATAGGGGGAGCAATATATGGTGATTCCCATAATTGGTTTGGTAATTCTGGTTTTGTTTATTTCTAACAGTGCAACTAATGTGACAATAGAAGACAGGTACAAAATATATAAATCTAGGAGAAGATGGAGTTTTGAAACTTTCAGTATTTTACTTTCCATACGCGGGTTTCATGAACTAAAGCCATGTATACACGCGAGTTCCGTTGGAGACAGTAGCATATGTTTTTCTGATAAGAAAAATAGTAAGACAGCTAAAGATCAGGAACACAGGTTCAGGGGGAGCATCAGTCTAACTACTAATGATTGCATTGTTGGCATTGTATCTGCTTATTCCTTAGTTCTCGTAATACTCATGCTCAAATGATGATGACATGATACATGGTTTCTTATGATGAGATTATGGATGAGCCCTGATTGCTTTTTGCTGAAGAGTATCTTTTGTTTTCACACATGGATGAGATGGAAGTCTTATGAAGGACAGATCATGCAGAGTTTGTTGCTGATGACTTTTGTCACGGTTGAGACCTTTTATACATAATTCCTACACATGCTACATCATGATTATGAAATAAATATAAATCATGAAGATCTTGGTGATAACAGATCACATGGATGATTGCTTAACACATATTGTCTATTGAAGAAGTTGTTCTGGTATGATAATTCCTCTTGGGAAGAATATGATGTTGCTACAAAGATTCTGATGTGCTTATGCTACAACTGTCGGATGACCTTATAGACATGGATACATTGTCTTATCTTTCTTCTCTCCGATATTCGATGATACAAGTCTATGGTGCCATTCTACTCTATTTTATGATGATTCCCTCATAGGTTTCTAACAAAGAGGAAATGGAAAGTTCACCTTGATAAAGTCAAGAGATTGAGTTGATAGCTGATCTCTACAGAAAGACACTATGATGCTAGAAACATAGACCCGGTCACAAGTTGATGATCGAAAAAGCACTAGTGATGGTGCATTATTTATGGGGTCCCAATTAGTATCTTGGTTCAGCAAGAAGCAAAGCTCTATTGCCTTATCTACAACAGAAGGGGAATATGTGGCTGCCGCATCATGTTGCACACAACTTCTTTGGATGATGCAGACTTGACAATACATTCAAATCAAATGTTCACCTCCCATATCCATTATGTATGATAATACAAGTGCTTGAACAAAAGGTGAAATTGGAGTATGTTTACTAAACCTCTTCCCAGGGAAGCGTTCGAATATCTCAGACAGAAGCGAGGAGTAGTCTCTACCATTCAGAAGAACAAAACTGCTTAAATTCAGAAGATTAAATTGGATACGCGGATTTCATGAAGGACAGTCACGTATATACACGAGTTTATACACATAAAACCGTGTATGGGTGTTTGCTGACAAATTTTTCTGGGTTAGCATTCTTCAGCACAGTTGCGGTGCTATTTGGTATCTCTGGTGGTGTTCCAGTTCTCATAATTCTGTTTCATTCTTTGATGTTTTTGATGATGAAGATTCCTTGATGGTTTACTGTTGAAAGTGTTCAAGATGCACAGGCTAAGGGGGAGCATTGGTCATGTGGAAAGGATGCATTGTTGGCATTCTCATTATTTGATGTGATCTGATCTCATGTTTGAGATTCTCTGGTCTTGATTGTATAAGTCATTTCTGTAATTTAATGAAAAGGTCATGTTAAGACCTCTAATGTAAAATATGTTATATTCAGTCATGTAAGCACTTGGTCAAAACTTGTAAACCCACTTGGTTGGGTAGTTCATTCTCATATGTAAATCCACTTGGTTGGATCTTTGATGTAAGTATGAGTCCTTGGTGATAGGAAAGGTCATAGAGTCATGTACTTCATTAAAAAATATGTCTGAAGATTCAGCATGAACTTGGTATATATAGGGGGAGCATGGTAACTTCAGTGCCCACCAGATCTGCAGAGCTCTTCTTTCTACAAGAGAAGAAAGACCTTGTTTTGGTTTTGATCCGCCTTTTGCCCTTGATGTCAAAAAGGGAGAGTATCATGGTGTTTGAATAATGGTTATAATAAATGTATCTATCTGTTGTGGTGATCAAACACCATCATGGTTGCCATCAAGTCCAAAGGGGGAGATTGTTGGCAATATGATGCAATGTGTTGTCCTTGATGGAAACCTTCTTGATGAAGTTTTCCTTAATGGAAGCCTACTTCATGAAGTTGTCCTAATCTACTTGATAAAGTTGTCCTTGATGGAAACCTACTTGATGAAGCTGTACTTGATGGAAATCTACTTGATGAGTTGTCTTTGGATAGCAACCAATTTGTTAATGATGTAAATCTGATGTATCTACAGAGCAACTCAGAAGTATCAGAAAAAGGAATTCAGTAAGTGCCAGAGTAATGATGAATAAGTTATGTCACAAAGCATACGCGGGTTTGTAAAGGAGAAGTAGCATATATACGTGGAAAAGTACATACCAAGTAGCGTATGCCTATTTGCACTCCAAATTTATAAAACCAAGGGACTTTACCATGGTATTGGCCCACAGTATTGAGAACTGGATTATCTATTTGATCCCATCCAGGAATACCATCAGCGGTTGAGTGGTTTTGACTCATGGTATTGATAAAGGCTAAAACTATATAAGGAGAAGAAGCTCATAATGCAAAGTGTGTGCATGAGTAAGGGTTGTTGATGAATAAATTTCTCTAAGGAATATCTGCATGGATGAACTCTGTTCTTAATTGATAGATCTGAAGCTATGATTCACCCATGGATATAATGATGGTTCAAGATCTCTAGATCTGATAATGATGAATCTCTAGTTTGATTCTCTGACGAAATCATGAAGAACTGGCACAAGTCTACTGAAGAAAATGAATAAATCTGGGTAAGTTGTTATAGATCTGGTCTGTTCTACAAAATTTATTTTTTACAGATCTATACGCTAGTTGGTTTCAACAAAAGCACGTGTATATGTGGGTTTACTTCATGAAAAGCGCGTATGCTAGTTAGGGTTTCTGAAGAATAAAATACACAGAAATATACGCGGGTTGGTGTGCAGGAAAGCGCGTATGTACACGGCATCAGTAAAGAAAAGTAGTGTATGCTATTTGAATTAATGAATGTTCAGGGTTGAGTTTGTATTTGCTTATCTATTCTGAAGTCTGGGTTATTTCTGAAGTTCTGATTACACTGTTTTCACTGTTCTCATTGAAGTATTGGGCTAAGTTTATAATGGTTGATAAAGTGCAGAGGTCTAGGTTTTAATGAATACTTCACTCTGAAGTATATCTGCATGGAATGGGCATCAGTTTATTGATTGATCTGAATTAATAATGCACCTATGAAGAAAATGATGAAGAGGGATCTCTAGATCTGAAATGACTATGTATTTTCTAGATTTGTTTATGGAATGTTTAGATCTGTGATCTGGCGAATCTTTGTTGAAGTAAAGGAAGAGATCTGAGTTGTTTATCTGATTTGAAGAGTTGCACAGTCCTGAAAAGTTACATATATATACGCAGGTTCGTTTCAGAAAAAGCACGTATATACGCGGGTTCGCTTCAGTAAATGCGTGTATGGAAGTTAGGGTTTTATGAAGAATGGTATACACAGAAGTATATGCAGGTTGGTTGTTAGAAAATTAAATATTACAGAGCAATGAAACACATAAAATATGCGGAAAATACAAGCACACAAAACACATAAAACCAGAGAGACACAGATATACGTGGTTCACCCAGTTTGGGCTACGTCCACCCCGAACAGCCAGTCCTTCCTTTCTATTATCCAGCAAAAATGAAGAGACAAAACCTACAGCAGATCCGCTGTAATATCCTCCGTTCTCTCTCACAGTCTCCCTCTCTGTTTCTCGCTCCGAGAATACACACATAATACACAAATAATACAATGCCCCCATATATACAAGGGGGTTGCCTTCTAGGGCAAAAAAACCTAATCTAAACATAACTTCTACCGTCAGATCATTTGCCTAATGAACGGCCCAGATTGACTAGAAATTACTATACTTTTACAAGGCAATTTTACATCTATTTTTAGCTTCGGGGGCGCTGCCCCCGAACCCCCGCCAGGGGGGGGGCTCCGAAAAGCGCCGCCGCCCCCCCTGGACCCCCCACGGCAGCGATTAAATTTCGGGCGGCGTTGCCGCCCCTTTTAAGGTACAGGGGTCCAATGTTGTGATACAAAGTAAAGAAGATAATCAGGCTCCATACCCAACAATCTCCCACTTGGAGACTGATTGTAGCAACTCCACCGCTGCTTCATTTGCTGGACAATGATTCCTCTTTGGACCTGGTTGTTCTTCATCTTCATCGTCATCCTTGAAGACCAATTGAAACTGAGCATGTTCTCAGTTTCTCCCTGGTTACAAATTTTGTTAGCATATCTGCAGGATTCTGGCTAGTGTGTATCTTTTCCAGCTTCAACTCTCCATCTTCCAATACTGACCGTATGAAATGGTACTTGAGATGTATGTGTTTAGTCCTGGAATGAAATGCGGAGTTCTTTGCAAGATGAATAGCACTTTGGCTATCACTGTATAGTGTGCCCATATCATGCTTCTTACCCAATTCATCCATAAACCTTTGTAACCAAATCATTTCTTTACTAGCCTCTGTAGCAGCAACATACTCTACTTTTGTTGTTGAAAGTGCAACAACACTTTGGATTTTTGAAACCCAACTGACAGTTGTTCCACCTACAGTAAATACATATCATGTAGTGCTCCTCCTATTATCTCTGTCACCTGCCATATCTGCATCAACATATCCTTGTAGAGCAATGTTTGAACCACCAAAGCATAATGCTTGATTTGTGGTACCTCTCAAATATCTGAGAATCCATTTTACTTCCATCCAATGTTCTTTTCCTAGATTGTTCATATACCTGCTTACAACTCCCACTGCATGTGCAATATCAAGCCTTGTGCAGACCATTGCATACATTAAGCTTCCAACTGCTGATGCATATGGAACTTTAGACATATAATACATGTCTTCTTGGGTCTTTGGGCACATCTCCTTACTAAGTTTGAAATGGCTAGCAAAAGGTGTACTAACTGGTTTTTCATTCTGCATATTAAATCTTTTCAACACCTTTTCTATGTACTCATTCTGAGACAGTGTTAATTTGTGATTTTTCTTGTCTCTAGTTATCCTCATACCAAGGATTTGTTTTGCGGCTCCCAAATCCTTCATTGCAAATGAATTTGCTAATTTTCTTTTGAGCACATTTATTTCCTGCATGTTAGATCCTGCAACAAGCATGTCATCTACATACAATAACAATATAATATAGTTTCCATCATTTTGCCTTTTTAGATAAACACAATGATCAGAGTGACATCTAGTATAACCTTGTTCAGACATAAACTTGTCAAATTTTAGATACCACTGCCTTGGAGCCTGTTTTAAGCCATACAAGCTCTTCTTTAACCTGCACACCAATTTTTCTTTTCCTTTTACCTCATATCCTTCTGGTTGCTGCATGTATATCTCTTCCTCCAAATCTCCATGGAGAAATGTTGTCTTTACATCTAACTATTCAAGATGTAAATCTTACGCTGCTACAAGACTTAAAATAGTTCTGATTGAATTCATTTTAACAACAGGAGAAAATATTTCATCAAAATCAATACCTTTCTTTTGTGCAAACCCCTTCACCACAAGTCTAGCTTTGTACCTCTGTTTTCCTCCATCTTCTTCCTTTAGCCTGTAAACCCATTTATTCTGCAATGTAGTTTTACCTGCAGGCAACTTGACTAAATCCCAAGTCTGGTTATGCATTAAGGAGTCCATCTCGTCTTCCATGGCTTGCTCCCACTTCTTCCTGCTTTCAACCTGCATTGCTTCTTCATAACATTCAGGTTCACCAGAATCAGTCAGCAATAAATAATATAATGAAGGAGAGTATCGTTCAGGGGGTCTACTTATCCTGGTAGATCTTGTAACACCACTTTCAGGTGTTTGAGGTGCCTGTTGCTGTTGTGGTGGTTTTTGTTGCTGTGGTTGTTGATTATTTTCAGGCACCTTTACTTTTTCAGTTATCTCATCAAGAACCGTGTATTCTTTGCTTTCTTTTTCCTGTTTCTTTTCCTGCAGTTGATTCTTATACAGGACCTTTTCATTGAATATTACATCTCTGCTCCTAATGATTTTGTGATTTTCATAATCATATAAGCGATAACCAAAATCATTAGCACCATATCCAATAAAGGTACATTTCTTTGATTTTGCCTCAAGCTTTGTTTTATTTTCTTTATTAATATGGACAAAGGCCTCACAACCAAAAGGCTTTAAAAAAGAGTAGTTTACCTTTTTACCTGTCCATGCTTCCTCTGGAATACCACCATCCAAGGAACTTGAAGGCCCTCTGTTTATTAGATAAACAACAGTATCTATAGCATTTGCCCAAAATTGTAAAGGCAATCCTGCATGCAATCTCATGCACCTTGCACGCTCCATGATTGTTCTGTTCATCCTTTCTGACACACCATTTTCTTGTGGTGTTCTTGGAACTGTCTTCTCTCTACGAATTCCATGCTCTGAACAGTGCCTATCAAACTCTTTGCTGCAATATTCACCTCCATTGTCTGATCTGAGACACTTCAACTTCTTTCCTGTCTCAATCTCAACCAAAGCTTTCCATTTCTTGAAAGTATCAAATACATCAGCTTTATTATGAATATAATAAATCCATGTTTTTCTAGTTGCATCATCAATAAAAGTAACATAATAATGAGAGCCACCAAGAGATGATACCTGAGCAGGTCCCCATACATCTGTATGCACAAGCTCCAATTTTTTTCTCTTCTTTTCTTTCCCAACTCTGAGAAATCTGACTCTCTTTTGTTTTCCATAAATGCAATTTTCACAGAAATCCAAATCAACATTCTTCAAACCTGGCAACAAATTTCTTGAGTGAAGAATCTTCATCCCCTTCTCACTCATGTGTCCGAGCCTATGATGCCATAATCTTGCATCTGCTCCTTTAGAGGTTAAAGCATTAACAGAGTTAGAAATACCATTGCATAAATACAATGTACCAACCTTTTCGCCTTTTGCTATTACCAGGGCTCCTTTGGTGACCTTCTAAGTTTTATCTGTGAAAGTTGTCACACAACCTTCACCGCCTAACTGCCCTGTTGAAATCAGATTTTTCTTCAGATCTGGAACATGCCTTACCTCCTTTAGTAGCCATTGGTTTCCATTCTGTTGTTTTACAAGAACTTCACCCATTCCAACAATTTTACAGGGTTTATCATCACCCAAACGAACTTGTCCAAAATCTCCTTGGACATAGTCATGAAAATATTTCTTATCAGGTGTGGCATGGAATGAAGCCCCTGAATCTACAACCCAAGAATCAATAACATTTTCGAAAGAAAGAATCAAAGCATCTTGTAACACATCACTTGTCACATTTGCTTCATGATTATTTTCTTGTTGTGCATCTCCTTCTTTTCCCTTCCGAGATCTATAGTCTTTCTTTAGGTGTCCTTTATTTTCACATTTCCAGCACACTATCCCCGATCTGGACTTGGATCTACCTTTCCTTGATTTACTGTGATATCCCGAGCTCTTTCCTCTTTCCATTCTTCTTCCCCTAGACTCTGCACTCAAAGCATTACACGATGTCTCACCGGAGCTTTTCCGTCGCATTTCCTCGCTAAGGATAGCACCGACATCATCATCAAACTTTAAAGTACTAGATCCAGAGACAGAGTTACTAATGGCCATTACTAAACCATTCCAACTCTCTGGCAATGAGCACAAGAATAACAGAGCTCTAACTTCATCATCAAAGTTTACCCCTACAGAACTTAATTGACTGGTAATTGTATTAAATTCATTTAAATGGTCTGCAATAGATCCACCTTCCGACATCTTCATATTAAATAGTCGTTTCATAAGAAATACCTTGTTTGAGGCCGAGGGTTTTTCATATAATTTCGCCAACGTCTGCATCAAACCCACCATTAAAATGACCCTACAAGTTGATTCTTTCAGTTTTTTCACTCTATAAGCATCAAAATATATGACAAATAATATAATTATCCAATCTAGTGTTGGCAATATGATGCAATGTGTTGTCCTTGATGGCAACCTACTTGATGAAGTTGTCCTTGATGGAAATTGACTTGATGAGTTGTCTTTGGATAGCAACCTATTTGTTAATGATGTAAATCTGATGTATCTACAGAGCAGTTTAGAAGTAACAAAGAAAGAAATTCCAGCAAGTGCCAGAGTAATGATGAATAAGATATGTCACAAAGCATACGCGGGTTTGTAAAGGCAGAGTAGCATATGTATGCGTAAAAGTACGTACCAAGTAGCGTATGCCTATTTGCGCTCTAAATTTATAAAACCAGGGGACATGACCATGGTATTGGCCCACAGTATTGAGCACTGGATTATCTATTTGATCCCATCCAGGAATACCATCACCGGTTAAGTGGTTTTGACTCATGGTATTGATAAAGGCTAAAACTATATAAGGAGAAGAGGATCATAGTGCAAGGTGTGCATAGGTCTGGGTTTTAATGAATACTTCACTCTGAAGTATATCAGGATGGAATGGGTAACAATTTATTGATTGATCTGAATTAATAATGCACCTATGAAGAAAATGATGAAGAGGGATCTCTAGATTTGAAATGACTATGTATTTTCTAGATCTGTTTATGGAATGTTTAGATCTGTGATCTGGCGAATCTTTGTTGAAGTAAAGGGTGAGATCTGATTTATCTATTCTGAAGAGCTGCATAGTTCTGAAATGTTACAGATCTATACACATGTTCATCTCAGCGAAAGCGCGTATATACGCAGGTCAGTTTCAGCAAAAGCGCGTATGAAATCAAAGGTCAGTTCTGAAATAGTTGCAGATCTATACGCAGGTTTGTCTCTGTGAAAGCGCGTATATACGCAGGTTCAGTGAAATAAAAGCGCGTATGGAATCTAGGGTTTTGCTGCAGTGTGTGGAATGAAATGTCTGATCTGTTTTGTTGTTTTACTGCTATCTGTCAATGATGTATTCATACAGATCTGGGTTGTTTGAATGTTGATTATGCTGCTAATTATGTTGATTAAAGATCAAGTTTTTGGTTGATTGGTTGATGATTCAATGAATGAATTTATGGGGTTATAAGTTTCAGTTTGATGTATGTTGAGCTTAAATGTGTGGAGTGGGTCCAGTCTAAAAATATGATGAAAAGATGCCTACAAGTTGTGTTGTGTGGAAGCTGTTGGATCTAGTATGAAAATTGATGAAACGTGGTCCATAGTGGTGCTGAGGGTCGAAGCCTTCAGTGAGGGGTTGTAGCTCCCTTCCAGTGGTAGCTGGTAAACGAGAGCAGGGGGTTGTAGCTCTCTTCTAGGAGACGCTGGTAAACGAGAGTAGGGGGTAGTAGCTCCCTTCCAGGAGAGGCTGGTAAACGAGATCAGAGGGTTGGAGCTCCCTTCCAGTAGTGGCTGGAGAACGAGAGAAGGTTGCAGCCTTCTACAGGTGGGTGCCTGAGTGCTGGTATGAGCCTGCGCTAGTACAAAATTGTAAGAAGTTTTCTTTATAATAAATATTGAAGACAGAGACGACAACAGTGATGGTTTTCTCCCGAATTGGGTTTCTACCTTAAATACTGGTGTTCATGTGTGTTGCTTATGTGTGATGGTTTATTCTGTTATTACTGCACATGCTTACTGCTTACTAAACATCTGATGAATGAATGATGCAATGATATAAGTAAAGAATTAAATGCATAATAAGATCTCTGGACATACGCAAGTTTTCTTAAGGATATCTGCGTGTATACGCGAGTTGGGTTCAGTAAAGTAGCGTATGGTTTTAAGAGAAAGAAAAAGTAAAAAAAATTCAGTCAGCTCTAAATACTGATTCACCCCCCCGCCCCCCCCTCTCAGTATTTTTCCCAACATCTAGATCATTATTTAATAATTTGTTAAAATTATGAGTAAGATATACATCATGGAATTTAAATAAATAGTGTTAATTCATTGAACACCCTTGTACATTCCTAGTTGATACTTTGAAAGTTTAATATGTTTTGAAAAATAATTTGTTTATGGATTCTATTTTCCACATTCTCTCAACCATATCAAAAACCTTCTTATAATATTTGAAACCATCTATATACAACTTTTCATTTGTTTCGATAGGAATAAACATATTGAAATATTAATTGTATTTATGTCTTGTGTGCTAAGGAAGGGAGGTCATGAACCTTAGGAGAAGAGATAGCATTTGTTAAGTTAGGAGGGATAATTTTTATGAGATAGAATTAATTTAAAAGTTAGGAGGGATACTTTTTTACTTATCATTTAGTTGCTAAAAGTTGAAGAATTTATGTTGGTAAATAATTAATTAGGTCTATTTAAATCATTTACCACTATTGGGTTTTTTGTTTTCGTGGTTTCATTCATAATTTCACTTTTTTGCAAATTGTCAACTTCAATTTTTCACACCACATGTGCACAGTCAAAGGACCTAAGGTCTTTCCCATACCAAAGTATGTTCTTTTAAAACATGTTTTCTTGGTGATATGGGTGATTTAGAAATGATTGGGAGAGCAAAATTCCTCATTCAATACACAATATGTTTGGTTCATGCCACTAAGCCAAGAATTTTAAATTCAACTGAATTTTAATATAACCAACTAAATCCCGCAAAAAAAGAATAAAACAATTTATGTTAGGGTTGTGGATTTAGGCATTGAAACAACACACCATGATATTTCAAATTTAAAAATAATGGTTTGAGTCCTAGGTAGCTTAGAATCCTATTTGTTTTCAAAATACGGATGCACTCCCATTTGATTCTCATGATTAGGTTGTAATCATGAGGCTCTCACTCAAGAGTGGACCTTCCCAAAATCTTGTGACATCTTGTCACAAACAAAACCATCAAACTAAAAAACACATCATGCAAGAAACATAGCTCGCTGACATATCATTTTTCTCCTTCAAAGAAAAAAAATTCACATCATGTGAATATCTCCATGTACTCTTACATATTGGTGTACAAAACCATCAACCAAACACAATTCGACAAAACATGCCTCTTCAAACAACTGACTCTCAAGTCAAATAATAGCTCATGTACAAATTTCCATATTTGTTGCATTTAAGTGTGTCAACATAACTCTACTTTCAACATCTTGCTTCATGCAACATGCACCATACTTTGAATTTGCAAAGAAATTCATGAAACATCAAAATACATGCAAGGCCTTAATTGGATAAGAAATCTAACCATCCGTTACCAAACCATTTCAATGGCGCTTCTTTTAGCTGCACTTCATCATCATGTGAATCATCTTGACCCTCATTGATTATGGAATCCTCTTTTCCATTCTTGTCATTATCTCTTTCCACCTTCTTCAAATGTTGTGGATGAATTGTTGGATACAAAGTCCAACACTTGTCTACAAGGTGACCTTTCTTATGGCAATGAGTAATAAACAATTGCATCTTATTTTCAACATCATTTTCCTTGTCCAATGGGACTTTGACTTTTTGCCTCATTTATTTAGAAAGTTTCAATGTGCATGGATATCTTCTTCCAAAATCTATAAACATTATGATTATTCAAACCACAAAAAGGAACATGTGCAAGTTCTTTTCCAAATATTATGTGAATATTTACCATTTTTATCATAATCAAAAGCAATTTGATTAAAGGAAAATTTATACCTTGAACATTCACCTTTGTCGTCTTCTTGAGGAGGTGAATTTGATGAGGTAGTGGCTCTCCTCTGAATACTAGCAATGAATTCAATGACTCTAGAGCTTTCAACATCCTCTTCTTTTACATTCTCATTAGCTGCATGATTATTGACATCTTCTTGCAAAGTGGGTGTCAAACTTTTCCATTCATCATGAACACAAACTTCACAAGCTTGAGGTAATGAACACGAAATGAAATTCCTTTTTGGAACAGCTTCATGTGCCTCCTTGGCTTTGGAGCATTCTCCATCATGTTTTCCATAACCAATACCCAAATAATTAGGCCCTTCCTCAACAACATTCGGCTCAACTATGCCTTGTACATGTTTGCCTTTAACCCTTTACTTTCATAGCACATTTTCATCAAAAATTTGAACCTTATTCCTATAGTGTGTCTCTCAAACACACGTACACATTCATTTTGAGAGGAAATTGAAGACAAAAACCAATAGCTAATTCTTCTAACTAACCTTGACTAAAATGAGCTAAATTGTACTTTGATACCAACTTGATTTGAATATGGACAAACTAGTTTTGTTGGGCTATCTCCCTCATTAGTTAAATAAAAATGTGTTTAGGATCGTCTAAAGTTAGCCAATTGGGAAGGGGTTTATGTGTCAAGCTTTAAGTGTATTTTGTGAGAAATTTACGAGTTAATTAGCTTTTAAAAACTCATGTGTACAACAAATAAAATGCAAAATTTTTATTTTGGAAATTTTTTTCCCTCAATCTAGATTCCGATAATTGGATATGTAAGAGGAAGAAAGAGGGAATTCACTTTTCAAATTCTAGACCTTGTCTAAACCAAATAAACTAGAGGTTCGGTTTTCAAATACATTCCCTTATTTGGAAAATTTCTAGCTACCAAAAGTCCATATGCCAATCTACCTCCCAAGAAATCCATTTATTACACCACTGGTTAGTTTTTTGTCTTCCTATATTCTTTATCAACCTCTTCTAGTGATTCTTGAAATGTGGATGCTTAAATCCTTCCTAAAAATTTGAGCTCTAAAATGAGAAGACATAGAAGGTCATTTTAAGTCATTCCTCTATCCAATTATAAAAACCAAGTGAATATTTCTACATATTGATTTTTGTCCCATAAACTGTACAATATAGGTCAATTTTTTCTTTTAACTTATTTAAATATTGTTCTAGCGCACAATTGTTCAATGGTATGATGAAATTTCATTGATAAAGGCATGATTATGCCAATCCATGTTGCATATTTCCATTAACAATGTTTACTTACATGTAAAACAATGTTGTCTCTGCTTTTATGTTATTTTGAGTTTGCTTTTAGTGTTGAAATTGGAATATATGATATTAATTTATGACTTGCAATTATAGCTGCTGAGATACTATTATTTTTCTCTACTATATTGTTATTTCTAGTCCTCTAGGTGCTTTCTTCATTTTTTTTTTTTAACTAATTGAAGGGATTCGTAATTCTATATTTTACCATATTGCTTGCTGGTTCCATGTAGATTTAATTGACATATAATAGGTGGTTTCTGTTTTGGGGATGTTTGTAAAGTTTTTGGCACATCATATTGAATTTCTATCATTTGTGTAGCTTCTTAACATTCAGATAGAACCTTCATTGAAAAATGTGAGGGAGGTTTCAAATTCACATTGGATAACACCCTCCTCTGGGATAAAAAAGTTTAACAAACACAATAATAGAGAAACAATTAGTGACGTCACCAAAAGATGTAGCCTCTTCAAGGTATCATATCCTCTCATCAAGGTCTAGCATGGACCTTAATGTCATAGCCTTCTTTTGCCTAAAATGAATGCAAATTTCCTTGCAATTTGGCTTGCAACATTCATAATTCATGATCATGGAACATGATTGTGTTGCAATTGTGATAACATCTGCTGTATGCAGAAGCTTTAATAAAAAATGATCGAAAATGACATTTTTTCTCTGTTTTTTTCAAGATTTAAGGAAAATTACACCAAGTAGCTTCCAGCCTCATATGATAATCATGTCAAACTCATCTCAGGATATTGTCCAAGTAAGAGCCACTTAAGCAAGAAATCTAGTATACATGAATCTCCAGTTTCAATTAGCAGCAATGAAAGTTCTAAGTATGGTGTAAACATTGCTCCAGATCCTCAATGGGGCATGTTTGATGACAATAATTTGGGGAGTGAGAGAGGGAGATGGTAGGAGAAAAAATTCAAGGAATCCACGGGAAATTGAAAAATATATAACTAATAAGGTGAAGAAGCTTTGTAACCTAAGAGAGAAACCTGTTAGGAAATGGGTGAAGTTGGTATTACACACCCAATTGGATAACCTCGAGGAGAAAATATTTCTCCCACTTTATTTGTTGGCATAACCTAGTAAGTGTTATTCACTAGCATGTATTTTGTAAAGGCCTTTCAACCTAGTTCCCATTCAACTCCATCCACCAGGTTGTAGAGGATTCCAAGCCTAATTTCATAAAAAGTAAGTTGGGGATGATCACATTGACTTTCTTGATGACATGTCTATGAAGATTAACTACCTTGAACTATTTTTTTGCGTAGGGAAAGAGACACATTCCCATGTCTGAGCATGAAAATGTTCTTTGATATTATTAATGCCTCTAGTGTTTACTTCTACAAGTTCTATAGGCAGAGTCTGTAAAGGGCCAGGTAGCCTCTGGATCTCATCTTTTATGAAAGGTGACATATCTAGTAAATGCCCCTACAGTCAATCTCTGGAATGGATCTAAATAGAAGTTCTTCATTTTAATATCTATAAAACACAACAACTTTAAGGTAAACTATGTACATGTCATTTCTTCCACAAACTAAAGTGTATTTAAGTAGTAAATTTTATACCAAGTGTGCTCCCACCATGTAAAGCGCAATTTGGTGAACTTATCATTTTTATAATATCTTTTTCGATTAAATTTAGTTTCACACATGACCAATTATTGCTTTGAAAGTTGTGTTCTACATAATTTGTGTACACTAAATTACAAATTGATTTTTTGAAATCTATTTTGTGTAAATGTCGACCAATAGATATATATCATGGAGGATGAACGACGAAGATCAGCCGAATCCCATATGGAGGTTCAGGGATAGGGGGATGTTCACGGTATTTAAATATAATCTTAAATCTCCATACATGTGTGTACATATGGAATTGATTTTTTATTAACTTTGTGAGTTAAATTAGTTGTTAATAAGTTTCATTTTTTAGTTTTTAGGAGGTAAGAGGAGAAGGGTTTCTACTCCATCCATGGAGCGTGCCCATGGTTCAACCAGTCATGGTATGGTTCACACAATTTAATCAATGAATATGTATATGTATTTATATGTACACATGAATGTATTTTTCAATTGACTATAAATTCGTATTTGTTTATGAAGCTTCTTCCTCATCTCGAGAGGTTGGTGGTGGTTCAAATCCACCTAGAGGGCCATCAATGAGTGGTAGAAGGTTGTGTGAAGGGGGTGATATTTATTCCCCCGAAGGCCAATCAACAGCTGCTGGTTCTCAGCAGGGTCATGTTGGAGAAGATGCTAACCAACAACGTCAAGGTTGCCATCAATTTTAATATTTTTTCATTAAATTTGTACAACTTTTTTTACATGTGTTTTTTTTAATATACAAAATTATATATATATTGATGCAGAGGCCAAAAATGTTCCAACTAGTGGTCAAAATAGACGCAGGGCAGCCCGCTACATTCAAGAAGAAGGTTGTCAACCCAACACAACTTATCCGGCCGAGATTACTGATATACCATGGGAAACCAACATGGCGCAATGCACCTTACAAAGGTGTGAAAGACTTCATGCAAAATTGCAAAGAGATCTCATGGCTTTGTCTCTACCTGTTGAGAGTTGACAAAGCCTTGAAATAGTTACACATTCATTGGGCGAAATTGTAAATGTGTACAGAAATCTTGGGCCAATGACTGATACATTTGTAGAAATGATGAGAAAGAGAAAAGAAACAGTAATAGGTCCAGATAAATGGGAGGACGTAAAACAAAAAGTTACAAAAAAAGTGGCCAAGTCAATGATTAATTACAAGGAAGGGCCAAAAAGAAAAATATTGAAGGTGCAGTATTTCAAGCACCCAGACATAGCTCATTATTTGTATGATAGGCACCTTGCGGCCTATGGAAGGCTTCCATGGAACGATGGGGTTCCTGTTTATTTTGCACAAATGTTTTATGCATAATTTTTTTTGGGTATGAAACCCAACTACAATGACCTTCCGTCAGAATTTTTTGGCCCAGGGAAAGGTCGATTATATGACCGTAAGGGCGCTAAGCGAGATGTGGAGTTGCCTCGCCCTGAGCCGCCATTGGTGAGTCGACCGTTTCAAGTCGAAACTCTGCGGTCAGAGATGGATGCGACTTCTCAAATAAGTCGAGAAGCAAGAGATGTTATGATCGACAATGTTCATAGCGGATTGGGTGGAGTCGATCTTTGTTTAAATCGACAAAAAACACGTTAAAATGCACGTGCCAATTTTGTGTATTGTACAGATGAGGAGATTGACAACATGAATGTTGAAGATCTCTGAATATATGAAAAAAATTGTCGCAATGGTTTGCAGGACCTAATTTTTCATAAGGAAGAGGGCACCAGAACGGTATGTGTTAGTGACCTTAGGGTTTGAAATTATTTTGACATACATATACATGTGTACAATTTATAATAAATACATGTGTATGTACATGTATACATTTATTTATATGTGTACATTAATCTAACAAAAATGTATGATTATATGTTAAAAAACCATTTGCAATTCTCAAACATGATGCGTGACGAAAATGTTAATATCACGTTCGGGACCTCTAGTTCAAACAATGCAGATGGGTCTGACCATCAAGATATGTTGGCAAATGTTAGTGTTTTTTAAGTGACTTTAAAATAAATAATTGTGCACACATGTACATGTATGTATATATATAATTTGATAAAAAAATTTAACAAATACCGATTCCGTCTGATGTTTTTGGGATGGCGGTAACTTCTTCTTCCTTGGGAGATGTACCTTCTACTTGCTTGGGAGATGAGCCACAAGTATGGACAATTTTTCACAAGTTTAAAATTTATGTTTAAAAGTTATATATATATATATATATATATATATATATATATATTCTACCTCAAAAAGTTCCATTAAAAATTGAGATATATATATATATATAGAGAGAGAGAGAGATCTATATTTTGAGTTATTTAAAATTTTTTGAATTTAGGTTCCTATAGAAGATTTCTTTAATCCGGGGACTCTAGCGACGAAGATAGGAACATCCACAACATTTGAACAAGTTGTCTTTAGTTCCTTTTTTTAATATTATTGAAAATAAGTTTATATATGTACACGTGCATTTTCATTTGAAAGTTTTTAATTTATATAAATTATATATATATATATATAACTGTACATGTATATTGTACAGTTTACCGCTGTAGATGTTCCTATGGGAGAACTTGTTCATCAAATGGAGAGGGAACCTCATGAGGTATTGCATGATTTTTTTGTTATATTTTGTTTTTTACATGAAGTTCTAGATATATATATTCTCATTCATTTTTTAAACATCAAATTTTAATGTTCAATTACATGTGTATTGTGTATGTAGGTTTCCCATGATGCTTCACATGATAGGGCGCGGATTGAGACCCTGATAGAAAAGACGCTAGATCCATCTCTATTTGATGGACATGATTTGTAGATTTGATTTCAAGATTTAGATGGTCTTAAAATTTGTTAAACTTGATACAGTTTGATACTCGTGAGATCTACAATTTTTGGACATATTTTATTACATTGTTAATATAATTTGTTTTATTTAATTTTTGGATGGTTTTAGTACTTTTGGCATGTGAATGTGAAGTAATGTTGTCATCTATAAATTAATGTTGTCATCTGAAATACATTTGGCATGTTATGTAATGACATGTGTTATAATTTGTTTTGTTTTTAAAATTTAAGTGTTATAATTTGTTTTGTTTTTAAAATTTAAGTGTTGGATGCTTGGAGTACATTTGGCATGTGAAGTAATGTTGTGATCTATATTTTTTGTTAAATTAAAAGTTAAAAGTTTTGGATGGTTTCAATCTACATTTGGCATGTGATATTTAATGTTAAATGTTTTTATTGGATAGTTGAATTATAATTGGCATGGCATGTGAAGTTTTTAAAATTCAAGTTTTGGATGGTTTCAATCTACATTTTGCATGTGATATTTAATGAAATTTAAATGTTTAATGTTTTAATGTTGCACGATATATAAACAAAAGGTTTTTAAAACTTAAAGTTTTGGATGGTTTCAATCTACATTTGACACATGTGGTATATAATGTTAAATGTTTCTATTGGATCTAGTTGAACTATAATTGGCATGGCATGTGAAGTAACAATATATATAATCAAAACGTTTTTTAAACTCAAGTTTTGAATGGTTTCAATCTACATTTCGTATGTGATGTTTAATGTTTTAATGTTGCACGATATATTATCAAAAAAATTTAAAATTTTAAAGTTTTGGATGGTTTCAATCTACATTTGGCACATGTGGTATATAATGTTAAATGTTTCTATTGAATAGTTGTTCACTATAATTGGCATGGCATGTCAAGTAATGTTGCACAAATCCCTTTTGGATGGTTTAAGTACATTTGGAATTTTAAGATTGTTTTTGATCTCTACATGTAGTCTTGTTTGAATGAAAAAATTTCCAATAGGAAGAACATAGCTTTTCAATGCAACTAACCATGTATCAATTGAGCTCTAATTGAAAAAAGAGTTTAAAGAAGTAGATATATGTACAAATTATCCCTTTAATTTTGATTGGAAATATAAGTCTAGGGCATATATATGTTTGTTGAATTTGGGTCAATGTCGTTAATGCACTCAAATAGGTAGCCTTGTCGATTTATTTACATTGTGGAAACTTTTTACCAAAAAATCCAACTAGTTTTTCATCAATGCACATAGAAAAACTACTTGGAACAATTAATTTCATTCTAGAACATATCTATCCAATACAAGTAACATTTTTCATCAATGCACATTGAACATATCCGACCATTGGACAAACAAATTTTGTACTAGATTTTCAATCAAGAATAGAGATGTGGGTCAAATCCCACCAAAAGTCGGAGAAGTGCTCCGAGTCTCTTGTCTGAAAGGAATCTTCGTACAAAACTATACTGCAGATGATTTATTTACATTGTGTCCATACTTTTTACCAGAAAATCCAACTAGTTTTTCATCAATGCACATAGAAAAACTAGTTCCAGTTAATTACATTCTAGAACATATATATTGAGTACGTAAATAATTTTTCATCAATGCACATAGTAAAACTAGAACAATTAATTTCATTCTAGAACATATATATATATATATATATATATATATATATATCCAATACACATAACATTTTTCATCAATGCACATGTATAGAAAGACTACTTTCAGTTGATACTAGAGCACGTGCTTGTACCCAAACAATTTGTACATGTGCAAACACTTGCACAAATAACATAAGCAGCTCAATTTTTAGTTGAGTACTGGAAGTTCTAAAACATATTTAATCCAAAGAGAATAAATTGTTGGACAATTCACTCAAAAAAGTTCTAATGGAATTCCATCTTCAATAATCCGTTCATGATCGGATTTTGACATTTTCCATCTCTTAATTTTCGATTTTTTCTTTGATTGAACTTCTATCAACTTTATGTGTGCTGCACACACCAAGTGACTATATTGACAACTTATGGAATCAGGTTCATAGTCTTAAAAGTAAACAAAGTCTCCACTTTGATGAGTTTGTCTGAAAAAATAACCTTTCAGTATAATAAACCCTCTGTCATATTGAAATCTGTGATCATTATAGTTTTGTAATAATTTTATTTTTCGTTCAGTGCAACGCATCAAATAATACTTCACATTTTCATCATTGTCAATAGGTGCAATTACAACAAAAACATCTCCTGCACAATAAAATAAACTTAACAAAATTATACATATTTAAATTTATTTCTAGATCTTTAAATCATTAGAAAGTAATTCAAATGTTACCTTCTCTAACAATATCAGAAACTCGATCACCATCGAATGATATTATAGTTTCCTCTGATTGCATTTCTTCAAACATTGCAACAGACATTTTTCCCTTTGTATTTAGCTCTGTATGTTTCCAATCGTTCACATACATTTTGTTTTTACAAACGTCATTGGATTTTGTGTTGTCTATGCAAACATCACAAAAACAAGAATATTTTCTTTTATCCAATGCAAACACATTTCTGGAAGACTTTGTTTGAATTGAATGCAATTTTCTAGTCCCTTTTATTGTTTCAACGTCACTTCCAAATGATCTATCTACGTCTTCGATTCCAATATGCCAAAAAAACCTTTATATGGAAAATTAGAAGAAGAATTTGTAAATATGATATCAAAATACAATCAAAGATAATCATTGCATGATAAATGTATAATGTTTAAAATTAGATTTCCAATATAAATTAAATTGAATGTACCTTCGCACTTCCCTTGATGGGTTAGTCTCATGGCTTAGAGCAGCGATGCACCATTGAACAACTTCTTTAGCGTTCACAAGTCGGCTTGCAGAGTGGTTCATTTGATATCTTCGAAGTGCTCGTTTTATGCATGCTCATGCACCGTCATGTTCTCCTTTTCCATGGCCAGTCTCAAAGACATTCCAACAATGTTTAATGCAGGTTTTCTTATGAAGACAACACAACCAAAAGAATAATCGTGCAGATTGTAATTGACCTGCGCATCCGTCTGACCATATCCAATGTTCATTGAATGTTATTCCACGATTTTTCAATGAATCATAATTTTTTCCAAAACAATGTTGTACAAAACATGCATCATGTGTACGATCGTCACTGATATAAAAGTGATATTCTTTAATGATATGTCGATTTTCACTCGTGCTTTCTATATGATCGACATTTTGTTCAGCATGTCTATATAGAATATGGACGAGCATGGAGACTTGGTCAGAATGATAGTATTCACTCTAAATTTCTTTTTGTGGAACAAATGTGTAGTTTTCTACAAAATCAATCACTGACAAAATGGTCCCTGGTGGAAAAAATTCACGAGATTTTTTGAATTGCAAGTCTTGCCATCAAGCTCTATGGGAATGCCTGATGTCTTTGTAAATTTCTGCCTCAAACTTTCTCAGAAAGTCTATCAGAAAAATTTCGTTTTCTAGTAATTCAATTCTTTTAACACTATTTGCACCTTGAATCGATGTATCGATATATTCATATCTCTTCCATTTCACTTTCATGTTGGACAATGATTGATTATTTATATCAATACGATATTTGTTTTGAAATTTAGTCAAATTTCCACAATCATCGCATTTTTTACCACCAACACATTTCTTTTTGTAAAATAGTTCATCACTTTCTCTTTCACATAGAATTTGAGATATGAAATCACGGATAGTGGAAGGAGGAGGTGAATCCTTCCATAATGTTCTACCGAAATCAAGGAATGTGTCATAATATAACTCAAATTCCACATGATAACGTCAACAACAAGTGTCGCGTACGGTGATAGGTTTTACATACCATGGTTTTTGTTGAATAAAAGCACTGAGTGAAACATGAATTTGACGATTCTCTTCTTTGAACTTGTTGAATAACTCTATCTGAGTGGTTTCCAAGAAATATTTTTCATGTTCTTCGTACTGATTTTGTGCTATTCTTCTTTGCATCACATGCCTTGCAGTTGGCGAAACACGTGAATTGTTCTTCCAATATTCATATATTATTTTTTTAACATTTTCTCCAAGTCTATCTTTGTATGGTTGCCTACAAATAGCTCTCCAATAAGTGAGTTCATCATTTACATCTATTTGCAGTCGAAATTTCCGATGTTTGTGAAAAAAATTTCGCGAGGTTTCCAGTGCTCGTGCCATAGATGTTACCAAACGATTCTCTTGAGTACTTGATGAAACCATTGCCATCTGTATTCCTCTATGTACAATTGAAACATATTTCTCTCTAGATCTCTTAATTGACTTTATAGCACTACTCATATTTGTTATCACATCTTCCTTCATTTTTTTTATCTTTGGTTGATTTTCGAATACTCAATAGTGTCGTAGCATCTTTTAATTTCCTTAATGATAGGAGACCTTTCAACATTTGAGCCTGAACTGTCACCCGCTCATTTAAGAAATACTTTTCAAAAATGCAGTTAACACGATATCGTATAGCATGGTCAGGTTTTTTATCTTCATATGTGTGTGTGTCAACATTTTCTAACATCTCATTATCGATAGTGATTTCATCTGTACATATTCGAAAAAATAGTACATATTCAATAAATGACTAAATTAATAAATATATCTATAATTTCAATGATATGTGCATGTGTTTAATATATATATATATATATATATATATATATATATATACCTTGTGATTCAATTTCTTTATTTGGATTTCTTTCAATATTTTCACCATCTTCAATCATTGATTCAATATCTCTTTCACTTTCTCTTTCAAAATTTGGTATCTCATTATCAATGTTTTGAGGAATATCTCTGTCTGTTTACATTAAACAAAATATTTTTCAAATTAGTTCATCAAATAAAAATTAAGCTTCACATTTTACATTAGGAAAATTTTAAATATATCAATAGATCATAATATTTACATTTACATACATGCTTCAATTTTTGCTTGAGGTTGATTTTCTTCTTCAATATTTTGAGGAATATCTCTGTCTGTTTACATTAAACAAAATATTTTTCAAATTAGTTCATCAAATAAAAATTAAGCTTCACATTTTACATTAGGAAAATTTTAAGTATATCAATAGATCATAATATTTACATTTACATACCTGCTTCAATTTCTACTTGAGGTTGATTTTCTTCTTCAATATTTTGAGGATTATGTTTGTATGTTTACATTAAACAAAATATTTTTCAAATTAGTTCATCAAATAAAAATTAAGCTTCACATTTTACATTAGGAAAATTTTAAATATATCAATAGATCATAATATTTACATTTACATACCTGCTTCAATTTCTGCTTGAGGTTGATTTTCCTCTTCAATATTTTGAGGAATATCTATGTTTGTTTACATTAAACAAAATATTTTTCAAACTAGTTCATCAAATAAAAATTAAGCTTCACATTTTACATTGGGAAAATTTTAAAAATATATCAATAGATCATAATATTTACGTTTACATACCTGCTTCAATTTCTGCTTGAGGTTGATTTTCCTCTTCAATATTTGAGAGGGCTTCTAACTTTCTTTTGCGAGATTGTCTCGTCTCTTCTCTACGTTCCTCAGGGTCTCTTTTTCGATCATATTTTCTCGCACAAGTTCTTAGATTTCCCATGATAATAGGGTATGAAGTTCAAAAAATTAGACAATAACTCGATTAAAAAAAACATCACAAAATATTTAATTTAAAAAAAAAAAAAATCATTTTAAATTTTTTGCAAAAAATACATACTCCAATCCAAAACACTTACTTTAAAAAATTCGAGAGAAAAATGTCTTATAAAAATGAAACGAAGCTCAAAAGATTTACTTCAACTCAAAACACGTACATACCTCCAAGAAATGTCCTTTGAATGTACGTCCAAGAAAATTTCTGAAGTCCAAAACAATTTTTTGCAAAATCAGGCCGCCTCCAAGAAATGTCTTCCAAAAAAATTCTCTAAACCCAAAACAATTCTTTGCAAAATTACTTTGCTTCCAAGAAATGCTCTTAAATCCAAACTTTGAAGAAATTTTTTTAAACCCAAACCAAGATCTTTGTAAAATCAGATGAAATGTGCGAAATGTGTAAAAATTGTGAATGATTTCGCGACAATTTATATTGCCGCGAAATGTGTTTTAGTAGGGGCTCCGCAAAATTTTACGGCCGACGGAAAGTTATACAAAAGTTCAGCCGAACTATTAAGTCGTTAGACTTAACGAGCCGTCAGCGCAAAACATAGTTCAGCCGAACTTTTAATCAAAGTTCGGTCGAACTAACGTGTCACCAGTTACGCAAAAACCAAGATCTGAATACGTTTCTGCAACTTTGGACCGATTAAACTCTATGAAAGGTTTTTAATTGACTGTCGGAACCAAGACAAGCATTTTCAGAATTGAATCTACTTTCAGGAAATATAATTTTTATGGAATTTCATAAACGTTTACTAATTTTAATTATTTTTCTAATAAAATGGGTGCAAACAATTTCTGAGGGCCATTGTGATTCAGTGAAATCAAAATTTTGTATCTCCCAAAATACATTGTAAAAAAATTGAAAAAATTATGGGGCATTACATTGGTCCATCATCTCTAATGGGTAGCTTTTAGATTTTTAGTTTATAACTTATATGTTAAGAAATTTGTTGCGTCACGAAACATATCCAAAATATGTAGTTTTTCATATTGGATCAGTTCAAAAAATTCTAGTAATTATGATATGCATCCATTGGCTTTGTAAATATGACGAAACCAAAGTAGACTCTGTCTAGATTGTTGTAACACATTTTTTTTTCTCAAAAATGCAAATTTTAAATGAATACAACATTGCGTCATAACATGACTTCTTATGAATCCTTTGATTGTTAAGAAACACATACTCAAAGAAACGCTAAGTTGACATATCAAATCTGCATAAAAAAATTTCAAAAAATAAGTAATAGAAAGCTAACAAAATTTATGACAACTTTTATTTTTATCGCAAAATGAAATTCTACACAGAAAAATTGTTATAGTTTGCAGAAAGTTGAAGAACCGAAAAAAATGAAATTTTTTTCTTGTAAGCCCATAAATCTTTGTTGCATTTCAAGGAAAATTGACAAAAAATATATACCTAAAAAAGGACCAAAATGTTAAATAGTGGGACTACTTCAAATGTTTTAACCATTAAAACTTATTTTTTTTCAATTGTTATGTGTGTGTGTGTGTGCGCGCGTGCGTGTGCGTGTGTGTGTGCGCGCATTGAAACATTTTAACTATGGACTATATAGTTGATATTAAAATATTTTTTATTATTATTAATATATTTATAAGTATACATCAATATTACTAAATCCTCAATATTAAAATATTATATTAATGGCTCACATTGAAACTTTTTATTATTATAAATATTTTTAAATGTCACATATTAATTTTATATTAAGAATTGATTGGATTACACATCTCCCTCTTATTATTCTTATTAAAAATTAATTGATATTTATTCATAACTTTCATTATTTTTAATTATTATTATTATTTAGACATTGAATATTAGATTATTTACAATATTAAAATATTATCTTTTAACATTTTCTCCCCCTGTTATTATTACTATTAAGAAGTACTTGATATTTTTATTTTATTTTTTAACTTTCAATTATTTTATTTATTTATTTGGACATTGAATATTTTAGTATATACAACATTAAAATATAATCTCATATATATATGAAGTTGATATAAAAATAAATTAGTTGACATATCTTCAAATAGTTTACTTAAATCCTATGTTAAAAAATATTTTTTAACTGTAAGGTTTAAACGTCTTACGCGCACTCTTTTTTTTTTATAATTATTTTATCTCTTTTAAAGTTTATATGAAATTATATTTAGTCATGTGGACATTGAGATATTTTATTTATGACTAAAAGTAAGTGAAATATTTTTACCACATTACATTGTAATATCAACAATAAATTGAGCCTCGAGAGTTAGCTCAATTGGATGAGTCTCCATTGTTAAAGTAACTTTTCTATTGAGAGATCATTGGTTCAATTCTCTTGACACTCGTGAGGTTAGACATTGTGGTTGAGCTAGTAGGAAGTGATATGTTTGGGTGGATTTGTCTGATACAAATATTCCATGGATGTAGCAGTCATCGATTTCTGGGGTCTGTGAATCGCATAGAAAAAAATATCAATAAAAAATCGAGTGACCATAGTGAAGTTGAGATTATTGATGTTTTATAGTATGTTTAATTAAAATTAACTAAACATGTGTATTCATTTTTGTTTTTTATTATTGTCGACATTGTTTTCCAAGTTAGATAATATTTTATTTTTATTTTAAGTGTGACATGTGTCAACTCCATATTGAATATGGATGAAATCACACGTCGCCCTCATACTAGACCATAGAATGCACCTCTCACCGCAATCAACTTACAAAATAATAATTATTATAAAAAATAAATAAACATTATTTACATATTCTAAGATACTATGGAGGTGATGTCATGTTCCAATACATATGAGGGTCGTTGTTACACACCATGTTTTTTTATTGGCTTTGTCTACCAGGGCATCAAATTCGTGTAGATGGCCAAAAATTGTTGAAATCCAACCATTTTATTCTCAAAAATTGTGACTGCAGAAGTGTCTGAACCTTGTTTTTTATGATGGAAATGGATTCAACACCATCAAAAACTCTTGGGGCACCCAAAATCTTAAAACTTGACACCTATAACCTGATTTTCCAAAATAAAACACCGAATTTTACCAAAATCGTGCCAAATTTTTCATACTTTCCTGGAAAAGAAAAAAAATTTACGCCTTGTTAAACTGCACTTTTTTTATTGGGGAAACCTTAGAGACTTGGAGCCACCCTACTTATCCCACAAATTATTAACTATCATATGCTATTTTAATATGCCTCTCACTCATTGAGTTGGATATATACATGGCGATGTGAATATTTGTTAATGGGGATTGCTTTCATAAATCAATTCACCAATCAATCGTAAGGCCGCTTCAAAAATTTAGTTCATAAATCAGCCACATGTTCGAACTTGGGGACGTCCATTCCTTCACAAGAGACGTGGGTGACAGGTCCTCAATCCTAGATAAGCTTCCACTTAGCATGAAGTTCCCTATTAAAGTTACTATTAAATTGTGAAAATGCAAGTCCCTAGAGACATGGCTCGTCATAGGAATGTTGGAAGGATAGGCATCTCATTGGATTCTGGGATTCCAACTCCAACTCTAGTGAATTGTGATCTTCAGAAATCTTTATCCTAAACTAAACTATGAATTTCTGGTAAATGCGGCTTGCGAGTTATTACATATATCTAAAGAGATTGCTAGTTCCCTATTTTTACATTGAAAAAAATACAAGTCTTCAAATTATTTAATGATTAATGTTTCTCATTGCTAGCTCTTCAAATTATTTCATGATTAACGTTTCTCATTGCTAGCTCACATTGCATTATATTAATCTCATGATACATTATTTAATTCTTTCGTGATAGATGGATTAATGTTTAACTCATTCACGATTACTATGTATATTATAGCCTCATTTATGTACATTTGGGACGATAATTGCATATTATTTGGAGAAATGCTCATGAAGATTCTATGAAGAAAACTTGACTCCAAGGTTATTAAGTTGATAATTAATTTTAGAGTATTTTTAATTAATTAATTTATTTCTCCTAGTAAGAAAAGTTGGAGTCAAACTTATATAAAGATTTACTCTCTTCTTCATTTCATGGTTGGATTTGGACAGAATTTCTTGAACATAATGAATATCTTTGTATGTGTTTGGAAAATTTACAACTATCTTGTAGGTGATGTAATCTTGTATATTTTTTTGCTATTTTTTTTTAAGTTGTCTTTGACATATATTCATGGAATAGAATTTTGGTATGTATGTTCTATTCTTTTTGTTGTTGTCAATATTATGGATTATCTCTCTCTGCAAAGGTACCTATATATTACTCTTGATAGATGATCTTCATGAATGTTGGATGTTATCTATGTTTGTGATCTTTAGATTTAACTATGTAATTTGGGACAATGTAGTGAAAGGCAAAAAAGCTTGTATTTTTTAGCCATGGTGTTCCCATTTTCATCATTAATATGCCTCCCACATGAACCTCATTTGACCCCATGCACCAATTGTAAAACATTGATATCTAGTTCTCATCCATTTCCTTTTTTCTTAACTGTTACACTTTTTTTTTGCTAGAATTTACTCTTTAAACTACTTTTTGCACTCCATACCCTTATGTTAAAATTGGACAACTAGGTCCAAACTCCGGGTTGTGCTGCTCAGATGACGATCGCAATATTTTTATTGGATTCCTATTTCAGAGAGGTGTAAGATTGATCTAAAGATCATCTCGATCGGATGAGCAGAACATGTACTTTGAATTTATTCCACTTATGTGCTGAGTCGGCCTGGAATAAAATATTGACTTAAATGTCTTAAAGGACGTGTCACACACCCCCAAAGATTCCTATATATTGGAGAGACTTGGAGTTCATTTGACACACATTGGATTGGAGGAATTCTCTCTCTCTTAATGGCGTTGGAGCTGCGTATTCTTTGTTTGGGTGGTTCTGGGGTTATGTGTGACACGCTTGGCTGAATGACCTATTGAAGACTTTGCTGGTAGAAGCATCCTGCTGATCGTCGTAACGTCACCATTTCCTATCTCTGTTTTGGCTTGTCTTCTATCGATCTATTAGTATGTTCTATCTTCTTCAGTATTGTGACCTAATCTGAAATGGCATAGAACAAGAGCAGAAATTAACATGGTATCAGAGCAAGGTTGAAGACAATGCCCTAGGTTTGAACTAGCGTGAGCTGAGTCCACCTTAAGACAGCGAGGAGAAAGGCCAAAATTCTGTAGGGCATGCCGTCTTGGATGAAGAACTGCTTCAAGGGCAAATCAGATCCGAGATTGCTGGATTAATTGGCCGAGAAACTAATATATTAAACGCTGTAGGCTAAAACCGGAGTGCGGAATCCTGCTGAGTGTAGGAAGTGGAGGCCGAAGTTGCTGTCTGAAGGCCGAGACAGGGAGGATTTGTTTGAGGGTCCTTTTGAAGGTGGACCGTCCTCAAAATAGGCTAACGCAGACTATTTGAAGGGCTGAAAGAGAGCCGCTATCATCACAAGAAAGAACAGTCCATGTTTAGGGTTCGAAACTGCCCATACATTACAGCGTGGAGGGAGATCCCTTCCCTAAAGGACATCCGCAGTCTTTAGGGGCAATTCTGGGCAGAGATAAGGGCTGAAAAGGGGACTGTCATGGTGCCCTAATTCAAGCGGTGGAGCAGTTTTCAAACAGTCGACAGAGGTACGTGTTTTAATGAATGTTTGCATGTATTGGATCCTAGTTTAAAGGATCAGTTTTTGATCGGATTGGGCAGCCTGTGGAATTCAAGGAGGAGGGGCAGATCTGAAGATTAGATGCCCTACACTCGTGCGCAGTTCCCACAGTGAATATTGGTGGTCTGATTCCTATGCAGCTTGCACGGAAGTTTCGTGGATGTGAGGAATAGCAGCGTATACTGCTGTTGGTGAGCCGCTGCACTTGGAAGGCTACTTCAGTTATGTCGTAGCCCTTTATTCTCTAGTTTGATGGGTCGAGAACCATAGATAGGAGGCCGAGGTTGATGAAGCAAGGCTGGGCATATTTCATGGGCATTTGAGGAAGAGGCCCGAAAATCGGCCGGTTTAGTGTTTGAGAAGAAGCTGCAACATCAGCCCATAGCCATGAACGACTTGGGTGTCTACGCAAGTGGAGAAATTCATCTTATCTTGGGGCCTATGTTCACGGGCAAGACGACTGCCCTTATTCGTAAAATGCGAGCTGAGATTCAAATGGGCAGAAGAGTGGTGCTTGTGAAATCTGACAAGGATACAAGATATGGGCTGAACTCAGTTGTGTCTCATGATGGTGCAAAAATGCCTTGCTGGGCTGTTGCAGATCTTGCATCTTACAAGCAGGTAGATGTGATCGGCATTGATGAAGCACAGTTCTTCAAAGACCTGTATAGTTTTTGTCAGGTAGCAGCTGATAAAGATGGGAGAACTGATGAGCAACTGTTATTGTTGTTGGCCTTGATGGGGATTATTTAAGGAAGAGCTTTGGATCAGCTCTTGAGTTGATACCTATAGCCGATTCTGTGGTTAAATTGAAATCACGCTGTGAACTGTGTGGTAAGGCCGCATCATTTACATTTCGTAAAACAGGAGAAAGAAAAACTGAAGTTGTTGGTGGTGCAGACATTTACATGCCAGTGTGCCGACGGCATTATGTGAATGGGCAAATTGTTATTGATACATCGAGGTCTGTGCTGGAATCCCCGGAGGTGCAATATGATACTTGTGCAAAAGCAACCACGGCATCTAGATAATTATGACACAATTTTCTGTATAAATCTCTTTTCATTACTTGTGCGATATAATTATTTCCTTCGCTAAATGTCAAATCTGTGTTGGCATAATTAAGTGCACTAGGGGTGGTTTAATGGTTAGTATTGCTCAGGCAAGGAAAGGTTTGACTACCTGGGGGATCTGTGGAAAACACTGTCTAAAATGAACTGGTTAATTCTCGATGTATGGCCTCATAATATGTGATATTTATGTTTGCGTAGTTTTGGACAAATGCCTTTACTTCAAGTTTGAGAACAGTGGAAGATTCAATGGAGGAGTACTCCAGTCCCAATCTGAGAGGTGACCATGATGAAATTGAAGCTATGCAGCAGATGAACCTTCATACAGCATGTGTGAATGCAAGGCTTTTGCTATAGCTTATAGAAAGAATGATCGAATTAAGAGTTGCAGACAGCGTAGTGATCAATTTTCATTTACTGCTAATCTACTCGGAACCTTCAGAAATGATGCATGGTGTAACATAAGTCCCAGGTCTTCCTGGACTTGTCCTTTGTTGCACTATTTCTGTAAAGGCAGACTTGTTGAATCTGGTTTGTAGGCAGTATGATGAGTGTTGTGGCAGGGAGCAAGCCGTGTGGTTATCACATGATATTTTTTGACTGTGTGATTTGAGGCAGCCACAGATTCAAGCCTAAGTTGGATGAAGACCAATCACATAATTCCCAGATCTGTGCACATGGCATAGACAGGATTTCAAGTGAAATCAAAGAAATTGTTTTGATGTACTTCACAGAGTCTTTAAAATCTCTTCATTCAGAGCAAGTAGTACCCTTATCCGAGTATTATGATACTCCACATCAACACTCAGAATAATGGTTGTAATCGAACTCAACCTAGTGGCAAAGTGACCCTAGAAAGAGTCTTGGCCAGATCGCTGATTCAACTAGCAAAGGATGAATGTGATAGTTCTAAATTTGTGATTCTATGTCACTGTCATCATGACAGTGACATAGACAGACACCCATATTGAAGCTAGAAGTTTTAAGGGTTGACTGTTGAAGTCCTTGGGGAGATTCTATGTAGTGGTCAAAATTTTTTTACAGCCCTAGGAGCAGTCTGCTGAAATAACCAGAAATGCGCAGATCTGGAAGCAACTCAAGGTGCAATGCCTCAAGTGCAGGATAAACCAAGGTAGATTGAATCCCTTGTTTTTTTTGTATGCTGCAGTCTTAGAAGGCTGTTTGAAGGAGCTACTCACAGAATAACAGGTAGTAGCTGAAAGGACTCCTAACACAAGATGAGGCTTGTTGATATGTTCCCCCTGTATGTCTGTGACATAGATAGACACCTATGTAGCAGTAGCATGTGACTGTATTAGTCCTACATTGGAGCGTTATGGTAAACTTAAAATGTGAACTGAGAAGTTTATGCAGATTTTTGGTCACATGGTTGGAATCTTGAATCATGATCAGCAAAGTCTGTTGGATGGCTTTGACTGTGGGAGATCAGGTCCCAATTCCAAGATGATGTCTGGGATTCCCTCATTTAAAACAGATTTCTTCTCTCGAGATAGAAGCTAACATTAAGAGGGAGATATATCTGTATATGCTCCTGAGTGGATGTCTTTGTTCAACGAAAGAAGATCGTCATGGCTCAGGGACATATGGCTTCAGAGGGGGAAATTCCGAAGGAAAACCAAGAAGCCATATTAATAACAGGATATCTAGTAGCCATGAGTACTTTTGTACAATCTGACGTTGGATACCTTTGAGGAAGTCGAAAAGCATCAAGTCTGGAAGGATGTTATGCTGTGGTCCCAAGACCATAGGACAAAGCAGTTATCACCTCGAAATGGCTCTACAAGATCAAGCATGGATCTGTTGGAAGTGCTGAAAATTTCAAGGCAAGATTCGTTGCCTATGAAGAAGATATAGACTATGATGACATATTTGCACCTGTGGCTGAAGATACCACCATTCGATCTATTATAGCTCTTGTTGCTGCGCAAGGATGGAGTCTTCATCAGATGATGTGAAGACCGCATTTTTCTGCATGGTGTGATAAAGGAAGAGATATATGTGGAGCAACCTCTGGGGTTGGAAGTCCAGGATCGGGACACCCATGTCTGCAGGTTGAAGAAAGCCCTCTATGGGCTGAAACAAGAACCCTGAGATTGGTACAAGAGGATAGATAGCTACTTGATGAAGATGGGCTTCACTCGAAGTAATGCTGATCCGAACCCATACTTCAAAGTTGTCAAGGGAAAAACTCTCACTCTGGTGCTGTATGTGGATGACCTCTTCCTAATAGGTGCTGACCCTCTCATTCATCAATGCAAGAGGGAGCTCGCTGTTGAGTTCGAGATGAAGGACCTAGGACTGATGTCTAGGCCTAAAGGTCTAGCAGAGACCTGGCGAGATTTTCCTTTCTCAAGGAAAATACATTATGAATTTTCTGGTATGATGGACTGTAAGTCCATGGAACTCAACTTTAAGAAATTGAGTAGCAGCGTTGCTGGGCCTATCCTACTGAGTATCGTTAACTCATAGGGACCCTAATGTTCTTAATGAACACTTGTTCGAACATATGTTGTGCGTGCTGGAATATTTTGAGTCAACACATGGTTGATCATAACATTCACCTGGTTGGTGCTAAGAAATCCCTTCGGGACATCTCCGAGGCACGATAGGACCATGGCCGAGATACACCCCTGGAGTATGACACTCCGTGGATATACCGATGCCGATTAATGGGCAGCGGTGGATCGTAAGAGTTATCACCCAGATGTCGTCATTAATCTGGTTCGCTCTCGATCTCATGGATGAGCAGTAGCGTAAGCCTGCGGGCTTTGAGCATTGCTGAGGCCGAATACATTTCAGCGAGTATGGCCTGTTGTGAAGCTATTTGGTTGAGAAAGCTCTTTAGTGAGTTGTTTGGACATGTGCTTGATACCACCGTGATACTCCGTGGATAAATCCGCAGGATTCATATGATCGAGAATCTTGTGTTCCACGATTGGATCCAAGGCGTTGATGGTCGGTACCACTTTATCCGGGATATGGTACAGCGAGGCGTCGTAAGGCTCGATCATAGGAACTGATGAGCAGGTCGCGGATATTCTCACTATGCCCTTGGGGAAGGTCATGTTCCTAACCTTTCGTGAGAATCTTGGAATCGTGGAATGACCCTATTCTGAGGGTCATGTTGGACGATAAGCTCTGGGAGCTCTGGGGGGGCTTTGGGGATAGCTTCTTGGAGCTATAAGCAACCACAAGGCTAGGCTTGCCGAACCTTATTGGTGTGCTTGAGCCCCATCGTGATGATTGAGTTGGTTCGCCTCTCATGATTTGCGCCCCGTATGCATCCTACCCATTTGCGTTCTGGACTCATGGGAAGTACCTCTCATTTGGCCAATGAGGTGGGAAAATTTAGAGACTAGTAGCAAAAACTGATGGACGCATCGTAACTGTCATACTCCCTATCTAGGATGGCACGTCCAACCACTTGGATCCGGGGATCAAGTTTAGTGAGGTCTGGGACCTCCATTTGACTCGGGGCCGATGAACCAACTTCGGTTGGTTGAATTCTTTGTGAGTCCTGATAGAGGTTTCGGACCTCTCGGGCTGAATCGTCACTCGGCATATGGTTCTTGTGACTCCACCCACCGTTCCGCGAAATAAAGAGGCCAAAGAAGCAAGTTAATACGGATGACGCACGATGTTTGGATTGCCTAGATCGACGGAGTTCTCCCCTAGTTGAGAGGGAGGCAAATTGGACAACTAGGTCCAAACTCCCGGTTGTGCTGCTCAGATGACGATCGCAACATTTTTATTGGATTCCTCTTTCTGAGAGGTGTAAGATTGATCTAAAGATCATCTCGATCGGATGAGCAGAACATGTACTTTGAATTTATTCCACTTATGTGCTGGGTCGGCCTGGAATAAAATATTGACCTATATGTCTTAAAGGACGTGTCACACACCCCCAAAGATTCCTATATATTGGAGAGACTTGGAGTTCATTTGACACACATTGGATTGGAGGAATTCTCTCTCTCTTAATGGCGTTGGAGCTGCGTATTCTTTGTTTGGGTGGTTCTGGGGTTATGTGTGACACACTTGGCTCAATGACCTATTGAAGACTTTGCTGGTAGAAGCATCCTGCTGATCACCGTAACGTCACCATTTCCTATCTCTGTTTTGGCTTGTCTTCTATCAATCTATTAGTATGTTCTATCTTCTTCAGTATTGTGCCCTAATCTGAAATGGCATAGAACAAGAGCAGAAATTAACACCTTAGAATTCCAACAACCCTATTTATTAATTAGGGGAATTTTGAGGTATAAAATGGACCTCCTAAGGAAATTATAAAATAATATTGGAAATAATAAAATAATATTAGATTACATCATCAAATTTAAAAAAAAAAAAAAAAAACCTACTTTTTCAACTCTTATTTTCAACTTCAACTTATCTTCCTATGGGTTTAGTCAAATTTCAAGTGTGAATACTCATTGGATGCAGAATTTAATTCATCATCCAAGGATTACACATGTTGCATACTTTTGATGGACCCTTCTACATGAAAAAAGATAAATACATGAAAAATGTGATTGCAATCGTGTTTTTTCATGTATTTATTATTTTTCGTGTAGCAAGGTTCATCGAAAGTATGCAACATGGATATTCCTTGAATGAGGAATTAAATTTTGCATCAAACGAGAACTCCTGCTCGAAATTTGAGTAAAAACTTAGGGAGATAAGTTGAAAATACAAGTTGAAAAAATAGTTTTATTATTTTATTATTTTTTAATCTTGTTACTTTTTTACCCCAAAAATGGTGAATCATCCCCCATAGTTGACATCATAATCTTGAATCCTTATGGTTCTTATAAATTTTATTTTTGTTGTACATTTTTCTTAGGAGGCCCATTTTAGACCTCAAAAGTTCTCTAATGAGGGATCCTTACTTGAGTTGGAGGAAAGTCAACCTAAACAGTAAAGGAGAGTTGGTCAAGTGACAATGACCAACCTCCTACGTACGCAAGTTTATCATCTATGTTTTTGGGACTTTATACCTTCATAGGTAAGGGAATTCGTTGTAACACCCTTAAAACACAAGTAGAAAAATCATATTTGAATGGGGTCTCAGTGTTCCATTTCAACGATCTTCAGTTACAACGTTTTTATTTCTCTTTATGCATCTTCCTCCCTTGGCCAACAAAAATCCCTTTGTGAGTGAAAACCCTAGATAACTTAGGGAGAGCCAAGGGTAAAGGGAAGGCTAATAAGTATGACCCTTAATTTCTCATTCCTCAACCTTTCCTCGTATTATATTTTTCTTATTTCATTTAATTCTCATTTCTTTTATTTTCTTTTGTCTCATTCATTTTTTTTACATTTGCATTGATTTTCATTGTATGCTAACATTAATAAATGATTGAATTGGATTATAGATATTGAGTCTTACAACCATTCATTGAGTTCAATCCATTTTCGATCAATTATATATCAAAGAAAAATCCTTCCATTTGTCTACTATTGCTCTAAGATTGAGGCTAAAAGGTTGTCTCCAAGCAAAATCTTTTTGACTATATGATTGATATATCACTTTGGAGTCACTAGTCGCCTATATCTCTAGCAATGTTGAACTATTTGGAGCAATGCATAGTCCCCAAGCAAAAAAATTTCCAATTGCCTCTTCAAGTCAATGATAACTAGACCAACACCCACTTCTCCCCCACTCCCAAGAATATGTAGACTAATATTTATTCTATTAATTTTACCACTTTTCATACACATTGTTGTAACCATTTATTTTGTTGAAATCTTTTAATAGTAGCTATAACAATAATATTGATAGTCAAATATTACTTCTTAGAAATTTTTTCCTTTGTTTATTCTTGCAATGATTACTTATTCATGGATGGTGTCAACTGTATTTAAGGATCTATTTCTAAAGGTGTTTATTTTACTTTATTTTACTTACCTATGTCGTTTTGGACTTTTGTAAAATTAAATCTATTTTTATGGAGTGTTGCATTAATTAAAACATCTTAATGGACAAAAAATCATCAAGCCTATTACCCATCAAAAGTGGGCGACCCAATAGGAGAAATTGTTTCTCCCATCATCTCTTCTAGCCAACCGACCAACAACCCGCATAGCCACTACTAGTCGAAGGCAATGTGGCATTCATATATTTGTCACTTGAATAAGATATATGTCTTCTCACCCATCTATCAGGAGCACGTGAATGAAGGGATTTTGATCAAAAAATACTTTATTCATTTTTTAATCGAGTGATTATGCTTGTTTGTATGTGGGATTTTGGCATAGATTAAGGGGTGACTTGGAAGAAGGAAGGGTTTTGACCGTGATCTTGTTTGCTCAACTTAAATGGGGAGTTAATCTTCAATTCTAGTCCTGTGGGACCTCCCTGAATGGCCTAATGGGTATAGGAGAATCACTACATGGGAAGCCCTGATTGAGATAATGTGTTCCATCTACCCTTACTCCATACTTACCACTTTCCATCTTACATTACAAGCCCTATGTACTATCTCCATTCTTTGGGCTCAACTAACCATTGGTTCTCTGGGATTTGGCACCCACACATCCTCATACCTAGGTAGGGCCGAAAAACTTGGCCCTGGGAGCAGGGTTAAGGGGGACAACCCCCCCTTCGAATACGCTATGGCCCTAGTATTGATATGAAATTCATAGTAATGTTAAATTATTAAAGTAAAAGTGACATTCTCCTTTATCTTTTATTTTCATACTTTTACTTAAATTTTTAACATTACCATGAAATGATTCGGCATGTTTGAGAGTGGTTCCAACCTCATTGGATTTCATATGGAGAAATTATTATTTTAGATCTCACTCAAAATCTAGCAGATTTATCAGTTTTTTAGAATTTCAAGAATGGGGGGATTGCAATGTTTCCATTGGATTTTGTCATGTACTAGGGTATAGAACTTGTATTTAATCAAGAGCACCAAGCCCTCTATGTACCTTGATGTTAGTGACATTGGTTGTCGAAATCCTCTATCATGACCCTACTAAAAGTGTACCCATTAGTCAAACAAAATCTTGACTTGACATGTTATGTCTTTTCTATCTTATATTAATGCTTGGAGGGAAATATTAATGACAAATATCCCAAGATATGCAATGATTTTGATGATATGTAGGTATTTTTGTAGCATAATTTTTTTAGATGTTAGAGACCATCTAGAGCCTATTTTTTGATGTATTTTTTGTTTAGAGATGGATTTCACTCGATGTTATTTTGGTTATGTGCACTTGTACATGCTATATAAATGAGAACTTGTAATTTGTGGACTTGTGGTTGATGAAGATTATAACTACTAGATGAATGATGTTATATGGTTTAATCCATGTTTTTATTTTCATTTTCATTAATTCATCATTCTACATGCTTTTGTTGACATATATGCATCAAAATATATAAAGATATATATTATATAAAATTTGCCCCCAAAATCGCTCCCGACCCAGGAGCTTTTGAAAATGTTGCTCCCCGCTCCCGCTTTCGCTTCTGCTCCAAAGAAACCTTGCCTAGGAGATTGATGCAACTAAAATAAAAGGAAAATGCATATGATGGCCAAAAGAAAAATAAAAGAAAGAATATCAAAATGCAAAAGATAGTTGGGGCATACACATTAACACGTGGGGAAAATCCTAGCATGAGCTCTACCTCGCCCCTTATGGCCATCACCCAGTTCCTTAGCACATGTTGCTCTTTCGCATCATGAAAAGGAACCCTTGCATGTCCCAACCCCTGATGGGAAATGAGATGCCTCATCATTAAGGGGGTAATTATTGTTATACATCATACAAAGCAAGCTCTAACCCATTGAGCTACGAGCAGTAATACAAATAAAAATCAAGAAAAAGTAAAAGGCGCACAATAGGGATGGAAAAAAAAAAGGTCAGGTTGGTAACTCATGCATCCATGATTGCTCTCTCCTCACATATATACACCCAAGATGTGGATTCCCACCATGTTGGTCCCTTTGACCATGGCACTTGGCCATGAATTATTCTCCCCTTTGTTGCCATCATTATTCACACAACACATATTGATTGAAGGGTGGATTAAGGAAATTTCACTTCCACTTGAGGGTTGGGAACACCTAGCAGGTTTGTCCTTTAACCACTCCTACCTAGGGAGGTAAAATAATTGTGAGTTCAAAACCCCAAATTTGGAAGGGAATCCTTGTTTGAAGTGTCAAATAACCCATTACTTTCAAGCTTGTTCCACTTAGATGCAAAAATTATTATTGTACCTGGTATTTTGTTGCTTTCACTCAAATTTGTGATGTGATCATTACGTGGTTTCACAACTATGACTTTGCTACCTTGACTGGTACCGGGATCCCAGAGGAGCATATTAACACCCACAGGTGAGGTGTTCAGAGCCATGGGACTCCAAGCAACAATAGAGCATCATATACACCCTTGGGCACCTCCAACACCCATAACGTTTTGGAACTTTGCCCTGCATTTGATGATTTCTGAGATGATTCACCTAGACCCAGCATGTCCCTAGTCGACCTTAACATTTTGTGAGGGAGAGCAGTTGATCTAGGACCCATATGAGGATGGTATCACCTTGTGAGACATGGGAGGTCTAGCACCACCTTGGAAGCCCTCAATGTTGGAGTTGAGACATGCACTATGGAATTTGGAGACCCATGAGACTAAATTTTGACCCCCAACATGCAATTTGGGGCCAACAGTGAGATTTTGACAAAGAGGCCAACCCTTAGGAGATTATTTTAGGGGGTTTCTACACATCACTTGGCACCCTAAGTCTTCAACGCATGCCCTAGAGAGGCTCATGCATGGATGATGTCATCATAATCAACCATACGACTCACACGTGTGGGAAATCTATTATGTTTTTTCTTAGTTAGGTTGGCTTGTGACCTAACTTGTTGTTGCAAAATTATTTTATTGGTTTTAGGGGCTTTAAGCTAAAATAAACATCAGTCATCCTCATATAATTAGAGGAGAGGATTCATTTGTGATTGATCATCATCACTTGGTAGGAAGAGGGAGATAAAGCAAATTGGACACCCTTGGTAGGCTATAAATAGAAGTGACCTCAACCTCATTTGGACATCATCTTGGATCATTATTCTATTCTCTTTCTTGGTTTTGGCTCACACAAATCTAAGGTAGGTTTGTGGAGGTTGGCTTACACGGTCTGAAATTGCAGGGTCCGAAGCTCACACATGTCTAAGGATTTTGGTTCCCAGTCGTAGGCATGACTCAGATAGGTTATCAGTCATAACCGTAGGCTAGCGGGCTCATGTGTGTGATTGAAGGGTTTAAGTCGCACACACGTCACTCTGTGGGTGTGGTTGGGACATAGGGTTTAGTTTTTAGTTGACTGGATTTTACGCTCGTTAACCGCATGGTTCAGTAGTTGACCACATACAATGTTAGTTGATTGCAGGCTTCTGAAACATGGTTTTGAGTATTATCATTGTTGGGTTCATCTCATGAATATTGTTTAGTTGATTTTGTTGGTTAGGTTTATGGTTGTTGATATGGATCATTGTACTCTCTTTTGTTGTTTCATTCAATGAAAAAATAATAAGAAGAAGAATTTAAAAGGGTTTTCCCCATAATGGGTTTTTCCCTGGTCCTTGACCAATCCTGGTGTCTCTATGTGAATTATTTTCTTCTATTGTTCCTTTATGTTTCTGCTGCATTGATGATGTTGTTGTTCTTTCTATATAATTGCATATGCTATTGAATAATGTTAAGTTTCTATGGGGTGAATTTTATATGTAAATGTTGAACTGCAATTATCAAAGAAAAGAACAATATAGCCCCTAGAAAAATTAATATATAGCTAAATATTTTCATAGCAAATTTAGCACTATAGTGCCATCCCACAGGGATTTCAAAACGATAAATTCAAATATATTTGACAGACATTTTTTCCAAAAACATAGAAAAACATACAAACCATTCACGACACAATGTACAACATATTTACCTTCTGTTACCACTTAAAATGCACGAGGATTTCACATGTAATTTTGCATACATAATTCAAATTTTTGAAGGGTAGTATGATGATTCAAACCTTCCAATGGTTTGAATGGTGGAAGTGGTTACTAGTAGCATGGGATGAGAAATGGCTTATGTGGTGGATTGTCATGGCTTTATTCTGTCTATTTGTATAGATCCATCTTAAACATGGATAGACTCGTGCCCTAAGAGGGACCAAATTTTTCGGGTCCAAACCTCGTTTAGAATAAAAAAATTGCTCTCTCTCTCTACTCGTGCCCTAAGAGGGATCAAATTTTTCAGGTCCAAACCTCTTTTAGAATGCAAAATTTAAAAAAAAAAAAATGCTCTCTCTCTCTCTCTCATGCCCTAAGAGGGATCAAATTTTTCAGGTCCAAACCTCTTTTAGAATGAAAATTTTCAAAAAAAAAATTCTCTCTCTCTCTCTCTCTATAATTTTTTGTTGTTTAAGTTGTATTTTGGAATGTTACATATAGTACATAAATTAAGCATGTAAGCCCAAAAATGTTTGTTGTAATTCAAGGAAAATTGACAAAAAACATATATCTAAAAATGGACTAAAATGTTAAAAAGTAGGACTACTTCAAACGTTTTAACCATTAAAACATATTTTTTCCAATTGTTATATATATAAACAATTTAACTATGGACCATATAGTTCACATTAAAATGATTTTTATTATTATTAATATATTTTTAAGTGTATGTCAATATTACTTAATCCTCAATATCAAAATATTTTATTAATGACCCACATTGAAACTTTTTATTATTATAAATATTTTTAAATGTCACATATTAATTTTATATTAAGAATGGAATAAATTTAACATCTCCCTCTTATTATTCTTATTAAAAAATAATTAATATTAACTTTCATTTTTTTAATTATTATTATTATTTAGACATTGAATATTTGATTATTTACAATATTAAAATATTATCTTTTTACATTTTCTCTCCCTCTTATTATTTCTATTAAGTACTTTATATTTTTATTTTAACTTTTAACTTTAAATTACTTTATTTATTTATTTGGGCATTGAATATTTTAGTATATACAACATTAAAATATTATCTCGTATATATATGAAGTTGATAAAAACATAAATTAGTTGACATATTTTCAAATAGTTTACTTAAGTTCTATATTAAAATATTTTTTGAAGTGTAAGGTTTAAACATCTTACTCACTTTTTTTTGTAATTATTATCTCTTTTTAAATTGATAAGAAATTATATTTAGTCATGTGGACAATGAAATATTTTATTTATGACTAAAAGTAAGTGAAATATTTTTACCACATTTCATTTCAATATCAACAATAAATTGAGCCTCAAGAGTTAGCTCAAATGGATGAGTCCCCCCCCGAATGCGAGTGCGTGACATGTTTTGTACAGGTGGCCACCTGGCTCATGGATGTAGGGGCACCTAGCTTAACAACATGGAGGCTCATTCCCAGCACGTGCAGACCTTAAATAAGGTTGACAAGGGAGGACGTCGGTACTCTGCGACATTCACTCCCCCTCCCTCGGCCTTTCTCATGCTAGCTAGCCATTAATGGCGGATGGAACCTAGGATCTCCATATCAATTTACAGTGTCCCTTCCCTGTAGCTCTTCTTTGTCATGCCTCCTCCGCGAGTTTCATTCGACCTCTGATTCCCTCTGTGCATTCGACCTCACTAACTGAAATTAAGTGAAATATTTTTACCACATTTCATTGCAATATCAACAACAAATCGAGCCTCAAGAGTTAGCTCAAATGGATGAGTCCCCCCCCCCAGATGTGGGCGCGTGACACGTTTTGTACAGGCGGCCACCTAGCTCATCAATGCAGGGGCACCTAGCTGAACAACATGGAGACTCATTCCCAGCACGTGCAGACCTTGAATAAGGTTGACAGGGGAGGATGTCGGTACTCTGCGACATTCACTCCCCCTCCCTCGGCCTTTACTCCTACTAGCTGGCCATTAATGGCAGATGGAACCTAGGATCTCCATATCAATTTACAGTGTCCCTTCCCTGCAACTCTTCTTTGTCACGCCTCCTCCGCG
Source organism: Pinus albicaulis (assembly GCA_034641835.2). Taxonomy (NCBI): domain Eukaryota; kingdom Viridiplantae; phylum Streptophyta; class Pinopsida; order Pinales; family Pinaceae; genus Pinus; species Pinus albicaulis. The sequence continues at coordinate 705,011,733 of CM076569.1, forward strand.
AGTTGCATTCGACCTCTGCCCAACATGTTCTCCTCTCCGTTACGACTATTCTGCGTCACCATCGAATGTGTTGCCGACGTGGAGGTGACAGAGGCTCCCCCTCCCGCACTCCAGCCCTTGGTTCGTCTGCGCGCACTCTGTCCCTCCCTCTCAGTTTCCCTTGATGACCCGGAGGTTCTCGACCCTATCTCTCCCTGACGCTCTCTGCCCAACTTCTGGTCAGTATCCCAGAAGAGCAGCATCGTGGAATTGGATCAAAAGGAAGAAATAGGCCTCACAAGTCTACAATATCGCGCTCCCATTGCCCTCTGCCCCGAAAATCCGTTGGTCTCCCTGTCAAAATCTCGGAGGACAACTCGGATGGCGACTGAAGCTTCCCTTTGGATGGCACCTAGAAAAAAGAGTCAGCTGTAGATAGCATGGCTTGCACAGCAATTGCCAAGCAGCCCAAGATGGTCTCCTCTTCGACTCCAGATCCGAACCCCCAGCTCACAAAGGAGGACCTAGAGACCCTGTCGGAATATGGTTGCTTCGTGATTGAGGAAAATCCACAACATTTGGAAAATTATGCAAAGAATTAGTAGATGCAGTTCCTTGGCTCTCTTCTATCTCAGTTTACATAGGCTCATCTATGTTTTTTATGCCTATTTTTGCTTCTTCTTGCAAACTTTGCTTCACCTGGACACGTTAATGGTTGGTTTCCCCTTGAAGGGCGACCCAATTTTTTATTTTTTGAACAGTTCTTATTGAAAAGAGGTTGGCTAGTTCAACAACCACCTATCCTGAAGCTCGCTTTGTATTTTTGTACTTTTTAATAGAGATTAGCCTAATTTAGAAAAAAAAAATGGTTGAGTCCCCATTGTTAAAGTATCTTTGCTATTGAGATATCATGGGTTCAATTCTCTTGACATTCTTGGGTTTAGACTGGTTGAGCTTGTAGGAAGTGATCTGTTTGGGTGGATATGTCTAGTACAAATATTCCATGGATGTAGTGGTCATCGATTTCTAGGGTATGTGAACCACATAGAAAAAAATATCAACAACAAATCGAGTGACCATAGTGAAGTTGAGATTATTGATATTTTATAATGCTTTTAATTAAAACTAACTAATCATGTATATTCATTTTTGTTTTTTTATTATAGTCGACATTGTTTTCCAAGTTAGAGAATATTTTATTTTTATTTCAAGAGTGACATGTGTCAACTCCACATTGAATTTGGATGAAATCACACGTCGCCCTCATACTAGACCATAGAATGTGTCTCTCACCGCAATCACAATCAAGTTAAAAAATAATAATAATTAAAAAAAAAAAAAACTAAACATAAAATAATTAAACATTATTTACATATTCTAACACATGAACTATGGAGGTGATGTCATATTCCAATACATATGGGGGTAGTCATTACACACTACGTTTTTTTTTATCGTCGTTGTCTTCCAAGGCATCAAAATCGTTTGGATGACCAAAAATTACCGAAATCCTGCCATTTTATTCTCAAAAAGTTTGACAGCAGGAGTGCCTGAATCTTGTTTTTTATGATGCAAATGGATTCAACGACATCAAAAACTCCTAGGGTGCCCAAAATTTTGAAACTTGACAACTAGAACCCGATTTTCTAAACAAAAATCACTAGATTTTACCAAAATAGTGCCAAATTTTCCATAATTTTCCAAACAAAATTTACGGCTCATTAAACCACGCTTTTTATATCGGGGCAACCATAGAGACATGGAGCCACCCTACTTATCCCATTAATTATTAGCTATAATATGCTATTTTAATATGCCTCTCACTCATTGAGTTGGTTGTATACATGGCTGTTGTGAAACCGGCTCCAAAAATAGAAGAAAAGAGATATCAACGCCTTAGAAATAAGCCACTTCGAGGGGGCAACCTCCAATACATTACATGAATGAACAATTCTTGGATGATACAAATTACAAAACCTCCTTTCTATATATAGGAATCCATGGGGCCACAATGTAATCCTAGCCGACCTATCAATAATAATTGAAGGGCACAATATTAACAACATGGGGGTTACAAAGGTACAATAATAACAATAAGGGGGTTACACTAACAACAATAAGGGACTATACTAGTAATATAGGGACCTAACATGCCCCTCTCCTTCAAAAAAGTGTTGTCCTCAACGCTTAAGTAGCTCTGGGTGCTTTTGTATAAAATTCTCATCCTCCCATGTAGAATCTTCAGTGAGTAAGTTCTTCCACTTGATGAGATACTCTGAAATTGATCGATTTCGTAGTTGTCGAGTTTTTGTTTCCGTGACCACTTCAGGTTCCAATATGATTTTTCCTTCCTCATCAAGTTCTTGCAATATTGTTTGAACTAGAAGATTTTCACCTATAACCTTCTTTAAGCATAAAACATTGAAAATTGGATGCACTAGTGAAGAAGCAGGAAGCTCCAATTTGTATGCCATAGTACCAATATTTTGCAACACATTGTAAGGACCATAGTACTTTGGCGACACTTTATTATCCTTCTTATCTTGCTTGAGGGACATTTGTTTGTATGGTTGTAGCCGTAAAAATACCCAGTCTCCTACATCAAAACTTCTCTCGCTGCGATGTTGATTTGCCTATTGTTTCATTTGATTTTGTGCCAAATTCAGGTTATGCTTTAAAAGTTGGAGAACTTCTTGTTGATGCTCGATGTGATCTTCCACTACTTGAACCTTTGAATTTTCTCTTAAAGATGATGTGATGGATGGTGGATGATATCCATAAAGTGCCATAAATGGGGTCATTTTTGTTACAGTGTGGAAGGAAGTGTTATACCACCATTCAGCGAGAGGTAACCACTTGACCCATTGTGTTTGTTTATCAGATACAAAACAACGAAGATATCTTTTGAAACATTTATTTACTATCTCAGTTTGACCATCGGATTGAAGATGATAAGATGAGCTATGAGTTAATTGAGTACCCAAACAAGAAAATAACTCCGTCCAAAAATTTCCAGTAAAAATGTGATCTCTGTCACTCACAATAACCCTTGGGTTTCCATGTAGCTTTTTAATTGTGTCCATAAATGTAGTAGCAACTGTACTTGCTTTAAATGGATGAGATAATGCACAAAAGTGTGCATACTTGGTAAGTCTATCAACTACCACCATGATGACACTCTTTCCTTCAGACTTAGGTAAACCTGTGATAAATCCATTGAAATCTCCTCCCAACGTTGACTTGGAATGGATAAAGGTTGTAGAAGACCCGGGGTCTTAATTGTCTCAAATTTATTCTGCTGGCGAACTAAACATTCTGCCACAAACTTTTGAATATCATATTTAAGGCCATCCCAAAAAATTATTTCTTCACCCTGTGGTAAGTTTTTAAAAATCCTGAGTGTCCTCCTAAATGAGAAGTGTGCAATTCCAAAAGAATCTTTTGTTTTAGTTGGGAATTCTTACAAAGATATAAGCGATCTTTGTACCATAAGGAATCATTTTTCCAACTAAATGTATCAGATGTACCAGGATCTTGCTGCAAATTTTGAATGAGTGTCCATACATCTTTGTCCTTCTTCCATTCATCTCTTGATTCGGTTATCCAATCTGGTTGGATAATAGAAATGGCACAAAGCAATGCTTCCACCTCTTCATTCTTTCTTGAGAGTGCATCTGCAACAACATTTAGCTTCCCTTTTTGTAGATTATTTCAAAGTCATAACCCAACATCTTTGTGACCCATTTTTGCTGCTCTTCTGAAGATAGTCTTTGTTCCAAAAAGTGTTTAAGGCTATCATGATCAGTTTTTACCTTGAAGTGTCTTCCCATTAGGTAAGTTCGTCATTTCTTTAGTGCATGCAGTATTGCTAACATTTCCTTCTCATAAATAGGTTTCTGTAAATACTTTCCTTTGATTGGACGACTTTCAAAAGCAATGGGTCTTCTTTCTTGCATTAAAACATCACCAATCCCATTTTCTGAGGCATCACATTCCACAGTAAAGGTTTTTGTGAAGTCTGGTGTAGCTAATACTGGTGCTAGGAACATTGCCTCTTTAAGATGTTCAAAGGCCTTAGTTGCCTCAGGAGTCCATGAAAATCATCTTTCTTCAATAATGTTGTTAGAGGTGCTGCAATTCTCCCATAATTCTTAACAAACTTGTGATAATACCATGTTAACCCGAGAAATCCTCGCAACTGCTTAATGGTTGTGGGGACTTTCCATTCCTTAATGGCTTTAATTTTGTTAGGGTCTACCTTAACACACTCATGAGATACAATATGACCTAGATATTCCACCTCTTGTACTCCAAAGAAACATTTGGATGCTTTTGCATATAATTGTTTCTCCTGCAATAGTTTGAGCACCCTGTCAACATGTTGAACATGATCCTTCCAAGACCTGTTGTAGATTAGTATCTCATCAAAAAATACTAGCACAAATTTTCTAAGGAAGGGTTTGAAAATGGAATTCATTAACCCTTGAAATGTAGAAGGTGCATTGGTAAGGCCAAAATGCATGACCAAAAATTCATAATGGACCTCATGAGTTCGAAATGATATTTTCAGAATATCTTCAGTCTTCATTCTAATTTGATGATATCCTGAACGAAGATCCAACTTGGTAAAATAAATTGCTCCATGTAATTCATCCAATAATTCATCAATCATAGGAATGGGAAATTTATCTTTAATGGTGAGCTTATTGAGCTCCCTATAATCCGAACACATGCGCCGTGATCCATCCTTCTTGTGTACCCATACTACAGGAGCAGAGAAAGAACTTTGACTAGGTTGAATTATACCCGCCTCTAACATTTCTGCAGTCATACGTTCAATTTCGCTCTTTTGGACATAAGGATATCTATAAGGCCTGATGTTTGGAGAAACACTTCTTGGAATCAAATGAATAGCATGATCATGATCACGAATAGGTGGGAGTCCTTTGGGAGTTTCAAACACCTTGGAATGATTGTCCAAGACTTGTTGGAGATCTGCAGAAATAGATGATTTTGATGTCGGAACTTCTAGTGAGCATAATTGTGAAATTACGCCTTGTTGTTATTTCTTTAGAAGTTTTGTCATGACATTAGAGCTTATTATCCTTCCTGGCTTCCCTTCAATACCCCGTAATTCGACTTCCTTTCCTTCTGAAAAAAATTTCAAGAAAAGTTCTTGAAAATTAAAAGCTACCGTCCCCAAAGATTGTAACCATTGTACTCCTAGTACAACATCAGCACCTCCCATAGGGATGGAAAGCATTGGACTAGTCAATACATATTCCCCCATGGTTAGCTTGATATTATGGCATTTTCCAGAGCAATTTATAGTTCCTCCATTTGCAACCATCACTTGACATTCTGGTGCTGGGTATAGGAAACAATTCAATTCCTTGGCTACCTTACAATGAATAAAATTATGGGTACTACCTTAATCAATCAACACTATTACCTTTTTCTTCTTGATATGTCCTTCTATCTTGAGAGTTTGAGGAGTGGTAATTCCTGCCAGTGCATTACACGATATGGTCGGATTCATTTCTTCCTCTTCTAGGGCTGGTTCCTGGTGTATATCCTCTTCTTGTTCATTTTCTTCTTCCTCTTCACAATCTGTGTAAAATAATTTCTTCTCAGCACACTTATGACCTTTAGTGTATTTGCTATCACAACTATAGCAAAGCCCTTTTGCTCTTTTTTCTTCCAATTGTTGTGGTGTCAACCTTGTAGGTTGTGGAAATCTAGGAGTAGCAACACTTTCATCTTTATAGAAGTGAGTGGTAGGCTTCCTTGTCACCATAATTTTACATTCAATTTTTCTTGCCAACCTGAATGCCTTCTCCAATGAATCAGGTTCCAAAATGCAAACTCCATGTTGGATGTTATCCTTTAAAGTACCTATGAAGAGATCAATCATGTGTTCCTCTGGAATATCAGTTACCCTTATATTCAATTTTTGGAAGTCCTCAATGTGCTCCCCCACTTAACACTTTCATTTTAGATTTATCAATTGGCTAAAGAAAGTGTTGCTCTTTGTATTCTCATAATGTGCTATCATTTCCTCCATAAAAATTGACCAAGTGACAATTTTTTTACGGGAGCAAAACCATCGATACCAAACAAATGTATTTTGTTCTAAATGTAAAGTTGCAATGCGTACTTTTTGTGTGTTTTGCGCATTATTGAGATCAAAATATTGCTCCATTTATAGTATCTATGTTACAGGATCCTTTCCATCAAACTTCCTCATATCCATTTTTGGAATATGGTGGTTCTTCCCTCCGACACTTGTGGATGTAAATCCTGATTAACATTTATTTTGTTCTCATCATGAGTTTCCTCTACTATCTTTTCACCATTAGGAAACATTTCTTGTATCAACTTTGTCAAACCTTCCATGTCTGCTTTTAGATCATTCTTCATGTTTTCCATCTTAGCTTCCATGTCATCCATCTTAGATTCCATGCCATTATTCAAACCATCCATCTTAGATTCCACGCATTTCTTCAAACCATCCATCTTAGTTTCCATGCCTTTCTTCAAAACCTCCATGTCATTTTTTGTTGCTCTTTGCGAGAGCGAAATTTGTTGCACTTGCTCTTGTAATTTTGATATGTCATGTTGCCATTCTTTGTCTTCATAAGTCATAGTAGAGCCTTCTAAAGGCTTAATGGGTGTTGAATTCTTTTTAGGGGCCATTTTAGAATCCAATATTGATATATATTCTACAATATTCCCTTGGAATCAATTCAACTTGATTCTTCAAACAAGACTTATGCAATTCGAAAAAATAAAATAAAAAAATACACACCTTTTACTTTCTTTAAGGAGCTCGATATTGAAATTGGATTATATCTATACTTGCAGATCCTCAATATCTGAAATTCGGCCCTGTAGTAGTCCTCTGAAGTTTCTTTCAAATGCCACAGGTCTTACTTGATTTGGATTCTTCAAGGTAAAGTTATGTCCAATCTCCCACAATGACCTAATTATGGACTAGTTCAGTAGAGCGAACTTGTACGACTTGCCACGTGTCACTGTTTGCTCCTTTGGCTCTAAAATTTATAGATAGAAAACTAGATTCCGTGTACTTTTAGTCACTTTTTACAGAATTCCAATCCGATGCTCACAGAGAGAGTTATGAATATTTTCCCACGATCACCACTTTGAGATGAAATTCGAGAGCCTAAAAACGACCTAACTTCCACAGATCATATCTCCGAAAATATTGCGAACCAAGCTCTGAAATTTTGTGACGATGTTCCTCAGGCTTTCGGCTTCGTGCTCTAAAATTTTTTTCTTCTAAACCTTCGTAGAAAAAACGTTATAGCGAAAATTCTGCAATGACCTTTTTAAGTGAAATTCAGGAGCCTGCAAAAATCCCTAATTTCCACAGATCATATCTCCGAAAATATTGCGAACCAAGCTCTGAAATTTTGTGACGATGTTCCTCAAGATTTCGGCTTTGCACTCTAAAAATTTCAGCATCTGAACCTTCGTAGAAAAAAATTTATAGTGAAAATGCCACGATGACCTGTTTGGAGCAGCGAAACCATAGAATCTAAAGCTCTGATACCAAATGTTGTGAAACTAGCTCCAAAAATAGAAGAAAAGAGATATCAACACCTTAGAAATAAGCCACTTCAAGGGGGGAACCTCCAATACATTACATGAATGAAAACTTATTGGATGATACAAATTACAAAACCTCCTTTCTATAGATAGGAGTCCATGGGGCCACAATGTAATCCTAGCTGACCTAACAATAATAATTTAAGGGTACAATAATAACAATATGGGGGTAAATGGGTACAATAATAACAATAAGGGGGTTACACTAACAACAATAAGGGACTATACTAGTAATATAGGGACCTAACAATGGCGCTGTGAAGATTTGTTGATGGGGATTTCTTTCATAAATTAATTCACCAAGGCCGCTTCAAAATTTTAGTTCACAAATCAGCCACGTGTTCGAACTTGGGGACATGCATTCCTTCACAAGGGACGTGGGTGACAGGTCCTCAATCCTAGATAAGGTTCCACAACCAATTAAAGTTATTATTTAATTGTGCAAATGTGGGTCTTCAAATTGTCAACGAGTGCTTACCTCTAGGGTAGGGATGGTGATTTTCCATCTCATATACTCGAGTTCAAGTCCCTAGAGACATGGCCCATCATAGGAATGCTAGGAGGATAGGCATCTCATTGGAGTCTGGGATCCCGACTCCAGCTCTGGTGGTATCCGAATGTCTTGATCCTAAGCTAAACTATAAGTTTATGAAGAGAGAATCCATACAGGTAAATTAGATTATAGAGGAGAGGAATAACCTGTTTCTGAGTTTTTATTAATCACCCAACGTTTCGGACTGTCTATGTGAGTCCATCATCAGGGGTAGACGTCAAAGGTTCTTTGAAAAATTGATATATGTAGCTTGCAAGTTGTTGCATATATCTAAAGAAGTTGCTAGTTCCCTATATTTACATTGGAAAAAAATATGAGTCTTCAAATTATTTCATGGCTAACATTTCTCATTACTAACTCACAGTACATTATATTAATCTCATGATACATTATTTCATTCTTTCGTCATAGCTGGATTTAATGTTTAACTCATTCAAGATTAATGTGTATATTATAGCCTCATTTATGTACATTTGGGATGAGAATTGCATATTATTTGGAGAAATTATCATGAAGATTCTATGAAGCAAATTTGACTACAAGGTTATTAAATTGTTAATTACTTTTAGAGTACTTGTAATTAATTTACTTATTTCTTTTAGCAAGAAGTGTTGGAGTCAAATCTATATAAAATTTTACTCTCTCCTTTACTCTCTCTTTCATTTCATGGTTGGATTTGGAAAAGCTTTCTTGAAACTTAATGAAATATCTTTGAATGTGTTTGAAAAAATTACAATTATCTTGTAGGTGATGTAATCTTGTATATTTTTATTGTTATTTTTTTTAAGTTGTCTTTGACATATATTTATGGAGTAGAATCTTGGTATATACATTCTATTTTTATTTTTATTTTGTCAATATTATGGATTATCTCTCTCTCTACAAGTGTACCTATATATTACTCTTGATAGATGATCTTCATGAATGTTGGATGTTATCTATGCTTGTGATATCCTTAGATTTAACTATGTAATTTGAGAAAATGTAGTGAAAGGCAACATAGCTTGTATTCTGAGCCATGGTGTTCTCATTCCATCATTAAGATGCCTCCCACATGAGCCTCATTTGACCCCATGCACCAATGGTAAGACATTAATATCTATTTCTCCCGTCGATTTCCTTTTTCTTAACTTTTACACATTTGTTTTGCTAGAATTTTCTCTTTAAACCACTTTTTGCACTCCATACCCTTAGAATTCCAACAATCCCATTTAAGAGATCCTCACTTGAGTTGGAGAAAAAACAACCTAAACAATAAAGGAGAGTTGGTCAAGTGACAATGACCAACCTCCTACTTACACAAGTCTATCATATAGGTTTTTGGGACTTTATAATTTCATAGGTAAGGGAATTCGTTGTAACACCCTAAAAAAACGAGTAGAAAAATCATATTTCAATGGGGTTTCAATGTTCCATTTCAACAATCTCTAATTACAATGCTTGTATGGCTCTATGTGCATCTTCCTCTCTTGGCCATCAAAAAACCCTTTGTGAGTGAAAACCCTAGAAAAATTAGGGAGAGCCAAGGGTAAAGGGAAGGCTAATAAGGATGACCCTTAATTTCGCATTCCTCAACCTTTTCTTGTATTGTATTTTTCTTATTTCATTTAATTCTCAATTTTTTTCTTTTCTTTTGTCTTATTCAATTATTTTACATTTGCATTGATTTTCATTGTATGCTAACATTTGTAAATGGTTGAATTAGGTTGTAGATATTGAGCCTTACAACCATCCATTGAGTTCGATCCATTTTGGATCAATTATATATCAAAGAAGAAGCCTTCCGTCTGTCTACTTTGCTCTAAGATTAAGGCTAAAAGGTTGTCTCCAAGCAAAGCCTTTTTTACCATATGATTGATATATCACTCTGGAGTCTATGATCGCCTATATGTCTAGCAATGTTGAATTATCTGAAGCGATATATAGTCCCCAAGCAAAATAAGTTTCAATTGTCCCTTCAAGGTCAATGATAACTAGACCAACACCCACTTCTCCCCCACTCCCAAGAATATGTGAACTAATATTTATTGTATTAATGTTACCACTTTTCATACACGTTGTAACCATTTCTTTTGTTGAAAGCTTTTAATAGTAGATATAACAATAATATTGCTAGTGAAATATTACTTCTTAGAAATTGTTTCCTTTGTATATTCTTGCAATGATTACTTATTCATGGATGGTGTTAACTGTATCTAAGGATATATTTCTATAAGGTATTTATTTTACTTTATTTTACTTACCTATGTCCTTTGGGACTTTTGTAAAATTAAATCTAGTTTTATGGAGTGTTGCATTAATCACAACATACTAATGGACATACAATCATCAAGCCTATTACCCATCAAAAGTGGGTGACCCCATAGGAGAGAATTTTTCTCCCATCATCTCTTCCAACGGACTAGCCAACAACTTCTGTAGCCACTACTAGTCGAAGAAGATGTGTCATTCATATCTCTGCCACTTGAATCAGTTATATGTCTTCTCACCCATCTCGCGGGAGCACATGAATGAAGATGGTGTTCCATTCATATCTCTGCCACTTGAATCAATTATATGTCTTCTCACCCATCTCGTAGGAGCACGTGATTGAAGGAGGGCTTTTGATAAAAAATTACTTTATTCATTTTGAAAGCGGGTGATTATGCTTGTTTGTATGTGGTATTTTTGCATAGATTATGGGGTGACTTGGAAGAAGGAAGGGTTTTGACCATGATCTTGTTCACTCAACTTAAATGGGGAGTTAATCTTCGATCCTAGTCCAATGGGACCTCCTCTAATGGCCTACTAGGTATAAGAGAAGCACTACATGGGAAGCCCTAATTGAGATAGCGTGTTCTATCTACCCTTACTCCATACTTACCACTTTCCATCTTACATTACAAGCCCTATGTTCCACCTCCATTCTTTGGGCTCAACTAACCATTGGTTCTCTGAGATTTGGCACCCACATGTCCTCATACCTAGGTAGGGCCCGAAGCTTGGCCCTGGGAGCAGCATTGTGGGGGAGCGCCCCCTACGTCCCTCCTTCAAATCTGCTCCCAAAGCACACTCTGAGTGGGAGCACATTAGGAGCAATTTTCGAAATTCGCTCCCCATATTTTTTCGCAAAAAAATTGTGGCAAAGACAACCTCCGTAGCCACTATTAGTCGAAGATGATGTGTCATTCATATCTCTGCCACTTGAATCAATTATATGTCTTCTCACCCATATCGCAGGAGCACATGAATGAAGGAGGGCTTTCGATTAAAAATTACTTTATTCATTTTGCAATCAAGTGCTTATGCTTGTTTGTATGTGGGATTTTTGCATAGATTATGGGATGACTTGGAAGAAGGAAGAGTTTTGACAGTAATATTGTTCGTTCAACTTAAATGGGGAGTTAATCTTAGATCCTATTCTAATGGGACCTCCTCTAATGGCATACTGGGTATAGGAGAAGCACTATATGGGAAGCCCTAATTGAGATAGTGTTCCATCTACCCTTACTCCACTCTTACCACTTTCCATCTTACATTACAAGCCCTATGTTCCATCTCCATTCTTTCGGCTCAACTAAACATTGGTTCTCTAGGATTTGGCACCCACACATCCTCGTACCAAGGTAGGGCCCGAAACTTGGCCCTGGGAGCAGGGTTGTGGGAAGCAGGCCCCCCCCCCCCCCTTTGAATCTGCTCCCGAAGCACGCTCCGAGTGGGAGCGCATCAGGAGCAATTTTCAAAATTCGCTCCCTAGCTTTTTTCGTAAAAAAATTGCGGCAATGACATTCCAAACGCAATTTTTTTCAAAGGAACAAGAATTTTTAGTGCGGAAACACAATATTCAAGCCTATGACCCTAGTATTGATATGAAATTCATAGTAATGTTAAATTCTTAAAGTAAAAGTGGCATTCTCCTTTATCTTTTATTTTCATACTTGTACTTAATTTTTTAACATTGGCATGAAATTACTCGGGATGTTTGAGAGTGGTTCCGGCCTCATTGGATTTCATACGGAGAAAGTAGAATTTTAGATCTCACTCAAAATCTAGCAAACTTATCAGTTTTTCAAGATTTCAAGATTGAGGGGATTGCAATGTTATCATGAAATATGGTATAGAACTCGTATTTAATCAAGAGCACCAAGCCCTCTATGTACCTTGATGATAGTGACATTGGTTGTTGAACTTCTCTACCATGACCCTACTAAAAATGTACCCATCGGTCAAACAAAATCTTGACTTGACATGCTACGTCTTTTCTATCTTATGTTAATGCTTGGAGGGTGATATCAATGACAAATATCCCGAGATAGGCAATGATTTTGATCATATGTAGGTATTTGTTGTAGCATGATTTTTTTGGATGCTAGAGGCCATCTAGAGCCTATTTGTTGATGTATTTTCGATTCAGAGATGGATTACACTCGATGTTATTTTGGTTATGTACACCCGTACATGTTATATAAATGAGAACTTGTAATTTTTGGACTTGTGGTTGATGAAGATTATAACTACAAGATGAATGATGTTATATGGTTTGATCCATGTTTTTATGTTTTTCATCACTAATTCATCATTCTACATGCTTGTGTTGACATATATGTATCAAAATATATATTATATAAAATTCGCTCCCAAAATCACTCCCGACCCGAGTGCTTTTGAAAATGTTTCTCCCCACTCTCACTTATCGTTTCTGCTCCCGCTCCCACTCCCACGCAACCTTGCATGGGAGGTTGATGCAACTAAAATAAAAGGAAAATGCATATGATGGCCACAAGAAAAATAAAATAAAAAATATCAAAATGCAAAAGATGGTCGTGGCATACACATTAACATGTGGGAAAAAGTCTAGCATGAGCTCTACCTTTCCCCTTATGGCCATCACTCAGTTCCTAAGCACATGTTTCTCTTTCACATCATGAAAAGGAACCCTTGCATGTCCCAACCCCTAATGGGCAGTGAGATGCCTCATCATTAAGGGGGTAAGGATTGTTATACATCATACAAATCAAGCTCTAACCCTTTGAGCTATGAGCAGTAATACAAATAAAAATAAGAAGTAAAAGGTGCACAAGAGGGATGGAAAAACAAAGGTCGAGTTGGTAACTCATGCATCCATGATTGCTCCCTCCTCACATATATACATCCAAGATGTGGATTCCCACTATGTTGGTCCCTTTGGCCATGGCACTTGACAATGAATTCTTCTCCTCTCTGTTACCATCATTATTCACACGACACATATTGATTGAAGGGTGGACTAAGGAAATGCTACTTCCCCTTGGGGGTTAGGAACACCTAATATGGTTGTTCTTTAACCACTCCTACCTAAGGAGGTAAAATCATTATGAGTTCAAAACCCCAAATTTGGAAGTGAATTCTTGTTTGAAGTGTCAAATAACCCATTACTTTCAAGATTGGTCCACTTAGATGAAAAAATTATTATTGTACATGATATTTTGTTGCTTTCACTAAACTTTGTGATGTGATCATTAAGTGGTTTCACAGCTACAGCTTGGCCACCTAAAATGGTACCAAGACCCCATAGGAACATATTAACACCCACAAGTGAGGTGTGGAGAGCCATGGGACTCCAAGCAACAATAGAGCATCATATACACCCTTGGGCACCTCCAACACCCATATTGTTTTGGCACTTTTCCCTGCATTTGATGATTTATGAGATGATGCACTTGGACTCAGCTTGCCCCTAGCCGACCTTAGCATTTTGTGAGGATAACAGTTGATCCAGGGCGCATATGAGGATGGTCTCACCTTATGAGACATGGGAGGTCTAGCACCACCTTGGAAGCACTCAATGTTGGCGCTGAGACAGGCACTATGTGCATTTGGAGACACATGAGACCACATTTTGACCCCCAACATGTAATTTGGGGCAAACAGTGAGATTTTGACAGAGACCTAAGGGCCAACCCTTAGGAGATGATTTCAGAGGGTTTCTACATATCACTTGGTACCCTAAGCCCTCAACGCATGACCTAAAGAGGATCATGCATGGATGATGTCAACATAATCAACCCTATAACTCACATGTGTGGGAAATCTATTATGTTTTTTCTTGGCTAGGTCGGCTTATGACCTAACTTGTTGCAATTTTTTTTTTTTTAGGGGCTTTGGGATAAAATAAAATTCATTCCTCCTCATATAAGTAGAGGAGAGGATTCATTTGCGATTGATCATCATCACTTGTAGATTTCGACCTCTCTAAAGAGAATTTCAACCTTCCTTCCTTATGGAGAGATTTGGATCTATGAATGCATTTTGACATTTGGAGAAAATTGCTTGTCTTTGGATCAATGGATGGAAATCATGTATGTTATCTTGTAAGTCAACTTTTTTTGGGTAGATCTTTTCTCTGTGTCTAATGTATGGGATATATTGAATCTTGGATTATCTATTATGCCCTAATTTGTTGAAGATCTATTGGATAGATTCTAGATATCATTATTGCATGCATTACTCATGAATTACATGTGAATTATAATCCTAGTGGTGAACTTTCATTAACTCTTCCATGAAAACTCCTTGATCCATTGCATAGGTAATTGCTAGGGTTTTTGGTGCTAGGGCATCAACTATCCTTCCTCAACAACCTTTTTATATTTAAACAACTCATAGATTCCATCCTCCCAAGGAGCAAGGCACTATTCTTCCTTTTGGTGATCACTTTGACTGTAAATCCATAAAAATTTATCTTTCTTCCCTTTTCCCTAATACAACCCCTTTAAGGCCAAGCGACCAAGCTAGGGCTTGGTGTGAATTCCTAGGAAAGAGGAATTTTGGTTGTTGAAAGTATAAATGCTAGGGATAGGGTGGTTGCCACATAATCACCAACTTTGGTAGGAATTCATTCCAATTTCATCCATATCTTTTCCCTTGTTGTTTTCCCTAAGGTAAACCCTAGTTAGGTTTTAGCTTCAACTTCGAGGATTTTTAGGGTTTCATGTGTCTTGTCCTTGTTGAAACAAATTAGTGGAAATCCTTTCTCCTTGCATTGACCTTTGGTCATCCCAACACTGAATCCACCAAACAAGCCCTAGGTCTTATGTCTCATTTTATTGGTCTCTATGAAAAAAGCAAATTGCCTCCTGTTGGAGCCTTGAGCCTAAATTGTCTTTCTTGTTGAAGGCTTCCTTAGGTCACCTCATACCTCAAACCTAGAATGCCCATTAGGTGACCATACACATATCAGGACTCCTCCCATCTATGAAAATACATAAAGAGAAAGGGGGCTTGGTTATGGTGATATTGGGCCATTACCCCATTGTTGTCTCTTGGCCTAGTAATAGCCTTGTAAGGCACCCCTCTTCAAGGCCTGCTAGATTTTGCAACACAACAAATTCATTGCTTCAATTGATGTTGCTTGAATTACACTCAATGCCACTTGATGTGCAATGTCTCCAGCTCAATCGATAGCATTATGTTAGCAAACAATCCATGGCAATAAAGGGGGAGCTTGATCATGCAATTAATAGTCTAGCTACTCAAAGAATCACCCTTATGGATATTTAGATCTATATGAAATGAAGACACCATCACACTAGCCAATCAATTTTCCAATCTACCTAGCTGCAACTTGCAATCGTTGGGGCCAATAAGGTCACTTAGTGCCTTAGGTTGTTAGTTGTTGTAGAGGCCTGAAGAAACCTTCCTTTCTAGTTACTTTGTCCTTGCAATTAGCTTGTCATTCTTTCTTGTATTTACATTCTTACTCATGCAGATAATGTTGTAATATCCACAAATAGAGATACTAGAAAACGACAATATCTTTAAAACAAGGGCACAACAGAATCTGAAATTTTATTTGCATATAAAAATCAGGAATTACAATATGAAAATTACTTGCTAAAATAAACGCAAATCTGAAACTGTCCTCTAAATTTTTATCTCTTAATTGACCTCCAAACCCGATGAATGATTGCATCCAAAAAATATGATGTGCTAGGGCCTCACAAACTGAAGCTCTATCACCGAAGCACATCCTTCTAACTAGAGGGAGTCCATATGTCTCTCTGAAACCATGGATAGCCAAGGTGTTGAGAAATGAGGGCGTTTAATTCAATTTCTCTTTCATGATAATTACCTGTGAACTTGTTATGCCTCTTTACTTAGATCTTATCTGCGTTAACTTATTATTTCTTTCATTAAGTCAATTATCAAAACACAAGAGACACAAAGTTTAGCCTCTTCAAGCCAGGTCCAAAACCTCTCCCTCTTGGAGAGGAAAACCTGAAAATAATTCTTCTTCTAGATCTTCAATTGATGAGTACCATGACCATGACACAAATCCTTGACATCAGTATATCTCCAAGACCCTTGTCATTGTTCTTCTCAACTCCTTATGATGACCTCATTTTTCTGCATTGTATTGCACTTACACTAGGGAATCTCGATCCCTAGTCTAACATCTCTAAACACTATGTTTCTCCCTTGAATTCCTTCGATCTAGCCACAGCCTCCTAGAGATACTATCTCAGCCTTTTTTTTGCACCGTTGATTCTCAAGACCGAGATTTCTTTCCTTGTTGTAATAGCCCTTCTTTGTACCACAGTCACCTTCGTTTCCTTTCTGATTTATGCTAGATACATGTTGTCCCAAAACAGAGGTATATACGACTTTCCTTTAGCCCAAGATCGAACTGTGGATACACTTGTGGTAACCCTCCTTAACATTGTGTACACCCTCGGTCCCTTTCTGAGATATGCGAGATCTAGAAGCAACCTTAAGACCGAACTGTGTAGATCATATTGCCACGTAGACTTGTCTCCTTATTAACCTCTTCTCCTCGCAGATTATCCTTTACTCCTTGCATTGTACTTCGCACTTCATTTCAAACTTGATCTAAATTAGGATGATACTACAATGAGGCCGCATCATACTTTATATATACTGATTGTCTTCTAGCTATTAGGCCGACTTGAAGATAGGTGTGTAGACCGACTTCTTCAAGGGGAATTTTACATCATACTTAAGCCGACTTCCAAGAGCATATTTGACAAGGTCTTGGAGCATATACTTTACATCAATAATTGTCTTTTACAAGTGTAACATCACTTCATATACATCACTCTAAATTAAATTTATGACAAGATGACAAACCCCTAAAGACATCAAGAAGAAGTGTTTGACCTATAATAAAAACTCCTTTCACATGAAACCCATGAAGCAAGCATTACAAAATACATTTTATTATCTTGGTCTTCTTCATTACATAAATTCATAATTACTTAGTCATTATGAAGACCGAACCTAGTTACACTTTCCAACGCTCCCTCTTAACTAGGGAGGTATTCATAATGGTACATGGTCACTCTCAATCTGAAGAATCCCATAAGAATAATTCAATTAGTAATCCATCTGTTATAGCATCATATTAACTAGCATTGTTATAGTGCAAGGCCTTGACTAACAGCTCCATCTCTCCATGAGACCATGAGCTATAATGCTGGCGAGACCAATGATTATAGACACCTTCATCATTGTCTCCAAGGTACGGACTCCACCCGAGTGTTCACCGAGTATGACCTCATAGGACTATTCTTATCAGGATAGCTAATCCTCAAAGAATATCCTTCCTTTCACGACTACTCTTTCCATGGATGCCACATCCCAAAAGAATTTTGGATGCCAGATGATTACCCAATCCCGCATTTTGTCTTCCAGGTGAAGACCAAAATGATGTGTTTATCTCTCCCTCTTAATTAGGGAGGACATACCCATTTTCAAGCTCCCTCTTATCCATGGACTTCTCCAGGCTCCTGGGGATTTCTACCAAGTAAGAAACTTATACTGGGCTCCCTCTTAATCAGGGACCTGTAGCAACAATGATGAAAACACTCAGCTGCTCATGAAGAATTCCTTTCTTTGATGTCATGAATTTCTTCGTTGTTGAGAAGTATTCATCTTTGGGATCTCTTTATTAGGGCACATATCATCCATCACTTTGTCAGAAAGTGATCCATCAATATTTTCATCTGGTCTAGCTTCATGCCATGCTTCTTTCCTTCGAACCATATTTATTCCAAAGATCTTTCATCCTGTCATATGGTTGTCAACATGTGGAAGATATATACTTCCTTTTGGCAGCACTGCATAAGCTTATCAGATATTAATTAATAATGAACTTTTAAATCAAAAGTTACCTTAGTGATGATCTTTCACCATGACATCTTCTTGTAGGCATCGACATCCTTTTCTTACAGATTGACACATCTCCTAAAGATATGTATTGTCAAGGATCTCCATCTTTTCCAGACTTCCATCAAAGTCTACATAACTTCCCAGGAGAATTTCTAGTCAAGTCTTCTTGGCTTCGTAGGATGTTGACTGCTTCTTTCCATGGTTGTACTTCCCACAATCTCTTTATTTTTCTTTCTCCACATAGTTTTATTTCATTTCCAGGAACTTCCATTGTGCAATTCCTTGATAAAGTACAATCACCTCATATTCCATATGAGGACATATTATGTTGATTTCATCTAGTGAAGATCATGCCTTTTTGGCAACCTGTGTCTCGGAAGAGGTTCTGCGTAATATATTGATCATACTTCTAAAGATAGAACTATACTACATGCAACCACAGGACACGACTTCATAGCATCCAGTGTCAGCATATATATACATGTACCTCACTCTTTTCGTTTGAGTCATCCTGCAGCAGGTTTCCTTAGAATGAAGAGTTGCATTCCCTTGACCTGCTTCATCAATATGTCATCAAATCCTAATCCCAGAATTCTGCAAGTTAGAATTCTTGATGAAACCTTTTGCTTGCTTTCTAATTAGTGAATCCAAAGAGGATTCTGTTAGAAAATGTCAGCACCTGTTTCCATATGATTATTGAATGATGACCCCTAATCTTGATGACTGCCTTCTATGAATTTTGTTTTCAGTGAGGTTCCCAAGAGTCACTTTTATCTCATAGCATAGATGTCACATAAATATTTTCAGACATCCTCTCATGACAAGTACTCCTACTTTAATGCTTCCATCATGATGCCAATTCTAAAGTGATGTATCTATACAATGCCTCCTACCATAATATTTTACAACCGACAAATACCTCTTAAAGAATAAGATGATCTCAATCATAATAAAGATCTTTCACTTCTTCTTTCTAAGGTTTCTTTGAATCTGGCGACATGGGCTTCTTCCTTTTTCCTCTTGTCCTTATTAGATTTGGGACAATCCTTCTTATAGTGCCCAAGTTCATTATATCCATATCATCGTATCTAATCCACATTTCTTCTTTTCTTCTGAGGACCAAACTTACCAAATCTTCCCTTTCTTCTTGACGTGGCAATATAGGCTTGATTCTCTTCATTTGATCTTATATCAGTTTTAGCTTTTAACCTCGTCTCTTCTATCTTTCAAAGAGACCATAGATCTTGGAATGGTGTTGCTTCTTTCTTCCCATAGACACTTGAAGTGAATATTCCCCATCCCTCCGGTAGAGAATTCAGTACCACTATAGTCATTTCTCTATCAGACATTACTTCTCCCAATTCCTGCAATTGATCTTGTATTTCAAAAATCTTCATAAGATATGAAGTGATTCCTTCCTCTCTTGACAACTTCAACTTGTATAGTTCTTGTCTCAGAGATATTCTTTTTCCTGCAGTATCCACTGAGAACAGCTCCACCAATTTGTCATATATTTCTTTTGAAGATTCTAGTTTTGATACATAGGGGATAAGAGAGTCCTTTAAGAATTTTATAAGAATCCTCTGGGCTATTATGTCCCCCTTCATGTATGTGCTTGGGTATCTTCTTTTGAAGGACTAGTTGCTAACCTTTTGATATAGTTCATGACTTCATTCTCAAAAAGATTTTAGATTTGTCCTTTTCTTCCATGCAAGAAAGTTTGAAACCCCAACCAGTTTGTTGATTTCTTTGCAAAAAGACATTTTGACAGGTTCGGATGAAGTCATAAATATACTTACTCGAATAGATGCTTTTCTTCTTCTATAAGCTTCCTTGTTGATGATGATGTAGATAGCAGCAGGAGCTCCCTCTTAGATTAACTTCTTCAATAGTGGTGAATGAGAGCTAGATCACCTTGAATCCTTGATGATGATGATGATCAAGAATGGCTTGATGGTGACTCCAATAATGTTGATTCGATTTCAATACCAAATGATGGTGATGGCTTCTACATGTTGTCCTTCTTGATGTATAGGTCATTGATCTTCTTGAGATGGCTTTCCAATTTCTACAAACTGCCTCTTTCAAATCTGAAGATTGATTCTTCAATGTAGATCTCTGACTTTTGCTTTGTTACCTTCTAGAAAATTGATCTATGATATCTTGAAACTTGAGTGTCTTCTTGCCAAATAGCCCTTTCTTGTCTTCAGCACCTTAGCTATGATACCATGTTGAGAAATGAGGGCATTTAATTCAATTTCTCTTTCATGATAATTACTTGTGAACTTGCTATGCTTCTTTCCTTAGATCTTATCTTTGTTAACTTATTATGTCTTTCATCAAGTCAATTATCAAAACACAAGAAACATAAAGTTTAGGCTCTTCAAGCCAGGGCCAAAACCTCTCCCTCTTGGAGAGGAAAACCCGAAAGTAATTCTTCTTATAGATCTTCAATTGACGAGTACCATGACCATGACACAAATCCTTGACATCATTATATCTCCAAGACCCTTGTCACTATTCTTCTCGGCTCCTTATGATGACCTTTTTCTGCGCTGCACTTTCACCAGTGAAGCTCGGTCCCTAGTCTAACATCTCTAAACACTATGATTCTCCCTTAAATTTCTTCAATCTAGCCTCGGCCTCCAAGAGATACTATCTCAGCCATTTTTTTTGCACCCTTGAAGCTCAAAACCGAGATTTCTTTCCTTGTTGTAATAGCCCTTCTTTGTACCACAACCACCTTCATTTCCTTTCTGATTTATGCTAGATACATGTTGTCCCAAAACAGGAGTATATACGACTTTCCTTTAGCCCAAGATCGAATTGTGGATACACTTGTGGTAACCCTCCTTCACGTTGTGTATACCCTCAGTCCCTTTCTGAGATATGCGAGATCTAGAAGTAGCCTTAAGACCAAACTATGTAGATCATATTGCCACGCAAACTTGTCTCCTTATTAGCCTCTTCTCCTCGCAGATTATCCTTTACTCCTCGCACTATACTTCACACTTCATTTCAGACTTGATCCGAATTAGGATGATACTACAATGAGGCCGCATCATACTTTATATGTAGTGATTGTCTTCTAGCTATTGGGCCGACTTGAAGATAGGTGAGTAGGCCGACTTCTTCAAAGGGAATTTTACATCATACTTAAGCCGGCTTCCAAGAGCATAGTTGACAATGTCTTGGAGCATGTACTTTACATCAAAAATTTGTCTTTTACACGTATAACATCACTTCATATACATGACTCTAAATTACATTTATGACAAGATGACGAACCCCTAAAGACATCAAGAAGAAGTCTTTGAGCTATAATAAAAACTCCTTGCTCATGAAACCCATGAAGCAAGCATTACAAAATACATTTTATTATCTTTGTCTTCTTCATTACATAAATTCATAATTACTTAGTCATTATGAAGACCGAACCTAGTTACACTTTCCACAACAAAGTTGTCATACCTTAAGTCCAAAATTGCAACAGCATAGAACAAAAAACTCACAATGAATATATTTTTCCAGCTACCAAAGCGACCTTCCTTTATCAATTATGGAAGTTGAATTATCTATGCAAGACTTTGCCTTCAACCCATGTGCGTTAATGAGACTCAAGCTGATGCATAGGGGTGCCTTGTCGACTTGAGGACGGCCCAAAGTAAAGTGTTCAAGTGCTGGAGTTAAGAGAAGGCTAAGGGAGTACACTTGAGTTCATCTGAAGTAGAAGTGACGAGAAGAAGCATGTACTCTGTCTAGTGTAGATATTCTTATGTCACACTACTATGAAGTTGGAGAGAAAAAGCATGTGCCTAGTTAACTGGCCCACGTGCTCAGTTACCTCCCTATACATGCACACGCTGTAGTTAACTCCAAGAAAAATGCCAACTCCTCCCTAAATTAGTCCATGCCTGCAAGTGGTCTTAGTTAACTCCAAGAAAAATGCCAACTCCTCCCTAAATTAGTCCATGCCTGCAAGTGGTCTTTAGTTCACCCTTGCATAGGCTCCAAATAACTACCAGTCATGCTCAATCTTATTCATGTGCATTAATCCATGTGCATGCTTCCAAATCCAATGTGGCTCTTTGTCCCTCTCCTCTTGGGTAAGCCCAGGAAAGGACAGCCGATTTGCAGTTAGTTTTCCTGATTTGAGTCGGCGACATTACAAATGTAGTGCCCAATGGAACTATTAAGCAACACATTGGTTAGAATCTAAGGCTTGCACATACTTTATGTAAAAGCCATCACATGTATCACAAAATATTTTAGTACGTTTGAATAAGAGGAGATGCGACGAGTTATTTTGCACAGACCCTATGTCATCACCTAAATTAGGTTATACATCTTCAAATTAAATTAGCCACAACACCAGAGAATTTTAAGTAGATTATCTAGTACTTAAAGGAATAGAGAAACATGCGCAGATTTTAGTCAAATATAGTTTGGCTGAGATAAACAGATTTGTTTCAAAGAATCCTTGCGAAACTGACTCTCGCTAATATGAAAGTTATCTTAATTTAAAAGATAAAGGGAAATGGTCCTCAATATGCAAAGTTCTGTTTCAATATGCATTCAATAGGATTAGGAAGTGAGCTTCAAAAAGTTTCTGTATGCTTGAAAACCAGTTAAAGCCTTTATCAGAATGTACATAAGTTTGATGTAAGAGATATAAAAATTAATCATGCTATGAAATCTTTGAAAGTAATCGTGATTTAGCAAGCAAAGGGAAATGGTCCTCAATATGCAATATTCCATTTTAAAGGTCAAAAGGATTACGAGGTGAGCTTCAAAAAGTTCCTGATGTTTGGAAGCCTGTTGAAGCCTTTATCAGAAGTTACACAGGAAAGTTTGAAGTAAGAATTACAAAAATTAATGATACTCTGAAATCTTTATTTTTGATAGTACCGATTCCTTGTCTAAACCATATAGAGCATCTATCAAGTGCATACGCAATGAGGCCGGTCCATTTGCTTTTTCCATTCCAATTTCGCCAGCCATCCCAAAGACAGCAAGAGCGAAAGAAGTTGCTTCCAAGGCAAGGTTTGGTTGTAGTGCAACAAAAGCTGCAATAAGTGCAGTAACTGCACAACCTGTTGCAGTGATCTTCTGCATCAAAGGCACTCCATTGCTCACTCCCAGTACTCTTTTGCCATCAGTGACAAGATCTACAGCTCCCGATACTGCAACTATAGCTTGAGTTCTACAAGCCAATTCTTTTGCAGCTTCTAAGGCATCAGTTGATACATGGCTGCTGTCTACTCCCTTCATTATTCACAACACTGAGATTTTTAGATGAAAAGAGAGGAAATCTAAATAAAGGGCATGAACAGACATCCATTTACATGCAATATTTCCTTGAACAAGCAAAAGACCTTCAGTATATGGGTGATTGCCAATTATTCATCCAATAGAAAAGTAGTGGAAGATTCCATTATGCAATTAATGAAACCCATAACAGGAAAACAGACATCAGTCACTTTCTTAATTCTTTACAATCAGTAAAGTATGAGACTCAAAAATGATAACTACTGACCACCTTGGAAATGTGATGACAAGCTTCACAAATTTTGGCAGATTCTTGGTGCTAAAAAATCAGAGTGAAGACTATGCTACATGAATAACCTTTTTTTTTTCTTTTTTCTTAATAGCTTTTTTTTTTCTTTTCTTTTTTTCTTCAAACTAAGTTGAGATTAGCTCGGAGCCAACCCAATGTTGGATGGAAGAACGATCTGTCTACGAGTAAGATGGTATCACTAGAATCGTACAAACCTCAGTTGAACTTGAATGTCCCTTGGGATAGTTTAATTCCCCCAAAAATGACTCTCATCCTCAACCCCTCCCCATGAAATTTGAATCTCTAACTTAATGAAAACTAAACCCCACACAAACAATTAGTCTACACCTTATGAGTATGCTACATGGATAACTTACGAGGCTGTTCGATACTCTTCCCGAAATATGCTGAATACCCATACAAATAAGGAGGATGTAATCTGATGAGGTTGAAAAACATTTAAAACACTTTTCAGAAATTATTCGAACTTTGGATGCCTTGAGGTCCACAACTGCATATATAGTGCCCAGTTGACAGGTTGATGTTTAGACGCATATCTAGCGCTGCTGAAGCACATGGTACCTTCTATATCAGAGCTATTGTTATAGCTGCTAAATGGTTTCAGTCTACAAGAGAAGGTTAGTCATAGGGTATCATAACATTGTGGTTATCTTAGTA
The DNA here is from genome assembly GCA_034641835.2 of Pinus albicaulis. Classification (NCBI taxonomy): domain Eukaryota; kingdom Viridiplantae; phylum Streptophyta; class Pinopsida; order Pinales; family Pinaceae; genus Pinus; species Pinus albicaulis. Next base: position 705,036,275 of record CM076569.1, read on the forward strand.
GTAGCCTCATCATTACTGCATTTTGCTAGCTATCTGTGATCTAATTTTACAACAAAATTCACAAGTTTTTACATACAATATACAAACACCAATAGCTACCAATAACCAGCAAACAAATGTTGTGAAAAACTGTACATATCTACACTTAAAATATGCATACACATATTGATTTTTATATGAGAATATTATTGAACAATGCAATAAGAATACATTTTTTTATATATTTTGATTTTGATCTGGGGAAACTTAAAGCTCAAATGTAACTCCCCACTTAGGTACTCATGTTCTCTTAATGGCTTGGGGAGTTCACACCAGGACTGTATTTAGCCAGGACCGCTCACATTGATACTGGACCCGCCTTAGTGGCCTACAAGATCCACTCATGTTCTATCTCCACTTCTGCATAGTAATATTTTCTAGAGCAATATTACAAGAGCATGGGAAAAGGAATATCATCCTCTGAGAATTTTCAAAATAAAATATTTAGGTTAGAGCTTGAGGTAAAACGTGAAAGGCTTATTTGTTAGACCCTGTTTCCTGCATTCAAAATTGAGAGTGGGTTTCATATCATACATGGCTAATGTAAATTGCAATATGCTATTATTGGGTGGGTGTTATGTACTGCATCAGAAGGATATCTGTGATAATTACATTTCAGATACTTGGTTTCTACTAGAGATACGCAAGGTTGAAATGTGTGGAATAAATCAGCTTAAACAATTCACATTTGGTAGTGGCAGTCAATAATCCTAAATATCAAAGGAGAAACACAGAGTACACTGGAGCTTCATAAAGTGGTAAGATAACAGCATTCTATCAATAATATCAAGAATTTACGTTTCAACATCGGTCCTAATATCAACCAATAAGGTGCAAACATCCACATCATACCTACTCTGTCTATAACAAAGAAGTAAAAAGAAACCATAGATTCTGATTCCCTGTACCCTAAATTATGTAAAGCATAAAGCCAACATTGCAAGCGCATATTGATAACAGTGTGGATAACCTTTGTAACCATTTGTGTGCCGAAATCATCAAAACCCACTTGACAGGAATTGAAATATCACATAAGGATTAAGGACTTACCTTGGTTGAGCCAATAGAAGCACCAGCTAATGCCAAGATTTCTGAAGCATTTCCTCGTATGACTGTGGGTTTAAGATCAACAAGCTCCAGGCAGCTCTTCATTCTATATGTAGAAGCCCCTGCAGCCACTGGATCCAATACCCAAGGCTTTTGAGCCTCTGCAGCCTTGGCTGCAGCAGCCTTCATTGAAACAGTCCAATCAGGGGTCAGAGTCCCAATATTGATGCACAAGCCCTTAGCAATTGGAGTAAAATCTGCAATCTCTTCAAAGGCGTGAACCATGGCCGGAGAAGCCCCTGCTGCCAGAAGGGTATTAGCCATTATGTCCATGGACACAAAATTGGTTATGCACTGGATCAGAGGACATAATTCCCTCAGCATGCACAGGGATTTCCAAGCCTCCAACCCCCATATTTCATTCTGTTTCCACTCTTTCAAATTTTCCATTGCATATAGGTCACCACAACTTTTTGTGAATGTCACTTCCCTAACATCCAATTAAAGCCCATTGAAAATATGAGAATTTTATGATATCCAGTGAAGCCCATAATTAATCATTTTCCAGAGAGAATCACAAATAAATTAATTTAAAATACAACATGCAAAAAATTGTAACCCACAAACACCATATTGAATGAAATTATGAGGTTTTTCTTGCCACCAATTGGAATCATGGCTGAAAATCTCTGATTTTTGCTCAGACCCAACTGACACCCATTTCAACACAAATTAAGAAAATAAAAATCAAGCTACTATCATCTCAAAATGTGAGACATCTTGTCTGATACCTAAATGAAATTCATATATTAAATCTCAGGAAGGAAATCCATCCTTACCTTTATAAGTCCTTATGAAATTTCCTTTACACTGAAACTTGACTAACAGGTATCGCCATTCTTATGCTTTCTTCTGGCTTTGCTTTTGCGTCTGGCTTCCTCGCAAGCATCCATTGGCCCTTCGGATCTACCAACTGCAGATTTTTTGATTAAATCCAAAGCAGTTCTTTTCCAATGCAAAATCAAATATATTCCCTTCCAATGCTAAAGCAAATATATTCCCTTCCAAAACATTTTCGCCCTTATTCGGATTCGTAGGCAGCTGTACATTGGAAGTTTTGACTATTTTATTGCAGATTAGTCCATGCGTTTGCCACAATGCACAAATGAGATGATGCGAGCGGGACGAATAAATGACTTGAAAATATAAAGGATGGTGACAGTTAACATCCAGTGATTAAATTTGATTTATGGAAACTTGAACTTTTAAAAATATGGAAAATCATTTAGATTCAATTATTTGTTAACTATTTGATTGCATGACATACTTAGATTTAGTTCGTTGATCGTAACAGTGTAACGGGAAATGCATGATGGATAAATATTCATAATTATGATTTATTAATAATAATAAAAATAACTCCGGATGCGAGTGTTAGATAGCTCAGCAGGGCTACATGGAGCTGCCATGTGGATCACCACACGGCGCGCCAATGTGCCTCGGCCTTGGGATGCCCATTGCTTTAAATTTTCGCGTGGAATGGGCTTTAAAGCCCCATGCGCCACCCTCCATGTGATGTACTCGGCGAGTCTCAGAATAACTCCCCTCTGCAACATGTTGTTTGGCACTCCCGCTGTTTCTCTGGCTCTCCCGCCCGCTTTGGTCGCTCTCCCTCTGGTTTTCTGGGTACTGCCCTCCCCTGTTCAGGCGAGAGGCTTATGGGCTCTTGCCTCTGCAACAGTTCCTCAGCTGTCTGGTTTCTCTCCCAAGTCGACCTCGATGCCTCGTCGCCACCGGCAACGCTATTGGCGAGCTAGGGGGAGGGGTCTCCCTTCGTGTCCTCCTCTTTCCAATACCTTCCCCCAAGACCTAAATCATCCCGTGGACTGGGCCATGACAGACTTTCCGCCCCCTGACTTCGTGACTGCCTCGCCTCCCTTGCTGCTCCCCGACCCCTCTACTCCTCCCTCCTTTGCCCGCTATAAAAAGCAGGCTCGTAAGTCCACCATCCCTGTAGAGCCAGCATTCCTCCCTCGAAAGCTTAAAGCTCTCCCTGTGCAGCCTGCCTCCAGCTCCAATTCTGAAGGTAGTGATATCGAGCCTGCAAAATATAAGCGTCTTCCGGGACTGCGTCATTCGGGCTCCTCCTTGCGAAATGACGACTTCAACTTGAACGCCTCCCTGGACATTCCAGCGACTCTGCAGGATGAAGCCATTCAGGACACTCCGGCGGAGGGCCTTGGGCTTCCAGTATCTCCTCGCGCGCCGCATGAGGACTCTGAGCCTGGGCTCGATTCTCTGGACTACGGCTACATCTGTCGCATTCTCGAAGAGGCGTCTCCCTCCAGCGACAAGCATGAAGGTTCTCCATAGCGTTCTCTCTTCGATTTTTTGCAATATGGTGATTTTTCATGTTACCTCTGTTAGTTCTTTATGCTTCATTTGCACAGTTTTAAGGCTGGTTTCCCGCTAATGGCAGCTTGTTTTCCCTGGATTATCAGGGCTGGTTTCCCCTCTAGGGGCAGTCTAGTTTTTTACAGTAGTTTTTTTACTATTCCCTCTGAAATGGACTTGTCCATTTCTGAGGATGCGCAATGTAACTTATGGTTGATGATATAACAGAATTAGTTTTACTTAGAAAAAAAAACAATAATAAAAATAATACATTATGATTTGTAATTTGATATTAACTTTATATATTTATAAAATTAAATAAATTTAATATGTTATAAATTATTAATTTTTTTTATAATTTTAAATTTTTATAAAATTTAATAAATGTAATATTTTTAAAATTTAAAAGAGGGTAGTAGGAGCAGGAGGGGTGATCTTAAGTCTTGATGAACAAATTGAAGAATCTTTTGCTTGGGGCCTAGGAACTACAACCAATAATCAAGCAAAGTATTCAGTTTTATGGCCAGGGCTTAAACTAGCTAAGAAGAAAAACATTCATAAACTCAATGTCTTTGGGAACTCTATGATTGTCATTCAACACTACTAGAAAGCTTCAGTTTCTCAGCGCTCATTTTATTCTTCCATCTAATTTTGGATTCATAGTCTTCTCTCATGTTTTGAAATTGTGGATTTTTATCATGTAAGGAGAACGTTCAATCAACAAGTTGACTTCTTGGCAAATCGTGGAGCATTGTTGGAATGCGATTGATTAGAATTAAGAAGAAACCCACCATTTTTGTCACCCATCCCTATGATACATAGTTGGTAGGGCGATTTGATTTTAAGGAGTGATATGACAAGAGGTCGAGGGACGTCTTATCGAAAATTGGTTATGGCCCTCATTTCAAGTTTGATTTGCTCTAGATTTTACTCATGTAAATTTTTACTATGTACTATGACTTTATGTTGTTTTGGGGTTTTTTTAGAATTTATAGTCAACATAAGTATAGTCTATTCATAGGAAGCAAGAAGATGGGTAGTTGTAGGAATTTTGATAAGTTGAACAATTTAGAATTACAATGCAATGAAGATGTAAAGGGTTATGGCCCTAAAATTGACCTTTTGAATTAATATGAACAACTTAGAATTACAATGCAATGAAGATGTAAAGGGTTATGGCCCTAAAATCGACCTTTTGAATTAATATAAGCTACTCTTTAAGTTCAAAAATAAAAATAAAAATAAAAAGCTCTTGGAGTATAGAATAGATGGTGATAAGGTGTTTTTTTATGGAATTATGTGAGCAAAAATCCACCCATATTAAAAGCTGGTGTGACCCAAACTAGATGTGATCTAGCCTAAATTTGATAACTTAAATTCCTAAATCACAACTCCTCAAACTACAATTTAATTGTGCTATTAAAACTCACATTTTAAATATATTTGATTTTTATAATTCAAATCTACCTATAATTTTATAAATTAAAAAACATTCACTATTAAACTTAAAAATCATATTTAAATTATAAATAATTTTATTTACTCAAAATATAATTCATTACTTATATAATTATATCTCATTGTTTTAAATGGCTTTGTATCAGTGAATTTTTCTTGGCTTTCATTTTCAATGAGTTTGAATGTGACATAGCAACTAAAACTAGAAATAAATTAACCTACACAACTCAGAAAACAACATTAATATATTTATTTATATTTTCTAACTACTTATAATAATTTTTTAAAATTTACCATTACAAAGTATAAATATTTTTAATTAATTATAATAATATTTAAATATTTTTTTAAAATTTACTGCTACAAACCGTGTAAACAAATTTTACCATTATCAAAACCATATCTCGTTGCTTTTATTGGTTAATAATATATGAGCGTAAACATTATAAATATTTTTTAAATTAATTATAATAATATTTAAATATTTTTTTTAAATTTACTACTACAAGCCCTGTAAACAAATTTTACCATTATCAAAACCATATTTTGTTGCTTTTATTGGTTAATAATATAAGAGCGTAAACATTTTTCTCCTTGTGAGTGTGTAAATTAAGAATTTATGAATAATTTTAAGTAAGTTTCTCAACTGAGTGAAATTTGAATCCTTCCACTTTATTTTCGCGTTTTTTTAATTATTCAAATGCCTTTTATTATATCAATATTTAAATTATGATTTTAATATGTGATATTTATATTTATTTAAGTTAATTTAATTTAATAAATTAATTTTAAATAAGAAACTTTAAATTAGTATAAAATATAAAAGAGATATAATATTTTTAGGTTGTTAGGTTTTTTTTTTAATCAATCTACTTTGAATTTTTTGTTTATCTTTTTTTGTTTAAGCTTGATATCTGTGAACCATATAACTAGGAGTTTCCTAGAAGGTGTAAAGAGAGGCTGATAGGAGTAACTTGAAGTAATTGTAGTTTGATTTGAAATAATAAACATTATATTAAATCTATATTGTTTTGTGTATTTGTGTTTTTTTTTTAATTTATAATGTGCAATATCATGAACCAAGTCAATGATAATTTAATTTCTTATTTATTAAATGATAGAAAAGAAATGCCCATTTGAAAGCAACATTTGAAAGGTGGGAAAAGGTTTGAATTCTTTCTAATGTAAGCATATAAAGTTAGATTTGAAAAACTTGAATAAATAACCATGCTCTACAAAAATTCCAAGGTTTTTAGAGGGTGAAAACCAGTCATTCAAAGTTTGTTGCCATCGTCCAGTTACAATAAAGACCACATTCTTTGGATCATTGCAAAGGGTGTTTAGTACTATCAGGACATCTGATTTTGGAGTCTTATTAAATGATAGCATCAGCTCAAGCTTCCATATTCCACGGATTTACACGAATAGCTCCACTTAAAGAGGGGGAGCATCCAATAAACTCAGACACTACCAGCATACTTTATTTGAGGTTATCAGATGTGATTCCAAATCTGCCATCTAGTTCTGTAATACCTTGCTACAAAGAACGTATTCATACGGGATCAAATTCATACCATCCTAGACTGCAGATAGAACACAACATTCTGCTATTGTGTAATATGCAACCCTTTCATACAATAGAACATGTCTCTGCACTAATTCAATAGGTTGATATCTATAGAAAACCTTGGATTTGCATAGATGTCATTTCCAAAAATATCAATGAAGCTTGAGAGCCCCATTCAATCCATTTAGTATCTATTCAAATTGTCGACATTATTCAAAAGCAAACAGACTTATATCTACTGTGTTGCTAGTCTTTCTAGATATGAAGCTATATCCGTTAAAATAGACATGTTAACACAGAAAGCCGGCTCATGCCCCCGAAATCTGTCATCCAGACACTCAAATTCTATCTTCTCTCAACCCTAATGGATCCCCATTCAATTCTCTCTACCGTCGAAAGCATACACTGATATTTTCTTTGGGAAGGGGTAAAAATGGAGTGAAAATGGGCATTAGTGGCTTGGGATAATCTACGCCTTCCTAAAATTAGTAGAGGACTATGTTTGAGAGATCATTCCATTCTAAGTTTTATCATGGGGGAAAAGATATGGTGGCAATGGATTCGGGTGGGCCAACATTATGGAGGCAAATCTAGAATTGAAAATATGGCAACCATTTTCCCACTAATCAGCTTATTAGGATGACCTTTACCTAGCCTGGATCTTCCATTTGGAGCCTTGCCAAGAAAGGCATGCTCCTCATCAAACAACATTGTTCTGGAAATTATAGATCGTCATAAAACCCTCTTCTAGGAGGACTCTAGGCAACAGATCCAAAAATTCACTAAATTGCATAACCTACAGGAATTAAGGGACAATATGAAGGGTACGGACAAGTATCAAATTGCAGATTATTAGAATCCCAATACAGACAAGTATGAAGTTGCAGATTATTAGAATCCCAACATCCACCATAATGAATGGAGGCAATGGATTCATCAAGACTATTGACATCCGAGACCAGAAATAGGGGAATGGAATTCTTTCTAGCACAATCTTCAAGTCCACCTAATCCCCTATATCAAGATCCAAACAGGATTCCATGGGGTCACAAATCCAATGGTTCCTTTTCCATCAAAGAAGCCTACCTAGTACCACTTAGAGGACAGGACACAAGAACTAACAGATTGTAATAGGAGTAGTATACCTAATACCACTGAGCACTAGAGGGAAAAAGCCTATACAAATCCTATTATCATTATAATCTGAATGCTTTTAGCAATCTTTATTCTTTGGGCAATATTGAAAGAAAGAAATCACCGATTCTTCCAAAATCACTGCCTCGGCCATGATTCTATCTAGGTCAATATCAGAGACAATATCCAGCAGACAACTTCACAGCACAGGACTTGCAAGACACATATTTGAAAGTAAATAATCTTAAATCCTAGAAGATTGCCTCGTCACAGCAGCAGCCTCAGAGCACTCCCTCTTTGGGTCCTCCTTCCATCTCTACTTCCTTGGATTCCTCCTCAGTAGTTCATAAACCTAAACTTTTATGGGGCCTCTAATGGAAACCCGGTGAAAGCTAGTCATGCTGCAATGTTTTGGGACCAGATGGGAAAGATCCTGTATCTCCTCTCGTACTATTGGTATCAATAGTAATAATGTGGCAGAGCTCGGAGCTTTAAAAATGAGGCTACATTTTGCTCAGATTGAGCATTTCTATAAAGTGGTTACTGAAGGTGGTTCACAAATTGTCATAACCATGATAAATCAAAATTTCATGGTAAGGCACCAAGCAAAGTTTCAAAAAGTTGGAAATTAGAAAGTGGACTGGAATGACTTGGAATCCTCCTTTATTCAATCCCGGCTATCATCACTTCACACGTTAGAAGATCTGGGAACAAAATAGCAATCACCTTGCCAATGAGGGTTGCAAACATCAAACAAGGCTGCTAAGTTTCACATGGAATTTCTTTGCTCACTCTAGGCTGAAATAAGAATGCTCTGATTTGGCTCTGAAAGACCTTTCTTCCCCTGATGAGGTGACTAAGAGGGGACAGGTGGGAAAGTGCATAGCCACTAACACAAGAAGCATTCACGACGGTGGATGTAGCACTGCACCCCACAATGTCAATAACTCAAATTTTAATACTAAAATTAAATTAAATAGATTGCTTTGTTGACAAACTGAAGAGGCCAAGACTTGGAAATAAATGCAGGTTTGAAGATGTCATCTTATTACCCTCTCTGCACAATTTGGGTGGTCATTTTGCAAGAACACAGAATAGAACCGCAGTACAAAGATAATAAAGCACAAGTTTATGGTTCTTTAGACATCCTCAGAAAAGAATATAAAATGTAGAAGAGTCTCATAACTTTCACCATTTTCACCATAAATACCATTCTTGAGATAAATAAAATCTATAACCTCATGTGCTGAGCCATGTTCATGGTTACAAATTAAATTTTAAAATGATGCCAAAATGTATATCAAACATTCACATTTTTTTTTGACACATAAACAATTGTTTTGGATAAATTTTCTATTAACTCACTTTCTCAGTAACATATCTTTGAATTCAAAGATGAAAAATAGGGATGAATGTGATTGATTGTTGCCATCTTGAAACATACTACTACATATAATAAAAAATCCTCGATGGACTTTGGCGATCATCCTCGATAGAGAGGAAACTCTGCTCCCGAACTAAAGTATCAAGATACAACATATTTATAGACAGAAAATGAGTAGCAGCTTGAAACTCATGTATGCTTGGAACATTTTCTATTAGTGTTTTTTTTAAATCAGTTGTACCAATCTCACTTACCAGATGGAGAGAACTAATATCTGAAGATGCGGTTAAGGCAATAAACCAGAGAGGAAAATAAGCATTTGAAAAGAATTAGTACTTCAAGCTGTTGACAAATATAGAGGTGTTAACACAGAACATAACATAATAGCATGACTAAGAATATCATGTGATTTTTTCACCTGTGGTAAGCGACCCTCAGCAGCACAAATTTACAGATGCTCTAAAGTCATTTTCATTAATACATCCATCTTATCTTCTATTGAAGTTTGCAACAATAAACAGTGAAGGAGGCATCCTGAAACATCATCCTTGATCCTAGTTGGAAAATAATCACCTAAACTAGGTGGGGCCCACACAGTCTATTTTAGGTGTATGTCTATTTTTAGACATGGTGAGCATATTATATAAGTTGCAAGATGCTATTGTAGATGGTTGGTCAAATGTGAAAAATAGATGAGCTTCTCTTTTTAGAATATTGGGCGAAGTCTATTTATAGATCGTCAATCTAAAAATAGATGCATGTCGATTATTATTAGCTCTTAATAATAATCAGACTCTAAACAACAACTTATTCTATTGGAGCACTTAATTTCAGTATACAGATTTGTCAAATCAGTGTGCTGAAGGAATTACGCAATTCCTAAGGGTTTACTAGAGTTCATGCATGGAGGACTCAGTTAGAAATAAAGTGGAAAAGTTATGACAGAGTTGGAAGAGTAGTTCATGGAGTTGTATTCAGTTTTACTCAGTTAGACTCAGTTGAGCTAGTTGTATCTTATCTAACTGAACGATACACTAGTGAGAGTGGAGTGAATTAATTATTTAATTAATTCAGAAATAATAACTCATTAATCAACTGAACAATATAGCAGTTAACTAAAGTGCATGTCAGATCCAGTGGAGACCCAGTGCAGAGATAGGGTGAGATAGACTATCTGTTGTGACCATAGTGATGCATGGATTGCATCTACATATACATTGGAGTTTCAAATGATAATAACACAGTCAAGGAGAGTGGGATTGCATCGAATTGGTCTTTGTAATCAGCTTGGATTGCACAGTGGAGGCAGGCTAGCAGGAGGGCAGAGATTGGTGCATGGATTTGCAGATTTCTTCTATGTTAGTGTGTGATGATTGATTGTACTGAGAGCTTGATGTACTAAGCTTTGTAGGAGATTGTTACATGATCTCCATGATACATAATATATGATAGTTGGGGTTTCAGCTTCAGGCTTTCCCGTTAAACAACTGTGTTATGTGCGATTGTTTTTATTTATGCTTCACATGTGTGTGCAATTAATTTTCCGCAAAAGATTAACAGTGGAATGATTCTGTATTTTGCAAGAAGATAAAATATTGTGAGATCAGGGGAATCTGGATGTATGCATTCTCATTGTATACTAATTTCTACAAGGTATCAGAGTTGTGTTAATTACTGGAGATTGCAATTATGAAGCAGTGCTGAGTTTCGTGTTGGTGGAGAAATTCGAATTTGCTACAAGAGTTTCTTGGTGCAACAATTAAGTATACATTGAAATGTCTTTCAATGGGTTGCGGTTGGAGTATGCACTCGAGGGAAACTCTAAATACATAGCTTGGAAGGACAGGATGGAGGTGGTGCTTGAAGATAATGGCTTGAAAGAATTCATCGAGAGAGATGTTCCTAAGCCCACTTCAGCGGATGTAGCAATACTTGATGCATGGAAAAAAAAGGTAGCAAGGGGGAGGAGGATTCTGTTGGAAGGTGTGAGAGTCCATATTGTCTCAAGTCTTCATGGGAAAGCCACTCCATATGCTATGTGGAAGGCTTTGACAGATCTTTTCCAAAGTAGCAACGACCATAGGAAGTTGGCGCTGAAATATAAGCTCAGAAAAATAAAAATGGAGAAGAATGACACTATTCCGGTATACTTGAAAAAGTTTGTCCAATGCAGGGATGAGCTTGGGAGTGTAGGAGTCAATGTTTATGATGATGACTTGGTGAGCTTGGCTCTCCTTGGGCTTCTGAAGAGTTGGCATAGCTACGAAGACTTTGTCAATGGACGGGAGAAACTGCCGGCTTGGGAGCGACTTTGGTCGGATCTTGTGCAGGAGGAGATAAGGCGAAGTACTAGGGATGGCTCTTCATCAAAGCATGATGATGAAGAGGACTGTGCTTTGGTTTCCAAGGAAAAGAAGAATAAAGGGAAGAAATTCCATTCTATATCTGAGGCTGGTAAAGATGGTAAAGAGCATGACATGTCCAAATTTAAGTGTTTTCACTGTCACGAGTTTGGACATATTGCCACAAATTGTCCACATAAGAAGAAGAAAAAGATGGATGTTGGAGCTGTAGCTGGAGAGGAATTAGCCTCGCAATTTGAGCTTGAATTCTCATTGATTGCATGCATGGTGTCTATTGCATTGGGATCGGGGTGGTACTTTGATAGTGGTGCTTCCTTTCACATGATGGGAGATGTGAACCTTTTCAATGAATTGGTGGAGAAATATCTCCAGTTGCATGTTGAGTTTGGCGAAAATGGACGATATAGTGCGACCGACATTGGTACCATTACCTTTCAGAGGGCGTGAGGTAAACTCATTCTTTTAAAAGATGTTATGCATGTTCCAGGTTTAAAGAAGAATTTAATCTCAGTCGCAATGTTAGAGGATAAAGGCTATGATGTTGTATTTAGTGAAGGAAAAGTTCTCCTTCGGCACAAAGCAATAGGGAAAGTCAAGAAGGTTGGGATTCGAGCTAAGAATCTCTACAGAATTGAAGTAGATGGGATTTATATGGAGCTTCCTACTGTTGGGAAGTGCAAGAAAGACATGCAATTGAAGCTTGAGAGGGAGCAGGATTTGCATGCAGGTAAGAGTGAACCTCGAGATGTGGAGCAACCACAAGATGAGGATCATGGAATGGGAGCAACCACTCATGCAAATAAATTTCGTGCCAAATGGGCAAAGGGAGTGCATGCAGCTATACCACCAGGTGAGAGGTGGGGCGACATGCATGAGTAATCCCAAGAGGAGATTTATAGGTAGGATTCATTGAGATGGTGTAGATCTCATGGATTGAACCTAGCTACGAGGTGCCCACATAGAAGTAGTAGCATGATCAATTGGATTGATGCAGGCAGATCAAAGTGACAATGTCAGATATTGGAGCGCAATTCAGAGTTGACAGCAAGTGCAGAGTGCATGGGTGCAAAGTTCAAAAGCGCAGTGGCTCCTGAAGACATGTGCAGTAGCTAAGCAGAAGTCGAAGACTTTGACGATAGATGCATTAGACTGATTGAGTTGTTTGGAGCCTTTCAGTTTCGGAAGTGTTGCAGCAAGAGTTGCAGGGCGAATGCATGGAGTTGCATGTCGCATGCAAAGACAATCCTTTTTTGTTGAGAGGGAGTGTTGATGTTTGCAATAAGAAACAGTGAAGGAGGCATCCTGAAACATCATCCTTGATCCTAGTTGGAAAATAATTACCTAAACTAGGTGGGGCCCACACATGCTATTTTTAGGTGTATGTCTATTTTTAGACATGGTGAGCATATTCTATAAGTTGCAAGATGCTATTTGTAGATGGTTGGTCAAATGTAAAAAATAGATGAGCTTCTATTTTTAGAATATTGGGCAAAGTCTATTTATAGATCATCAATCTAAAAATAGATGCATGTCGATTATTATTAGCTCTTAATAATAATCAGACTCTAAACAACAACTTATTCTCTTGGAGCACTTAATTTCAGTATACAGATTTGTTAAATCAGTGGGCTGAAGGAATTACGCAATTCCTAAGGGTTTACTAGAGTTCATGCATGGAGGACTCAGTTAGAACTGAAGTGGCAAAGTTATGACAGAGTTGGAAGAGTAGTTCATGGAGTTGTATTCAGTTTAACTCAGTTAGACTCAGTTGAGCTAGTTGTATCTAATCTAACTGAATGATACACTAGTGAGAGTGGAGTGAATTAATTAGTTAATTAATTCAAAAATAATAACTCATTAATCGACTGAACAATACAACAACTAACTACAGTGCATGTCAGATCTAGTGGAGACCCAGTGCAGAGATAGGTGAAAGGGTGAGATAGACTATCTGTTGTGACCATAGTGATGCATGGATTGCATCTACATATACATTGGAGTTGCCAATGATAATCACGTAGTCAAGGAGAGTGGGATTGCATCGAATTGGTATTTGTAATCAGCTTGGATTGCGCAGTGGAGGCACGCTATCAAGAGGGCAGAAATCAGTGCATGGATTTGTAGATTTCATCTTGTTAGTGTGTGACGATTGATTGTAGTGAGAGCTTGATGTACTAAGATTTGTATGAGATTGTTACATGATCTCCATGATACACAATATATGATAGTTGGGGTTTTTAGCTTCAAGCTTTCCCGTTAAACAACTATGTTATGTGTGTTTTTATTGCTTCATGTGTTTTGCAATTGTTGATTAAATTTCCACAAGAATTATAGTGGAAGGATTCTGTATTTAGCAAGAAGATAAATATTGTTAGATCAGGAGATTCCAGACATATACATGCATATTGTGGAAGTACTTTACTATACACCCCAAACACTGTTACAAGGTTTTGGAAATTCAACATTTACGTAAAACCAAAAACAACCAAATGTGGTTAGAGAAAAACTTGTGCAAAAAAAGAAGAAAACCATCTACGGTGGAACATGCAAGCCAGTTATTGTTAAGTTATACCTCATTACCAAGCTTCCCAAGTTCTTCATTTTCTTCATCATCTTCCATTTCCATGTCAAATATGTACATTTTGATTGAGTCTTCATGTAAAATGTTTTCCCATTTTATTTCAACCTGGATTGCAAATACAATAATAAGGGAATTTTGACAAATCTCCTAATAATGATGATCCGAAAATCTAGAATTTAATTACTAAAAAACACAATTTTAGATGTAAGAAATATCAACAATGCATATTGGGTTCCTGTTAAAAATAATCCTCACATCAATTTCAATAAGCTTGTCCACCACCATCATAACTAATGTACTATCAATAATTTCCCCAACAACATTGCTCTCCACTGTAAGCATGTTCTTAACATAAAAGGCATTCCATTGTAAAACATAAAACAAACAACACAAAGAAGAGCTTAATATTTCCCTTATTGAAGGAAAAATTAGATAAATTACAACCAGTTATTTTGGAAGAACCAACAAATTTCTTACATTTGCATTGATACATAAATACCACTCTTGAGATAAATAAAATCCGTGACTTCATGTGTCGATTAATGCTCATGGTTACAAATTAATGTTTTAAATGATGCCAAAATATATCTCAAACTTTAAGAATTTGTTATGACACATAAACAACTGTTTTGGATAAATTTTCTATTAGCTCACTTTCTCGGTAACATATCTTTATTCAAAGGTGAACAATAGGGATGAATGTGATTAATTGTTGCCATTTTGAAACATACTACTACATATAAAAATAACCCTTGATGGACTTGGCCATCATCCTTTATAGAGAGGAAACTCTGCTCCCAAACTCAAGTATGAAGATACAACATACTTATAGACAGAAAATGAGTAGCTACTTGGAGCTCATGTATGATTATAAATTTTTTTGTTAGTGCTATTTTTTAATCAGTTTTACCAACGTCACTTACCAGATGGAGAGAACTAATATCTGAAGATGCAATTAAGGCAATAAAGTAGAGAGGAAAGTTGTTGATAGATATAGAGGTATTAACACAGAACAGAACATAATAACATGATTAAAATTTGAACTCCTTCAAGCTAGTTAAAAGTAATGGTATAAGTAAAAATAGAAAACAAGATTGAAGCAATACATGAATTTTTCAGATCCAAGGACTCGTACAACAGATCATCACTTAAGACGGAATAAGAAACTCAAGAAAGCTATGGTATAATATAATGCTCCTCTTGAGAAAGAGTATTTGGAGATGGGTTTGAAGCACAACAATGAAGAGAAACACTGTTACAGAAACATTTGAAATTACATTGAATGGTATAGTAGTTTAAGAGAACATGATTTATATATAGATAGATATACAAAATTGCTTAGTAGTTCAACGGTACATGAATGCATTTGAAGGTGAATAAATATACATGTGTACAATAAACGTTTGCATTGTCATGTAAATGTAAATGATAGTAAATATCTAATCATATATACATGACGATGCATGACATTGGCAACACCAATTGGTGTCTATTGTGACCCCACGTTGAGAAAGTCGTTCTTGCCATTCAGCATGCATTTTCCGATGTGTATTTCTTTCATGTATGTGGATTGTTTTTCTTAGGATTTTTCAGATCTTTTTTAACAAGGAAATAGTTGTATGCAAACGGTACAGAGGCAATATTTGTGGCGGCAGGAATCTCAGCTGTATATCCTGTAACGTAAGTTCCTGTTGTTGAATTTCTTGGCAGCATTCATAAAGCATGTTTAAATAGTGTGAATCCATATCTGTTGGCCATGAAGAAAGAGAAATAGTAATTGTTAGTGTAAACGGTTGACGAAATTGTACTAATTTTAGAGTTAAAAAATACTTAAAGTAAGCATAAAATTCTTTTGAACATTAAGAGAAAAACCAGTATTAGAACAAACGTAAAAGCAAGTAATTGTGTATGGAACTTGGAAAAGGTTAATTTTTTTTTACCGTTGGTGAAGATGAAAGGAAGAGTTTATTGTTGGATAGAGTGTACTATTCTATATAGATTTCGATGCGAGCAATGATTCTTCTTGTTTTCTGCGTTGTAGATATGGATTATCTTTCATTCGTGATATGCGTGAGAATGGAAATGTTGGATGGATTCGAAGGTTTGACAGAGATATTACTCTTGAAATGGTGGTGAATGTTAGACCTTGGCGTTCTTTGGGGCCGATGTTAGTTGTTTCTTTCTCTTATGTCATTCCTTGTGACTTGTGTATTGTTAAAGCCCATGTCATTAGAAGTGGTATTTGTCGACATGCACCTCTTGTGATAGGGGAAATGGGTACATATGTTGGGTGTGAAACGTCCCATGGTGTTCCTCTGTATTGTTTAAAATTGACTACCACGAAGGACAACAATTATGGGGGCTTTGAGTTAAGTGCATAAAATATTGAAATCAATGTGTCAAGTGCCCCATTTACAAGCCCTGCATGTACCCACAAATTGCAGGTGAGCATAAATTTTTGTTCTTTTCATAAGAGAACCTTTGCGTCTAGTTGTTCTTCTTCAGATGTAGTAAAATTTTGTTCCCGATGTTTCCGCAGAGCACAAAGCTACTGGCATGTTCAATTTTTTAAGAATTTTTTTATTATGCAAGGCAACTGAACTGTTTGTTGCATATAGGTGCATGGAGTCTTTAAATGCTTTTTTATCTTCATGCGTAATAGAGGAATCTATCCTCGACATTAGGAGGTTCCAATCTTCAATTGTAGGTGTTCCATTCCTGAGATTTGTGAGAATCCGGTAGAAGGCAACTTGGGAAGGGTCAGCACCTTGTTGGCAAAAAATAGTTGTAAGAATTATGTATGTATCAAAGTTGTGCCAAAGTGCAGTGCCACGTGATGTGCCATCATACAGAGGAATGTCTTTCACAAGTGGCATCTGGCCTAAATCCCCGACAAGGATAATGGATCGATTTCCAAATGGTGTATTTCGATGAAGGGGAAATGCCTCTCGTAGGTGGTGATCAATACGGGAAAGCATTTTCGGTCCGATAAAACTCATTTCATCAATGAGTATGTATTCTACATGGCGGAGCTGTTCTTGCAGGTGTAGGAGCGCTTGTCCTTCAAGAGGATGCAATGTTTGGATAGGGATGTGAAGGGCTGAGTGAATTGTAAGGGAATTTATGTTGAAAGCTGCAACGCTAGTGGGTGCAAGTAGCAACAATGGGCTTCTACTTGTTGAGGAGTTTTCGATAAATGCACGTTGCAAAGATTTTATTAAAGCAGATTTTTCTTTCTGGTTGTCCCTTGTATGATGGTCCTAGTTGGGGGTTTCGGTAGAGGGTTTTTGACGTGAGAAATAACATGTGTGAATGCTTTTCATTAGGTAGGAGATAATATGTGATTTTCGGGAAGGGTTGAAAAAGGACGATGTTGGTTTTGACTATTTGAGCAGTTGAATTCAATGAAATTGATGGCAGTTTCTTGCAAGTGGAGAGGTAGAGAAGTATGAGACCAATTATGATTAAAATCAAAGTCACGATGGCTAATGATTTGAAGGCTATCAATTTCGATGTTGTCACTTGGGAGAAGGTGAGAGAGGATTTCCCATTCATTCATTTGGACAGGGTCAAGGGGGATGTCAGGAGGGGTAGATATAGGAGTAGATTCATCTTCGGATTATGGAGATTGTGGGTTTTCATTTTTGCGATGAACATGCCATGCTGTATATGTTCCTTTATTTTTTTCCCAGTGTGCAATTATTTCCTCATTATTGGATCCAATTTCATTAGGGAGGGTACGGAAAGGGAAATACAATATTAATTCAGCCCAACAGAAAGTGGCATAACTTGGATCAGTAGGGGAAGGGATTGTGGTGTACTGTGGCAAGATATGGATAATCATCAGAGGAGAAACTTGTTTCCATTGGTTTTGTTTACGATGAGGAGAAAATAACCAAGAGCGTGCAACTTCATGAGGGGAAATGGCTCTAATGAAGAAGGTCTATTCATGTATGCGATAATAAATAGTGGTGTTGAGGCTAGATTTTCAGAAGCATGTAGAACACGTCTGAATACAGTTCTATTAACATTTAGAGAAACAAATGTACGACTGCAGAGCGTGAGTGGTAATTTCTGTAACATATGGCATATTTCCTGTGCCCCAATGTCTATCTCTGCTATGGTTTCTATGAGGATTTTTTGGACAACAGTGATAATAGGTGCTTCTGGAGCGACGTTGTTCAAGAGGTGTGATAACATTTGACTGTAGCTTTCTAATTTTGTTTCTGCTTTGGATGCATATTTAGAAATATAGGTTACCACGACATGGCGTGAAAGTACTAGCTGACAATCAACATTTTCTCTCCATATGGAAAGTAAATCGCCATCATGGACGTTCAATCTATCATCATTACGTGCAAGCTTGTAGGTTTTCTGACCTTTGTTGTCTATGAAGAGTGAATATGTGGAGTTCAACTCCCACGTACTCCGTAGCAACATCTGAGGACATTGTTTTTTTTGCGAAGACAAGAAGATGCATGACACTTTGTATGGCATTGGACACAATTGACAAGCTCTTCATAGTAATCTGTTTGGGTTGATGCGAAAATTGATGATGTGTCAAGAAGACATGGGTTGTGCTCTACTGATTGGTGAAGTACATATTCGCGATGTTGGGGTTTTTGCGGATTCCAAGCAGAGACATAATGGTTAAAATATTTTTGAGCATTAAGAACTTCTGTGTCATTGTTCCAGTTGAGGGCATCCGTGTTTGGTGCATCTTGCAACCAAAGGAATCCATGTATGTGTGCAGATCCTCTATGTTGCCACTCGTACCTGAATGCAATATCAAAAGATGTTATTGCTCCATATCTATTGTAATTTAATATTAGGTTTAAAGAGGAATGGTAATTAAAAATACCTTCACCAATAGTCAATTGCATGGAGGCCTTTTTGTAGGACTTCTTCAAGAAAAATTGTAAATCTACAGTGCATATATTGGGATGTTAAATGTGGATTGTTAATTATATTTCGAATTTTCCACTTGTAATGATTGTTTGAATTTGAGGGCACATTAGTAGGAATAATCTTGTGCAGTTCAGGCCATTTGGTATCAGCAGCACTGAGAGTGAAGAAAAATGTTGGGCTTCCAAGTTGTGTGATCATGTCAGTTAGCTCATTACGACGCTTGTTCCAGAAAGAGCGTGTACCTCGCACGGCTGAGCCAAAGTGCATGACCTATTCGGGAATTCTTGAATTTGGGAAGTCATGAAGACATTGTCGCAAATCTGAAATAGTTGTTGGCAAGTTTTTTTCAATGTATTTCCTAACAAAAATATTGGCGGTTGATTGGCTAGGGTGGTGCATTAGCGTGTTGTATATGTAGTAACGGAATCTCGAATGCTGGCTAAAGCGATTATCATGGTAGCGTAAATGGTGCAAAGCATATTCATGCATCTCAACTTTTTTAATTCTTGGTTGTGTGATCATGGCAATGCCTATTGGGAAAAGTGTGGGGAATGCCATAGCAAAGAGGCCCGTAGTGGTGTATTCGTTCATAGGTGATAGAGATATTGTAGGCCAATCGATTGAATTTGTTGAGTTTGGATCGGTAGAGTGCAAATAAGAACAAATGTGATCAAGTTCACTACACAAGTTTGGGAGACTTAAAACAAATGAAGAAGGTTGAATATCTAATGGAGTTTGCATGGAAGCAAGATCATAAGTAGAATCGACTATGGTTTCCTGGGGTATGAAAGAGGACGTGGTTACATTATGAAGAAGATAAGAAATATCTATAGGTTGATCTAATAGAGCAGAAATTGCAAATGGGCTGAGTTCAACATCTTGGTAGTATGGATCATGAGTGAGTTTGTATTTAAGTGTTGCAAGTACACGAGATTTACAAATGATGAATTCATAAGATGTTTCAGAAGGATTGTGCCTTATGACAATTATGATGTCCAATTCAGAAACCAGTTGAGGTAGGTATTTGGCAATAGTAGTGATGTCTTGAGGGAAGCTGATTGTATGACCACTATATTTGTATTGACCACCACGAGCATGCGTAACTTGTAGAATGGGATTTACACATGCGATGAGCATTTCCTCAACCTGTGTTAAATTCTGAAGGACATATGGTTGTTCACCAAGGTCCATGTTGTTCACATGAGTGAAATGGTTTGTAGATTTAGATGATGCACAACAAGAGCAAGAAAGGGTACCATGTGAAAGTTTTGTTTTCACACCTGGATATGATTCTTTGCATAGTGTGCAAACATGCAATGTAGAGAGGTTATCTATTATTTTTCTAAAGCGATGGTGTTCTTCATTAAGGGGGGGGGGGGGGGTTATATAGGTTTTGATGAAGGTGGGGTGGAATGGCATGCATATTTGGGAGAGCACTTGAGAAGGGAGGTGGTGTAGTGGAAGCAGTAGTGTTTTTTCGATTTTTATAAAGAAGTCGTCGACGTGCATTTATTGTTTCTTTATTTTGAGCATAAAGAAGGTGTCGTCGTGCTATTTTATCCACATGTTGATCATTTGATGACATATCTAAGAAATTACAAATAATTCTATGTTAGGCATGAGACATGAGGAATTTAGAGTGAAACAAAATTGAGTGATGAATGCATATGAAATGTATGCCATTTTTTAACAATCTCAACTTTGTAATTTACTATTAGTAAGCGATAGAAATAGTTTCAATTGACTTTGCCAGACATGTTGATAAAGAGTATTGGTAAAAAAAAAAAACGATTTTGTAGTGCCAAACATCGGTATCTATATTATGTAAAATGTAAAGGGGTAAATATACATATTTGCAATTATTTAAAAAGAGTCTTGTAAGGGAAACTATTTAGTACAACAACATGGTTGTATTTTACAATGGTATGGAAAACTGATCTATACAGAGATGTTATTTCCTGTGTATAAAAGTACCATTCTGTGCATATAAGAAGAGAGCTTAAATGTGACGAATAACAGAATGTTGTGAAATGGTCAATGTGTCAATGTATTTTAGGACCTCCTTGCATGCAGTGTCATACTAAATTTCTTCTGAATTTATCAGTATAGGTTGCAAATGCTCGACACCATTGTATTACTCTGTTTTGATGGAAAGTGTCAGCAAGAAGTGGCAACCTAAGATACGGCCATAGATTTCTTGAAGATCAGCTAGTTCAATAGAGAGGATGAACAAGTCTTTTGCCGTGATGCCCATTAGCTCATTTCCCACATCATTGAAGGTGGTGACATTTTGAAGGTACCTGGTGTGGTCATGTAATTCGAATTTAAGTTTGTAACGATAGTCACATTCTGGGAACTCACTGTTACACTTTGTGTAATGCCAAATATTGTTAGAATGGTGAACTACTTTTTTCATGCATTGTTTTCCATTGAAATCTAATGGAAAAGCAATAAAATAGAAGTCGTCCATGCGTAGAGAATTCAATGTGGCACGAACCAAAACCCATATTGCCTTCTCAGAGACTTCCATGCAAGATATTTCTTGAATTGTCTTCTGTGGTAAGCTCGTTTTGAAGCGACATTATAGTTTCTACTCAAAGATGGAGACGAAGAGTTGTAGCCTGTATCACGGAACGAAGTATGGAGTTGTTGAGTTTCTTCAATGTTCAGATTTACGAGAATAGTGGTAGTGGAGATTTTCCCTATGGTGATTCCATTAAAATCAGTTACCCGACCTCCTTTGACACCAAGGATTGGCAGGTTGTCAGAAGAACATAATTCAGCAAGGTCCTTTCCTATAGAGACACATTGATCTCCCCATATTTTTACATCAATGCTAAAACTTGACTTGTCCTTCAATGTGAGTGTTTTTCTTAGTGTTTCAGTTCCATCTCTTCTTCGAATTGTTGAAGCAGGTGAGGTGGAGCTAACCACACTAATAACATCTACAATGGTATTTGGGCTTGTGGACTTCATTTCAACGACTGTTTTGAAATGAAAGCTTTGGTAAGGGAAGCTTGGATCATCTTCTAAACATGGTTTGACAGTCGACGCAACAAATAAGTAAATCTCCCATTTGTTGTTTAGGTGGTTGTAGTTTGGGTTTGTTTATTTAATTGTTTCATTGGAAACAATATATAGTTTCCCAACTTCAATGAGATTATAAAGGGATTCAACCAATTCAACAAATGCAAAAAGGTGAATCTCATCTCTATCACGACCAATAAGGTCAAAATCGAAGACTTTCCCTGAGCCACGTGCGATGCTATAATTCTTCAAGGGTGTGTTTGCTGATGCACTACCTTGGATTGACCAATACTTTCGGTAGGGATTGAGTGACTTGAATGATACAACTGTAGTTTTGGATGTATTTGTTGGAGTTACAACAGTTGGCATAATTTGTGCTGATGAAGAGTTTGATTGGGATTCGCCTTCCTTTGCGTGTAATAGTGTTGATGAGTCCTTAACCAAAGGTGCGCTACATCATACAACCTCAAGTTCTAGAACTCGAATGGATCTGAAATGAATGAAGGGGATTTTTTTTTTTTAAATGAAAGTAGAATTCATTGTTATGCAGGAAGAATGAAAATACAAAAAAGAAAAATTTTAATACAAAATTTAATCTTACGAAGATTTTTGAGACACTGCGCAAGCTGCTTTTTTAAGTAAAATGATCGAGCCGATCTTGATGTCTTCAGATGCAACTTGTGTGCTATAATAAAATGGTAGCAAAGTCCTGTGTTGATACGTCCCATCAGAGAGAGTGATGTGGTAGTGTGAGGAGGTAGTTTTTGATGAGGAAACAAAGCCGATGTTGATTATTTAGAGTAGAGGTTGAATCTCAGTTGAACCATTCAGCAATATAGGATGGCATTCTCAGTCAAGGTTGGCTCCATCATGGTAGCAAAGTACAACCTACTTTTTTGTAATGGTAATACTTGTAATTCATTTTAATGCATTCAAAAGATATTAATGCATAAATAATATGTAAGCGAAGCATGAATTAACACTTCTTTAATCCCTATCTAATAGATCAGTTTGTAATGAACACTTAGATTTCGAATTGCAGGCAATGCTTTAGAAGAGGGTACAATAAACTAATGAGAAACAAGATTTTGTGGATATGAATGTGAAGAAGGCATAGGTTAAAAAAACAGAAGCTACAAATTGTCTTTGAATATTTGCATTTTTTTTGAGGTAGGAACACTATGTAGGCTCAAACTTTAGAGGTAGTACACAATATTAAATTTCCATTCCAATTATGATGTAAGTCCGTCTTATGAAAAATAAATGTGCATAACTAACATGTGTTGTCAGAAATTCATGTTCGACGCGTGGGATTTGTGATGCTAAACCAACTAGGGGGTTGTCTGCTAACTTAGGCTAGAAGATTATTCTAAATAGGCGTTGGTCTATGTAACCCTCCACAAATGCAATCTTTGTTTTGTACGATCAAGCAGACAAGCATTTTATGTAGCAAAATACTTGAGGAATAATGGTTTTTTGAGCCAAAAGTTAGCCTGCAACATTTTTGGAAAAATATGATGAGAAAAAGCCACGAGTTATAAAAAATAATATTCTCATTCATCAATTTAGGGTTTAGAATTTGTTATTCACATATAAGCTTTGGGGTTTGATTTATAAGCTTTAAAGCACAATTTAGGTTTAGGGTTCCAAAGCCTTGAGCACTATTTATTTTTTACTTGAAGTCAAAAATTAAATTTTCTATCATTGGAAACTCACTCTCTAGTAGCTTAAATTTTTAAAAAACCAAGGAACATTTCAGGATCATGTTGAAACTTGGATATGACTTGTAAACATTTACTATCACTAGCATTTAATGTCATTTTGAAGCCATATCCCCTTTGTTTCAATTTCCAAAATGAGAAATGGTGCATTCCCATTTTCCCCAATGTTTCCTAAAACTTAGGTGTGTATCTATTCTTAGCAAATGTAGATCACATTACTTGAGTTACATAACAGAGCTTGCTTGACATGTAAAATGTGCTTGGCATGTGTTAGTGTGTTTATGAATGTGCTGGAAAATTTTACAGGCAGTGATTCATCTGATTCTATAAAAAGAGATGGAAGGAACATTAGTAAACAAGTAATATGTAATTTATTTTTATGTTATTGAGATGATATGTGATTGTTGCTACACATTTCTCACTTGCTAGTTTTGATTTACATATTTAATGTTTTTTAGATCTACACCCCATCACTGTTGAGAGATTTTATTAAGACATGACCACACCGCAACACACACACAAATGAATCGAGACAACCTAAAAAACCCTAAATTGCATTGCAAACAAAAATGTGAATTTTTAAATTAGGGAGATAAGAATTGTGTTATATAAGCACGTCAAAGGCACAAGTAGAACATAATCCATATCTACAATTTTACAGGTCAAAATTGTTTAGAGGTGACTGGCTGACGCCAATGTGTAGTAAGATAGAAAAAACAACTTAAATGTGGCATACAGTGGTCAAATAAAAAGCACAAATGTTGCTAGTTAAAGCAATCAACCCCAAACATATATATAGTATGGTAGGAAAACCAACTTAAATGTGAGTACAGTGATCAAATAAAAAGCACAAATGAATGTGATCTAGCAAAATATATATGTAGAACCAAAAAAAAAACGGTGGTTTTCCCTTCTTCTTCTTTTTTTCCGAAATGGTGGGCCCAGATCAGTTTAGGACAAGAATAGGCTCAACCAGAAAATTCAATATGAAACTAACATACAGTCTTATTAAAGGGTCAGTCAGATGACAAGGTTGAAATAGAAAAATAGTTGGTTCAGGTTCTGCAAATTTTTAAACACAGGTTTTAAGGAAAGATAATGTGCCAAACACACAATAGTTCAACATGTCAATAAATAGCCACAGAATCAGTGAAAAATATAAATCACGAGTATAACATTTTATAACTCATGCTCTTGCATAATTTGTCTTCCTGAACCAATTATACAATTTTATAAGCTATTTATATTTCAAACAAATTAGAGTATGTCCTTTAAAAAATATTATATATAAAACATTACGATACATATTGGAGAGCTACAATATTCAACATGTTATCATTTTTATAGGACTAGATTCATATTTAAGTTTAAACCAAAGAAGAATATTAAAAAAAAAAAGGTGACGGAAAAAAAACACATATCTTTTGTTATCCAAAGAAGCTAAAAATGTGGAGCTAACATTACAAATAAAAATTTTGATACTTGTACAGAACACAGATTCAATAAGTCAGCAAAATTTTTCAAAGGTCAAAAACCTGCCCATTTAAACTTAGAGATGTAGATGTAGATGTAGCGTATCTTATTTCATAGAAGACAGCTTTACAAGAAGGTTTAAGTAGTATTATTTTAACTCCTTTGGCAAATTCAAACCTATCTCTTTCTGCAACACCATGTACAAGATTATTTCTAAGGTAATTTCAAGAAGGCTCAAAACCATCTCTCAAATATCTTGTCCTCTAAAATGTTTAATCACCTCTCAAGTAGGAAAATTCATGTTGCAGTGAATATAGCCCCAAGGTATCTTCACTCTACTAAGATAAAGAGATTGATTTTCATGGCGATTATATAGGAATTAAATAGAGAGGACGAGTTGTATTTAATACTCGTTCTCATCTATACAACTTTGAATCGTGGAAACTCCACAGGTGTTGCAAATAGGACTGAAATTGTTATAATACCTCTTGATTGCACCCAGTATTTTACTGAGAATCCCCCTCACAACAACCTCTTCTTTACACTCTCCTTGGTAATCATGGTCTCCACTCTTGCAAGCTTCCCAACGTCTTTGAGAAAATCCAACAACTTGAATTCTTTCCACTAATCATAATTATTTATCACTATAGCGTAAGAATGATGAGACCCTAAATTTCCATCATGGGTACCATTCGTCTTCCCTAATATCTGCTATAGAATCATCCTAAAGCAACCATAATTCCTACTAATAGTCTCTTCGTACAATACAGGGCATTTAGAGCTTTTCCCACAGAGTTCCCCAACCCTAGCAGTGGCTCCCCCAACTAAAGCTACAGGCACATGGCCACATCTTTGAAACCATGACAATACAATAATACCAAGCAAGTTTCCCAAATGAAAACTCTCTGCAGTTGGATCAAAACCACTGAATGGTCAATCACTGGACCCTTAAATTTCTTTTGTGATAACTTAGCTCTTTTTAGTTTTAAAATACTTTATTTCTTAAAATTAAAACTACGAGGCAAGACAGTTTCATATTGTCAAAAATCACCCTATTACAATGAAGCCAAAGGGTTGATTACTTCCTCATCTTCTCCAACCATCCTTGTAACCGCCCTGAGAAACTATGGGATCCAAAAAAGGATGGACACATGTAAATAACAGAAATATTTGACCAAATCTTTGCTGTAAATGGACATTTGATAAACCTTAAATTTATTTTGTGATATCTTAGCTCTTTTTAGTTTAAAAATGCTTTTTATTCTTAAAAATATGCAGCAAGACAGTTTCATATTGTTAAAATTCACCCTATGAAGCCAAAGGGTTGATCACTTCCTCATATTTTCCAACCATCCTTGTAACCACCCTGAAAAACTATGGGATCCAAGAAAGGATAGACACATGTAAATAGCAGAAATATCTGACCAAATCTCTACTGTAAATGGACATTTGATGAAGAGATGGTCTACATATTCTTAGGCCTCTTTGGCTAGAGCACACCAAAGAGGTCCACAGTTGCCTTTTTTTTGGGAGATTATTTGTTGTCAAAATTCTATTACCATAGGTCAGCTAGATAAACAATCTAACTTTTAAATAGCACTGCTATTTCCAAATATCTGTCAACCTTCCATAGCTAGAATTTGATGCCTCTTTCTTCTCACACACCAAGTAAGCTAATTTAACTGTCACCTTCTCATCACCAAGTAAGCTAATTTAACTGTCATCTTCTCATCCACCAGATTCCTTCTCCAATTCCATTTATCATTTTACTCCCATAAAACAATACAATACACCTTTGACGAGAAATAAACACACACCTATTCCATTCCAATGTTATGGGATCCAAAAAAGGGTGGACACATGTAAATAGCAAAAATATCTGACCAAATCTCTGTTGTAAATGGAAATTTGATAAACCTTAAATTTCTTTTGTGATAGCTTAGCTCTTTTTAGTTTAAAAATACCTTTTATTCTTAAAACTATGGAGCAAGACAATTTCATATTGTTAAAAATCACCCTATGAAGCCAAAGGGTTGATCACTTCCTCATCTTTTCCAACCATCCTTGTAACCACCCTGAAAAACTATGGGATCCAAGAAAGGATAGACACATGTAAATAGCAGAAATATCTGACCAAATATCTGTTGTAAATGGAGATTTGATGAAGAGATGGTATACATATTCTTACGCCTCTTTGGCCAAAGCACACCAAAGAGGTCCACTGTTTCCTTTTTTTTGGGAGATTATTTTTTGTCAAAATTTTGTTACCATAGGTCAGCCAGATAAACAATCTAACTTTTAAATAGCATTGCCATTTCCAAATATATTTCAACCTTATATAGCTAGAATTTGATGCCTTTTTCTTCTCACACACCAAGTAAGCTAATTTAACTGTCACCTTCTCATCACCAAGTAAGCTAATTTAACTATCACCTTCTCATCCACCAGATTCCTTCTCCAATTCCATTTATCATTTTCCTCCCATAAAACAATACAATACACCTTTGACGAGAAATAAACACATACATATTATATTCCAATGCTAAATCTCAAACAATTACCAGCTCAAAAGAACTCTTCCAACTCCCATCCCCTAACTGACTACCCTTGAAAACATCAATAAAATAAAATATCCCTCTCATATTCAAAGCCAATCTAAGATTCTACAATGCTCCTTCACCCATCGAAGGTTCCCAACCCAGTTTTTATTGTTCTTCCATTGCCTATAAAGCATTTATAAAGGCTTTCCATATGTTTGAACTTTGAACCATTCCTACTGGAATTCATATGTTTGGTAATTAATTTGCTAGTTTTTGAACAAGGCTTGTATAAGAACCCAAGATGTCAATTACATTACTATGTACACTGAGAAGCTCTCTGTCCCTTTGAATTTCGTTTGGTAATTGCAAGAAGGCTCAAAACCCACCTGCACTGAAGCTTATACCTAAGTAATCTAGGGTTTTTTACAGCTTCAATTCTTTCCACTAATCATAATTATTTGTCACTATAGCGTAAGAATGATGAGACCCTAAATTTCCATCATGGGTACCATTCTTCTTCCATAATATGTGTTATAGAATCATCCTAAAGCAACCAGAATTCCTACTAATAGTCTATTCGTATAGTAGAGGCCATTCAGAGCTTTTCCCATAGAGGTCCCCAACCCTAACAGTAGTTCCCCCAACTAAAGCTACGGGCACATGGCCACATTTTTGAAACCATGACAATACAATAATACCAAGCAAGTTTCCCAAATGAAAACTCTCTGCAATTGGATGAAAACCACAATAAATTGTAATGGGTTTAGTCCTAGAGTTGAGGTTTGGATTGAAAGGTTGAAACTTGACCAAATATCAATGTTTTAGAGCGCTGAAAAAACTACGAGCAATGGCTGCACAACTAAAATGGAGGAAGAGACTACCTGTTGTTTGATCAGCGAAGTCAATTTCGTTGAGCAGAAGCCTTTGGTCTCTAGCTGCAGGTGCTAGAAAATTTGGAATGGGTGGGTCGCACCGCACAACATAGAAAAACGGTAGTAAATAAAAGGCTGGAATAAAACAAAAAGAGTAGTAAATAGAAGGTAGAAAGAAAAACAGAAACAGAGAAATACAGACCTAATAGGAAAATAAAGCTGAGCATTGTCACCATTATTTGTGGAAGTTGTTGGTTGTGAAAGTCGTAATACCAAGCATTTTTGGTCGTGTGGTCGTGAAGAATAATGGGAGAATTAATTACAGGAGCTTTCTTAGCCACTTCCCTCAACCATTTCCATGAGCGAGCAGCAGCAAGTTAGCGTGAAATAATTTCATGAGCCCGACAGAGGTTAGGGTAGAGTCAATTTTGTGAGTGCAGCAGAGGTAGGATACAACAAGTAGAGTCAATTTCGTGAGTGCGGCGGAGGTAGGGTACAACCCAAGCACAAATGTCATCTGTTCAATTCGTAACAGGTGTCGTGTGCAGAAAAGATATGTTGACAAAAAAAAAAGTGATCTCATTCAAAAGAGAAGGCCTATCGGCCTAACTATGACATTTGTAAAATTATTGTTTCATATATTTCGGCATAAGAATTTTCATCTACCTTTTTTTGTTTAAGCTTGAAATCTGTGCACCATATAACTATGACATTTTCAAAATTACAGTTTCATATATTTCGGCATAAGTTACGCTTGCCACACCTGCCGGGGTCGATCCTGCACCCGGAGTTTCATATATTTCGTGTTGTTACGCATAAGTTACGTTTTCCGCACTTTCCGGGGTCGATCCTACACCTGGGAGCTTTCCGCGCTTGCCAGGGGAAATCCCTGCACCTAGAATCCATTAGATGTTCCTCGGCCCGAGGAGTCGTGTCGAACCAGAGACCTCTGCATGCCAGCGAGCATCCTTCACTTACTCTTCTGTGTTCTTTATGTTGTGACCTGAACGAAACTAACCTAGACATGGTTAATGGCTGAAAGTCGTTAGAAGTAATGGGAAATGAATTTATTCATTAATATACCACCAAAATTCGAAGGCGAGGCATGGAAGCATGTATAATTTCTTAAATATGCTCTCTCCAAAGTTCGAAGCAACCCCTACTTGAAACTTTGAAACTGGCAACATTCTTTGTACAAGTAGATAAAAACTGCAAGGCACCAACTTAAAATGTTATGCATTGTCTATTTATCAATCTGAGTGCCCTATTTTTGTATGGACATGATTTTTTTTATTTCTTTGAGCATTCATGAAGTAGTGCGTTCAAATCAGGTGAATTGAGAAAATAGCCAGAGCAGCAAAAAAAAAATGGTGGTAGGGAGGGTCTAGGGATGGAAGTTCAATGTGGATAAAGGAGCAAAAGATTTCATTTTAGATTGAAAATTACTAATGCCCAAGGTTGGTTTTTCCAGAATAAATCTAGACTTCTTTGAGTGTCTGTTAGGAAAATTTACATGGTCTACATTTCCGTGGCTGTAGATTTCGAAGAGCCTTGAAATTCCATGCAGTTTAGGGTGGAGTATGCTTATATAAGTAAAATTTTCCACATGACTATGAAATACTAGAATCTGTAATCAACATGAAATTCATGATACCTTAGCTTACTCAAAAGAATGCCCACTTTACATATGCACCTGGTGTAAAATTCTCCATTGGTATTGTTATTGTTCATGATATTCATCATTCACATGCATGCCTTTTACCTTGTACATAAAGGCAGAGATGGTTGACTATGGTTTTGAAATGCAATGCAGGCGCTAGAAAACCATTCTATACCTTTGTCTGTAAACTCCCCACTCTCTAAATTCTGTAAGATACGGGTGTACATATACATAGATAGAAGATGGAACTAGTAACAGGGAAATCTATGTATTAGGTTGTCTTCTTCATAGAACCCCTACTCTACAGGTGATGGAATTTTGATTGATTGATAACGCGGATTCTAAAATTCCAATGTATACAAGGTGTTTAGAAATGTGTTATATTTGAATAGAGCTTCAAAGCAAGCAAGGATAACGATATGGGAATCTCCTTGTAAAATACAGGCTTCAAAATCATTAAACTTGTGACTAGTAAAAGGGCTTTCCTTTTTTTTTAACAGAAGATATGGTCAATGAGATTTTGGAGGATGTTTTTTTTTTTTCTTGTCAGGGGGGTTTGAACCGGTGACCTTTACAAACGAGTGTCGCGTGGGTGATTTTGGAAGATGTTAAAAAGAATACAATTTAATATTTTATTTTTGTATGTAATTTCAATTAACTGATGATGTGGATTTTGAAAGTCATTTGAATAGAGCTTCCAAGCAAAGAAGGATAGTGGTATGAGAATCTCTTTGTAAAATAGAGGCTTGGTTTTTAGAAAACATGTTATACTTGAATAGAGCTTCCAAGCACGGAAGGATAGTGGTATGAGAATCTCTTTGAAAAATACAGGCTTCAAGATCATTGAACATGGTTTTCCTTTTCCTTTCTTCATTGAACCTATGACGAGTTAAAGGGTTTTCTTTTTCCTTTTTTTTTTTCTTAACTAAATTCCTTTCTTTTTCCCTTAACCGAAGGCATGGCCATTGAGATTTTGGAATACAATATAATATTTTTGATTGAAAATTCAAGATATTGTTGGGTCATGTTCTTTATGAATCTCTTTAGCGAGTTAAAGGGAGTTCATGGAGGTTGGAAAGGGATTAGTTTATGAAAGAAATTAAATATTATAATTACATCAGTTTTGGCTTTTATTGGATCAATCTGGTAGGCCAGTATGCCAGTTCAAAAGAGTAAGCAATCCTTAGATATATATTCTTAATTCAAATAATTATTGAAAAAAAGAAACTGCAAATGTTTCATTATTATTTATTTTATCTTAAACTGTATTATTAGTTATTTAGGATATTTAGGAATCCATGAGAAAGCCATAATTTCTGAGCCTTCTTTCATAATAATCACAGGTATTTTACATTTCCATTGCACTAAGGGGTGGAATACAAGAGATTATATAATCATATACAAATTGAACTGGCCTGTAAAAACAATTATAAATAAAAATAAGTTATAAGTTGATATCATACAATTAATAATCATAGGTATTTTACAATTTCAATTTTATATAATCATGTACAAATTGAACTGACCTGTAAAAACAATTACAAATAAAAATCAGTTATAAGTTGATATCATACAATTAATAATCACAGGTATTTTACAATTTCAATTTTATTGTACTAAGGGTCTTTTACAATTTCAATTTTATTGTACTAAGGGGTGGAACACAAGAGATTATATAATCATGTACAAATTGAACTGGCCTGTAAAAACAATTACAAATACAAAAAAAAAATCAGTTATCAACTGCCTATAAAAACAATTACAAATACAAACAAAAAATCAATTATCAATTGGCCTCTAAAAACAATTACAAATACAAACAAAAATTAGTTAGCTTGTAAAAACAATTACAAATACAAACAAAAATCAGTTATTAGTTGATATCATATCATTAACGATTACTTCATCATGAAAATAAATAATAATGCTCTTAAACTGTATTTTAAAACAATTATAAATATAAACAAAAAAAAATCAGCGATCAACTAACATATACAAATACAAACAAAGATAATTTATTAGTTGATATCATACCATTAATGATAACTTCATCATGAAAATAAATAATAATGCTCTTAAACTGTAATTTAAAACTAAATATTAATGCCCCAAAAATATTCTTGGAATATGAATATGAAAAAACTAAATACTAATGACACAAATATTCTTTGAATATGAATATGAAAAGGAAAAGATCCAAATTATATTGATGTTGGTTAAAAATTAGGTTTAGGTTTCTAAGGATGTTGTTTGTAAATTAGGTTTTAAAAACTATTATAAAATTAAAGGTAATGGGCTCAAGGAGTAGGTAAATTGGCACTTGTCTTAATAATAAAGAGTTATGTTGAGTGAGAATTAAAATAAAAATTATGAAGGCAAATAAATTTGGTACATCTTGACAACATTTGTGTTTGATGAAAGTTGTTCTAAAATGAGAAATAAGTTATTGTTTTCATATAATCATAATTGTTATAAGTTTGTATTTTTGACTAAAGTCAATGTTTTTATTTCATTAAATTAAGATAGCTATCTTATATTATAAGTTTATTTATATATAATTATTTAAATAATTTTATATGATAATTCTTTACTGTAAATTAAATATTTTAATATTAATAATAATAAAAAAGAAATTTTTATTATATGTAAATATTTCAGTCCAACATTGTGATTATATTTACTTTAACATCAAATAAAATAAATAATGTATAACTTTATCTAAATTTAAAAAACTTCAATCTATGAAGTTTGAAGTATATAATTATTCTAATCTATTCAACAAATTTTTTAAAATAAATTAAAAATAGTATAATTTTAGAGTTGTGATTTATTATAATAATTAAAATAGGAGTGAGATCTTTTAATCTTTCACTGAGCTTGTGAAAATAGTTTAATTTTAGAGTTGTGATTTATTTTAATAATTAAAATAGGAGTGGGATCTTTTAAATTTTTGGTGAGCTTGTGAATCTCCTTGTTCACACTCTTGAGAAGAGAAGGCTCCTTGTTCACAAGGACTCTAGAGAAGAGAAATTTGAGCAGCTCTTCAAAATAATCAATGATGATTACAATGTTTGTTGTGTGGCTATTACTTCATATAGAAGTTGTTAAAGCATTGTTTTACTATGTTTTAATGCAATGATTTACTAAAACTTGCAGTAATTTAATATATGTTTTAATGCAGTGGTTTACTAAAATCTCTATAAATGTAGACAATTCTCTTTTAAATTTTATAATTTTTTAAGAAGAAACTTTTACTTTTTTTTTTAAACTATAATTTTTAGTAAAGTGTTGAGCTTGTAATCATGATTTACATATTTTTGACATTTTGATCACATAGGGTAGTTAGCTTTGTGCATTCAATGTTTTGAATTGTATTTTATAATTATGATTTAGGGTCAGAAAATACTTTATTGCTTGAAAGGATTAACATGTCCTACATGCTCTCTCAAAATTATGATAATGAGTTTCAATGAATCAATTTTTACTAGCATTACAACAAGCATGAAGTAAATACATATAATATAATTTATAACACCATCAAAAAATAGTTTTATTTTAATTTAAAATATATAAACATTCAAAAAAACCTAAATATGTTTTTTATAGTTTTCAATTAGGGTGTGCGTAATAGTTTTTTTAATTAAAATTGAGATATAATGTATGATTTTTCAACTTCAAAGCTTGATCTTGCTATTTTCGAAAATGCAAACATATGGCATGCATATCTACAAATGTCTTTCTCATACAACGTTTCCAAATTAAGAAACCTATTGGCCTTACTTTGCATCTTTTGGAGCAATTACTAGTTTTAATATATGTCAATTGTGGTTGTTTTGAATGATTGGGAGGAAATAATAGAATCCTCTCTACCCATGTTATATGTATATTTTTCATATATATATATATATATATAGGTGTGATAATGATTATTAAAAAGTTTGAAGTTAACCCTCGATCGGGGTGGCTATTGAGTGGACGCTAAAGGTTAGTGGGTGAGCCTGCCACTCGCTACCTCCCATTGCATTTAAAAGAGGGGGGGAGGGATTGTGGTGGCCAACCCACCCCCATGCACTACACATGTGATCGGTCCTTTCCAAATTCAATACAATGTTAAGTCTTTTCTTGTTTCACAACCATGTTTGGAGAGACTCTGCTCTCCAGTATTTTTGGTATGTTTCAGTCCCTTCCCCACTCAATGAAAATAATTATTTTAATAGAAGAGATATAATATTTTTAATACATGTCAATTGGGGTTGTCTTGAGTGGTTCGGAGGAGGGAATGGAATTCTCCCCACCTAGGTTCAATTTTCGCAAGTGACATGATGGATGTTGATAGTATTGACAATACATGTATATTCCTCCTTTGTAATATACAACGTTGTGCCTATGAAAAATATAGATCCTGGTGAGATGGTTGGTAGTGTTAAGTTTCCATTTATACATGGTACTATTTACAAAATTGCCCAGATTTTAAGGAAGCATTTGATATCTTCCACCTTTAGACCTATGAAAACCATTCGTAGTTCTCTTAGATCTGTTAAGGACTCGTTGGACCCCAAAAGCATGAAAGGTGTCTATTTGATCCATGTTCATGTGGGATTCCCTACATTGGAGAACTGTTCGCTCTATGAATAAGAGGATTCAAGAACATGCTGTTGATATTAGACATTGAAGGACTCGGTCCTCTGCTCTTGCTAAGCATGTTGGAAAGACTAAGCACCACATTTGTTTGGAGGAGTCCAAGATCATTGCTAGGGTTGAGTATTTCTATCATCGCAAATTTAGAGAAGCGGTTGAAATAGAGAAAGGATCTCATACTCTGAATAGGGATGACGACTAGAAAATTAGCAGTTGTTGGGTTTCGTCCCTATTTTCTTAGTTTGATTCCTTCTCCTCTATCCTTGGTTTTTTTATCTCTCTTCTTGTATAGCTTTTTATTGCCTTTACTGTTGGTTATTATATATAGTTCTAATAATATTTATGATTATTTTATGGG
Source organism: Pinus albicaulis (assembly GCA_034641835.2). Classification (NCBI taxonomy): domain Eukaryota; kingdom Viridiplantae; phylum Streptophyta; class Pinopsida; order Pinales; family Pinaceae; genus Pinus; species Pinus albicaulis. Next base: position 705,071,439 of record CM076569.1, read on the forward strand.
TAAGTTTTTTATCTTTATTCTCCTTTAAAAAGATTTTATATCCCTATTAATTTATTATTATTTTTAGGGTTTTCTTTATTTTCATGTGTTATTATTATCCTTTGTTTAATGCTAATTTTTGTGAAAATTGTGATTTTAGTTGGGTATTTGTGTTATTTTTACTATTTTATTTATTAATTTATATAATTTTTACTAATTTATTAATTTTTTCATTTAATTTAATTATTTTAATATTTTGTTTCTTACTATTTTGACTAGGTCTATTGTTAATATTTGTATTGTTATTCTTGGTTTATTAATATTTTATAATAATTGGTACATTAATGGTGTATTTTTGTTTATTTAATATTAATTGTATTACTTTCACTATTTTATTATGATTTTATTTATTAATTTTACTCTTTTATTATTACTTTATTAATTTTTCTTTCAATTTAATTATTTTTGCATTTGTTTTGACTAGGTTTATTAATTTTTTATTTTCTTAGTGTTCTTTTCATTAATTTTTGGTTTTGGTTTTGATATTGACCGTTGCATCTGCATTATTTATATTGAATGATCTAGATCGCGATATCATTAACCCTTGATGATGAACTACACTGAGTAGTTCGAAACGCATCGACTTCTCAAATGATAATGTGATTTTTCGGAATATTTATGATCAAATAAATATGGATCACATAAGTTTACACTCTCAAATAATAATATTTTCAACATATTTATAATATGTGTGATGATGATTATTAAAAAAATTGTAGTTAACCCCCGATTGGGGTGGCTATCGAGGGGATGCTAGAGGTCAGTGGGTGAGCTCGCCACCCTACCACCTCCCACTGCATTTAAGAGGGGTGGTGGGGGACAGAGTGGCCAACCCACCCCATGCACTACACATGCAATCGATCCTTTCCAAATTCAGTACAATGTCAGGTCTTTATTTTTTTTCAGAACCCTGTTTGTAGAGACTCTACTCTCTAGTATTTTTGGTATGCTTTGATGCCTTCCCCATTGCAAGTAGGACTAATCTCTTAGTCTACTGGAAATTTTGGGATTGGGCATGGAGAAACATTGGTAAATACATGGGCTACATCGTTGTATATTCCTGAAGTGAGGCTAGCTATCTTAGATAATGGAGTTGAGTTGATTAGTGCTTGCATGCATCTCAGCCTGGTTCATGTATAAAGAGTGGCTTAGTACTCATAGGGGAAGATGGATGGGGATTAGCGATTGAATTTAGCCACACTAAAGGGATTTTGCACTAGATTGTGTGGCCTTCTCTGAAGCTCATGGATATTGTTGCAAATGGTGTTGACCTCTCTCCAACATAGGCGCCATTGATGGCTTGAACATTGTGGGTCACTACCATCAGGGTAATGTTTGTTACTCCTGACTTCGTTCATATTTCTTTAGATTCTATATCTATTTTTTGCATTTTAGTTTGTTTCATTGTGTCTATTGGTGGTTGGCACTACAACCTACTTTGTGTTGGCCTATGGCCTAAGAGTGACCTTGCTCGAGGACTTTTATCTACCACTTTGTTTCTTTGTAATACTATATTGTGCCAACTTAGATTGACATGTCCATTCAATAAATATCGACTTCATCCTCTTTTTGGTACTCTTAAGTCTTTTTGCTCTCCCTCCTAGTCTATTGGGCACTTGATTTTGTTTTTGGTTCTATTCTTATTGATGCATATATGCCTCGACAATTCATGTGCATCCATCGGGAGAGAGGTGTCGTGGGTCCCACGGAAGACCACAAGCCCAAGCCCAGACATAAGAGGCTACGTGTTATGAATAATTAATTCATAAATAAATAATAATGAATAATAATTAAATAGATAATTAATTAATTGTTTAAGTATTTTAATTATTTTTAAGTTATAAAAAATTATGGTCAAAAGTTGTGACCAATCAACCTCGTGACTAATCACTGCCCATTTAGGCATATCGTCTGAGGGTTTGTAAATCATCATCACGTATTCAATCATTAATAACAATTTACATTTACAATCTATAAATCTGTTAGCGATTTTAAGTGCTTATGTCTGGTTTCCAATAGTGCTTAACAAATACCAGAGCTCCTTTGCAAATATGTTTCTTCATTTTTTGTGCATATATGATTTGTATAGGAGGAGAATGGAAACCGAACGATTAGAGTTATCATCTATGGAAAAGACTCACCAACAGTCTGAAGTTACATCCCTAATTCGCAAATATGAAAAATTATTTCAGGAATTTCCCAAGAAATTACCTCCCTAAAGGAAGATCAAACGCATCATTGAAGTTAAACCAGATGCGACACCTGTGAATGTCAAGCCATATCGCTATCCTCATCATCATAAAATAGAGGTAGAAAGGCTGATACAATATTTTTTAAAATGTGGAGTCATTACGAAAAGCAGAAGTCCATATGCGGCTCCAGTAGTGTTAGTCTGAAAGAAATATGGATCCTTCCATTTGTGTATAGATTTTCGAGGATTAAACAAGATTACTATTAAATACAAATTTCTAATTTCATTTATTGATGAGATGTTGGATGAACTCCATGGTGCAGAATATTTTTCAAAATTAGATTTTAGGTCGTGATATTATCAAATTTGAGTAATATTATAAGACATCGAGAAGACTGCGTTCAAAACTCATGAAGCACATTATGAGTTTAAGTTAATGCCATTTGGTCTAACAAATGCACCAGCCACCTTCCAGGAAACCATGAACAAACTCTTTCGCCCATACTTGTGAAAATTTGTATTGGTTTTCTTTGAAGATATACTCATCTACAGAAAAACATGGAAGGATCACCTCAAGCATCTAAAACAAGTACTTTACATACCGGAGAAGAATCAATTTTATGCAATTTTCAAAATGTACCTTTGGACAAAAGAAAGTTGAATATATGGGACACATCATATCTAAAGAAGGAGTAAAAGTAAATCCCAACAAGATTAAAGTGATCAAATATTGGCCTAAGATGAAGAATATATCAAAACATAGGGGATTCCTTGGATTAACCAAATGTTACAGAAAAGTTCATAAAGAATTATGCACATGTGACTGCTCCTCTAAAAATTGTACTAAAGAAAAATTCCTTTCAATGGGACAATAAGGAAAATTAATGCTTTGAATCCTTAAAAGATATAATGTTATATACCTGGATTCTGGAAACCCCAGATTTCTCCAAATATTTTGTGGTAGAATTCGATGCCTTAGGATTTTGGATTGGAGCAGTACTGATGCAAAACAATCGCCCCATAACTTACGAAAGTTGAAAGATTAATAAAAGGGAAATCTTGAAATATACCTGCCACCAGGAGATGCTGGCCATTATTCATGTGGTAAGCAAGTGGCGTCAATACTTATTAGGGAGAAATTTTTCAATCCACACAAATCATAACATATTGGAGTTCCTTTTACAACAAAAAACATTATTAACATATCAACATAAGTGGATATAGAAATTGGCCGCATTTGACATGGAAATTTTGCACAAAAACGGAAAGGATAATGTGGTTTTTGAGCCTCTCTCATGTAAAGATGAAGACACCACAACATGCTCCACATTGGTAGTAATCCCTAATTGGTTGGACGAGATGTGAACTAAATATGCCAAGGATCCAGAATCTTGTTTGATAATCAAAAACATCGATCAACATCCTAATTTTGAATGGAAAAATGACATATTGTGGTATAACGGTAGGATTTACCTAAGTCCTTCATTCAAATTTAAAGTGAAATCTCTAAAGGAATTACACAATTCCCTTGCAGCTGGGCATGTTGGGTTCTTTAAGACATACTACAATGCATGTCATTCATTCTACTAGAATGTAATGAGTAAGGAAATTCATAAGTACGACGCCGAGTGTGACATCTGTCAAAGAAGTAAAAGTTAAAATGTCTCAACTCCTAGATTGTTACATCCCTTACATGTTCCAAATTAGAAATGGGAATAAATCTCCATGGATTTAATCAACGGTTTTCTTATGTTTGATGATAAGGAAAAAATATTCTTTGTAGTAGTTAGACTCACTAAATATGCTCACTTCATGACAGTTAAGAAAATGAAATCAACCAAGCAAATTGCCAATTTTTTTGAAAAAACATCTATAAGCTACATGGTCTACCTAAAGTCATCGTTAATGATAGAGATGTAAGATTTAAGGGAAATTTATAGAAGGAATTTTTCAACCAAGCTAGAATAAACCTTAACATGAGTTCATCCTACCATCCAAAAACATATGGTCAAACAAAAATAGTCAATAAGTGTTTAGAAACATACCTACGATGCTTCATATCTGACAAGCAAAGCAAATGGTCGCAATGGTTGCATTTAGCATAATGGTGGTACAATACCACCTAACATAGCTCAACCAAAATGACCCCATTCCAGACCCTATATGGTTATGAATCCTCAATATTGAAGGATTTCACATTAAATGACACTAAGGTTCAAGTAGTGAAGAACCATTTGGAAGAAAGTCAAAATATTATCCATATATTAAACAAAAACCTAGAAACTTCCAGAAAACAAATGAAGCAACAAGTTGATCAGCATCGTTCAAAATGAGAATTCAAAGAAGGAGACTTGGTCTTTGTAAGACTGCAACGTTACAAACAGTTATCCTTGAAACAAAAAGGGAAGAATAAGTTAGCTCCAAAGTTCTATGTGCCTTTACAGATAATCAAAAAAATCAATGATGTAGCTTATTGATTGAAACTACCAAATAATTGTCGAATCTAGAACATATTTTAGGTTTCGTGTCTCAAAAAGGTACTTGGTCAAACCAATAAGCTCAAAGTGATATACCTAAATTTGACGAAGAAGCAAGGATTTTATTAGAACTTGAAGGTATCCTTGCAGCGAGATAGAAGGTACTATGTTCCAAAACTATTAGAGAATTCCTAATCAGGTGGGAAAAAATTTCATAAGAAGACTCCTCATGGGAAGCTGAGAAGTTCTGACAATAGTACCCCTTGTTACCCATGCTTTGAGGACAAAGAAATTTTTAAGGGTGGGGAAACGTTATGAATAATTAATTCATAAATAAATAATAATGAATAATAATTAAATATATAATTAATCAATTGTTTAATTATTTTAATTATTTTTAAGTTACAAAAAGTCATGGTCAAAAGTTGTGACCAATCAACCTCGTGACCAATCACTTCCTATTTAGGCATATCATTTGAGGGTTTGTAAATCATCATTAGGTATTCAGTCATTAATAAAAATGTTACATTTATAGTCTATAAATCTATTAGCGATTTTCAGTGCTTATGTATGGTTTCCAACACTACAACTATCATTAAATTCATGGAGAGATTTGTGAGATAGAGACCCTCACTACGAATGATCGTTAATCTTTCTTAGATCTGAAAAATTGAAAGAGGTATCCCATTTGTTACCCAACCCTGTTCATACTAGGGGAAGATAGATCCAATATTTGAAATCCATCACCCTCCATTGGTAGATGAAAACCCTTCTGAGCAAAGGCTTGAAAGAGAAGCATGAGTACCAGAACAACATACTTTTTTCCTTGAATGAAATCAATAGGATGTAGCATTATCAACATTCACTCCTGGTGAGCATGGATGTAGAACTCGTCCACTTGGAGAGGCACCTCTAGTGCGACTTAAGCCTTCAACTCAACCAGGGACCAATGCTCAAGATCCAACTCTAGTGACTTCCTCAAACTTCTAATTTTATGTAATTCAGTAGATGGTAGTTTTTTTTGTAACTAATAGATGGTGTTATTTTGGTTAGAATTATTCCTTTGTAAGCAGTCAATATATTTGATTTCTCTTGTGGTAGATTGAGAATGCTCGCGGTGAACTCTAAAAAAACAATGCTTCTCTAGCATATGTATTTTGAAAACTTGAGGCAATATAAATTTAAATTCACCAAAAAGAAAATAAGAAGGTTGTAGTTAAATATAATATGTGAATGTTTTAGATTAATTAGGTTTGAAATTTTCACAATGTAGTCTAATAATGAATATCATTTTTTAACATTAATTAGTAAATAATTGTAGTAAGTAAAAATATACTACAAGAGCACAGATGGTATTATAAAAATCACTGGCCTTGAGTTTTACAAGAAAATTACCACTTTCTTATTTATATATATATATATAAATTATTTATAACCCCAAAAAATTCATCCCTGTATTTCTTATATGAGTAAATTTTGATAAATTGTTGACATAATAAGGATAAAAAAATATGCATGACTAATTTAGATTACGAGCCATACTTTTTTTTCACCATTGGTTGTGCCATTGAAGGGAAATTTTATTCCTACTTCTATTTTCCAAATTTCCCTTGTATTTGATGAGGTATTTGTTATTCCCACCTTTCCCAATTTGTTTGGATTCAGGAGTTCTAATTGCTTTTGTATCTCATCTTCTTCAGCTTGATCTACCCAAATTTCCCTAAGAGGTTCTACATTATGAGATTTAGTTGAACCTTTTTGTGCTAGTTCTTGCTAAGATGAAGGGTTTTCATTTGAGGGAATATCCCTCGACTGTTCGATCTCCACTGATGCATCCCTAATTTATTCTAAATATGGTTTTGTTTCTTCTATAGGAATGCCTAGTTTAGGTGGTTCTTCCTTGGAAATTAGTTGATGTTTTTCCTTAGCTCCAACTCTCTAGGTTGGATTTCATTGTTGCTTCTTAGTTTTCCTTGTCCCTTTTGGGAAATTTTCTACTAAGTGCCTTGTTTCAAAGCGTGATCAATGATGAAAAGAAACATGTTCATAATCTAGTTTCTAGATCCAAGAGTAGTTCTCACCTTGCAAAACTATTTATGTTGTAAAACTTTTGTTGAATTCCATATCAACACATATGCGAACATATGTAGTGGTGTTCCATCTCTTTCTTTCGGTATTTATGCGGTAATATCTTCCAAGATCTTTGCTAAGACTTGAACAGAAGTAGAACCCCATAATTGCAAAGGCAGATTTGAAATTCTAACCCACATAGGATCTAAGGAGAGAGAATTAATTAGAGGATTGAAGGAAGGACCAAGGTTTCATACATAAATCATAGTGTCCCCAAAACAAAGGGCCATAGTTTAAAATCAAATCCCTATCTTTAGCAAGATCAAAATCAATAATGAAGCAACCCTTTCCACAAAGGTAAATAAATGCCTCTTCTTTTAATTGAGGTTTCGAGAAGACTGAAATCCATTTATGAAAATAAATTGAATAATGTTGAGATTCAACAAGAAAATTTCGGCACCCATGCCTAGTGCATTAAGCACCTACACTAGGGTGGGGCCTACAGTGCTATTTTTGGGTGCATGTCTATTTTAGTTATCCCTTAATTAAGATGGACAATAAACTATAATCTATTCTCAATGATGACTTGAAATATTTAACTGAGAGTGATAAATTCAGTTAGCTATTGGATTTCGAGTTAGAGGTAGTTGGTGAGGCATGTAGAGTAATTCTAGTTGTAATAGAGTTCGAAGTGCAGTGATGCATTAGTTAATGCAAGTTGTAATTAGTTTAACTCAGTTAAGTAAGTTAAACTAAATTTTGCTAGTTGTAACTGAAGATACACTAGTGAGTGATCAAGTGAATTAAATATTAATTACTTCACAATCAATGATCTCACATGCGACTGAGGATTTACTATTATTAGTTGCATGCATGTCAGATCAAGTGGAGACCCAGTTTAGTTTTAGGTGAAAGGGAAGCTGAATATCAGTTGTAGGATAATTGGGTTGCACACATGCAACCAAACACCCATTAGAGTGCCCATGATACTTGCGCAGTCAAGGAAGGAAAAAATTCCTATCTTTTAGGGATTGCATTCATCAGGGATTGCACAAGCAAGGCAGGTTGTCTAGAGGCTGAGAATTGGCTATGTGTTGGTCAGTTTTTTTCATGACAGTGTGAGACAATTAGCTGAGTACTGGAGGGATATTGTGAGAAGAGTTTTTTATGTAATTGTTTCATGATCCAAGATGTGTTGTGTGTGATTTGATTCTTCTTCATGTTCATGTGATTGGCGATTGTGTTTTTAATTTTGAAAAAGATTTAACTTTAGTAAATTTTTAGATCGGGTGAATCCAAGATATACATGCATGTTGTATAATTTATACATGGTATCAGAGCACATGAAATTGCAGAAGTGAAGCAGGAGCTGAGTTTGTGACAGGATAGAATTTGAATTTGCAGAAAGACTTTCTTGGTGCTACAACTGATTTAAGATCGAAATGGTTGTCAATGGCTTGAGTTTGGAGTATGCACTCGAGGGAATCTCAAACTATATTTCATGGAAGGACATGATGGAGGAAATAATTGAAGACAATGGCTTGAAGGAATTAATTGGCAATGATGTTCCTAAACCCGCAGTGGCAGATGCTGAAAATCTTGATGCATGGCAAAAGAAAGTGGCAAAGGCGAGGAGGATCCTGTTGGAGGGAGTACGAGACCAGATTTTCTCAAGCCTCCATGGGAAAGAAACACCATATCAAATATGGAAGGCTTTGATGGATCTATTCCAAATCAGCAGCGACCATAGGAAATTGGTGCTCAAAGATAAACTTAGTAAGATCAAGATGGAAAAGGGTGACACCATTCCAAAATATCTAACAAAGTTTTTCCAATTTCGGGATGAACTGGGGAGTGTTGGAATAAAAATTGCTGATGACGATTTGGTGAGCTTGGCTCTCCTAGGACTTCCCAAGAGTTGGCACAGTTATCACTACTTTGTCAATGGAAGGGAAAATTTTCCAGATTGGGAACGATTGTGGTCGGATTTGGTGTAGGAGGAGTTCAGATGGAACACCAGAGATGTATCTTCATCTAAGAATGAGGATGAAGAGGATTTTGCTTTGGCTGCCAAGGTGAGGAAGGGGAAGGGGAAGAAATTTGATTCTAAATCTGAGTCCAATAATGGCAAGAAGAAGGACATTTCCAAGGTGAAGTGTTTTCACTATCACGAGCATGGGCGTTTTGCTACTAACTGTCCACAAAAGAAGAAGAACAAGAAGGCTGGAGGATCTGAAACTGGTGAGGCCCTTGCCTCTCAATTTGAGCTTGACTTCTCATTGATCACATGCATGGTGTCCAGTGCATTGGGATCTGTGTTTTATTTGGATAGTGTCACTTCCTTTCACATGACGAGAGACAAGGAACTTTTCAGTGACTTGGAGGAGAAGGATATATAGATGCATATTGAAATGGGCGATGACGGGCAGTACAATGCTACTGGGATTGGTACCATTACCTTTCAGAGGCAATAAGGTAAACCCTTTCAATTAAAATATGTAATGCATGTACCAGGTTTGAAGAAAAATTTAGTCTCAGTTGCAATGTTGGAGGATAGAGGCTACGATGTTGTTTTTAGTGAAGGAAAAGATTTCCTATGATATAAAACAATGGGACAAGCCAAGATGATAGGGATTCGAGTTAAGAATCTCTACAAGCTGGAGGTAGATGGTTGCGTAGTAATTATGGGCAAGGCAGATCAAGCGGTAAGCCAGGATGAGGGAAAATTACAACACAGGAGATTAGGCCATCTTCACCATGGAGCCTTGAAAGTCATGCAACAGATTTCTACTGGTCTTCCCAGGGTACGCTTGTGCAGTCAGACACATGCAAGGTGTGTACTATGGGAAAATATGTAATTGCCACCTTTCATGAGAAGGAAGACTGTGCTTTAGGGATCCTTGAGAGAGTTCACACAAATGTGTGTGGACCATTCTATGTTTCTTTGATAGAAAAACATAAGTACTATGTAATATTTGTAGATGAATTTTCTCGTAAGTGCTGGATCTTCTTCATGCAGAAGAAATATAAAAAATTCTCTAAGTTCTTGGATTTTAAGGCACTGGTGGAGAAAGATTCGGGGAAGCAAGTGAAGGCTTTTCGGAGCAATAATGGTGGAGAATACATCTCTAACGAATTCAAGAACTTCTGCAGAAAAGAAGGAATTCGAAGAGAACTCATAGTGCCTCATAACCCACAACAGAATGGGGTCGTAAAGAGGAAGAACATAACTATTGTGGGTGCAGAACGAGCGATGTTGCATGATCAAGGCCTACCGATGCATCTGTGGGCGAAAACATGCAATACAACAATACATGTGCAGAACCATTGTCCTCATAGGATACTTGCCATGATTATACCTGACGAGGCTTTCACTGGTAAGAAACATGATGTTTCACACTTTAAGATTTTTGGCTCATTTGTTTATGTGCATGTGACCAAGGACGCTAGGAAGAAGCTGGAACCGAGAACTGAGATCAAGATTTTTGTGGGGTACATTGAAACACCCCATAATTATCATGTGTATTTTTCAAACAACAGAATGACTGTTGTGTGATGGGATATACATTTTTATGAGGAGAAATCCATGCAGTTGTCCCTTGAGAGGGAGTTGGACTTGCATGCAGAGGAGGAACTGTTGGTTCCCAAGGATGAGTCTCAAGATGTGGATCGGTCACATGAGGAGGTTCATGGAGTGGAGGAAAACACTCATGTAGAGCCATCCATCATAACTTGTAGAAGGCGCACAACTGAAGCTGATAGATTGAGACTTGATGCTGCAGAGAATGTAGGAGCCCCTACTTCACAGCGCAGACAGAGACAGTCTCCTGACTGATTTACTGGATATATGGCTCTTATGAGAAAATGTATTGTGACTGAACCATCTTCCTTTCAGGAAGCAGTGCAACAACCAACTTGGGTTGACGCAATGGTGGAGGAGTATGACTCCATTGTTAAGAACGGTGCATGGGAGATAGTCCCAAGACCGGTCGACAAATCAATGGTTGGATCGAGATGGATCTATAAGGTAAAGCAAGCTGCTGATGGGAGTGTGGAGAAATACAAGGCCATATTTGTGGCCCAAGGATTCTCACATATCGAGGGGATATATTATGATGAGACTTTTGCACCTATTGCAAGGTACTCTTCCATAAGATCCATCCTTGCACTCTCAGCGCAGATGGGCTGGCACATTCATCAAATGGATGTGAAAACTGTGTTTCTCAATGGGATCATTGAGGAAGAGGTGTACATAGAGCAACCTCAAGGTTTCAAAATCTTCAACAGTGATTCGCATGTGTGTCGACTCAAAAGAGCATTGTATGGGTTGAAGCAAGCACCTCGTGCTTGGTACACTCGGATAGACAACTATTTCACTGAACTGGGCTTCACCAAAAGTGAAGTTGATGCAAACCTGTACCAGATTGTGGTGGAGGGTAAGCTATTGATTATTTTTATATATCTTGATGATCTAATTTTGACTGGTGATGAGCAGTTGATACAATCATGCAAGGAGGATCTTGCAAGGAAGTTCGAAATGAAGGACATGGGACTGCTTCATTATTTCCTTGGATTGGAAATATGGCAGTGGGATGGTGAAATTTTTGTGTCTCAAGGCAAGTATGCAAAGGAGATACTGAGTAATTTTAACATGGAGAGCTGCAAACCCATGGATACTCCTCTTCTAGGAAATTGGAGGAAATAGGATGCTACTTCTAGAGAGGTAGTGGATGCTATTGTCTACAGGCAGTTAGTTGGTTCATTGATGTATCTAGTGAACATGAGACCAGACATTTGCTACGTAGTTAACTAGCTAAGCCAATCTATGGTTAAGACTACCAAGCTCTTTTGGAAGGTGGGGAAGCATGTCTTGAGATACCTGAGGGGCACATCAGAGTATGGTCTATGGCACAGACGGACATAGGGAGGGAAGCTTCAAGGCTTAACGGATGCAGATTGGGTGGGAAGTCCATCAGACAGAAAGAGCACATCAGGAGGGATATTTCGCATAGGATCGACAACAGTTTCCTAGTACAACAGGAAATAGTGATTTGTGGCACTCAATTCAATAGAATCAGAATACATGGCAGAAAGTCAAGTTGCATGTGAGGCTATCTGGATGAGAAAGATCTTGGTTGGTTTGTTTGGTTCTCAGATGGATCCGACAATGATTCATTGTGATAATGAAAGTTGCATTAAACTCTCGATTAATCATATGTTTCATGATAGGTCCAAGAAGATAGATATCCGGCACCATTATCTCAAAGATTGTGTGCAAAGAAGGATAATGTTGCTTCAGTACATTCCCACGGAAGATCAGGATGCATATATTCTGATGAAGGCACTCACCAGGAAAAAAATCGAATATCATAGAGACAGGATCGGGGTGAAGGATAATCCCTTTCTTGTTGAGAGGGATTGTTGAGATTCAAGAAGAAAATTTCAGCACCCATGCCTAGTGCAGTAAGCACCTACACTAAGGTGGGGCCCACGGTGCTATTTTTGGGTGCATGTCTATTTTAGTTATCCCTTAATTAATATGGACAATAAAATGTAATATATTCTCAATGATGACTTGAAATAGTTAATTGAGAGTGATAAACTCAGTTAGCTAGTGGATTTAAAGTTAGAGGTAGTTGGTGAGGCATGCAGAGTAATTCTAGTTGTAATAGAGTTCAAAGTGCAGTGGTGCATTAGTTAATGTAGGTTGTAATCAGTTTAACTCAGTTAAGTGATTTAAACTCAGTTGTGCTAGTTGTAGCTGAAGATACACTGGTGAGAGATCAAGTGAATTAAATAATAATTAATTCACAATCAATGATCTCACATGCAACTGAGGATTTACTATTACTAGCTGCATGCATGTCAGATCCAATGGAGACCCACTTGAGTTCTAGGTGAAAGGGAATTTGACTATCAGTTGTAGGATTATTGGGTTGCACACATGAAACCAAACACCCATTAGAGTTCCCATGATACTTGCGCAGTCAAGGAAGGCCAAAATTCATATCTTTTAGGGATTTCACAAGCAAGGCAGGCTGTCTAGAGGATGAGATTTGGCTATGTGTTGGTCAGTTTTTTTCATGACGGTGTGAGACAATTAACTGAGTACAGGAGGGCTCTTGTGAGAATAGTTTTGTATGTAATTGTTTCGTGATCCATGATGAATATACAATAGAAGATAGTGGGGTTTTTAGCTGTAAGCTTTCCCCAAGAAATTATATGTGTTGTGTGTGATTTGATTCTTCTTCATGTTGATGTGACTGGAGATTGTGTTTTCAATTTCGCAAAATATTTGTAGCAGTGATTCAATATTTAACTTTAGTACATTGTTATATTAGGTGAATCCAAGATATACATGCATGTTGTATAATTTCTACAAATAATATTAGAGGCCATTGAAACAACAAGCAAGCACATTTGAATGGTAAAAGGCCTCTTGAAAGCACCATATTCCACTACGGGAATAGTGATTGTGGGAGCTTCCTTAATGAGGACATGAGGAGAATGAGGAGAATTATTCATTGTATCACTAAAATAACATTTACCCATTTTTCCATTAGGGAAAAAGAACCAAATCTATAATAATTGTCCATATTGGAAACCAGAGAACAAAATTTGTGCAAATTTCTCCTCTATACTTCTTGTTGTACCTATTTCCCGTAGGTTTTCCTTGGCTGCAAAAACTAAGCTAGGAAACCAACTCAACTAGCCTTTAGGTTCAAGTTGGCCCTTGAACCAAAGGGGGCTCCCTCAGTTTTTACAAGGATTTGTTTAACGTTGTTCACTTGTCACTGAAAGTAGCCTTTGAAGAACAATGGCCAGATTTATAGTTTTAATTGGGGGTGGTTGGCGATCAATGAAAATCCCTAATCATTATTAAATACCTCTCTCACAGGGTCCCTTCTGAACGTGTCAGCGTCCAGCTTGAAAGAACGACCTCATTTGTATAAGAATTTGACAGAAGAATGTAAGGAGATTCCTAATAATTTGAGCAGATAGACTGAATACTTAACAACTAGGGAGATTTGGATGCGTGTAGAGGATTTCTATAGCCCAACAAAACATATTTAAGAGAAGATGGAAGGGAAAACAATAATCATTTCAGAGAAGATTTATCTCAGACAGACAATCCAATATACTAATTTCTTTCAATGATTACTAATTTTGCGGAGATATCAGAGAGATTGAAATTCAATCTCTTCTTACCCAAGTCTTCTATGCACCTATGAAACATATGCAGAAAACATATATGGAAATACTGGAAAAATGTACTAGAAACACAAAATTCTATCAGAAACTGGAGCGAGAAGGCTTTCATTAGAAATCGAATAAGAGAAGCTATTACAAAGTATAGAGTCTTGGCATCAAAAGCCCACACCTTCTTATTACAATCCATCGAATATATAGAAATACAAACTACAAAACTGTTACAAAATTCTAGGAATAAAATCCTAAATAGTATACTAAAAATAAAACAATCTCCTAATAGTCTGCAAGAAATTTTGAACTGTTTGCATATTCTCTGCCTTAGAATCTAGAATTGGTTCCTTATCAATTGATTTTGTGCCATAAAATATGGGAATTACAAAACTGTTCCTGAAGATCTGTTCATTTCTCAGGTTTATGTACAGTATGAGAACTCTTAGATTCATTGAACATCCACTTTCTTTGCTTACAAATTGCTATCCCATTGTTTCATCAAATCTATTGTATGCTTTCATATAATCAAGCTTTGAAGTTTTCAAAGACACCTCCTCTCCTTGGTTTTTCATTATGACTAACACAAGTCAGAAGATTCTCAAAATAATTAATTCTTCAAGCTCTATTATCTTCTCAACTGATGAGTCAACAAATTTTGTAATACAACGATATGATCATGAGGCTTAAATATGCATGCTGCTTTTCCATGGTCCAACATTATCTTCAATATAGAATCATTTGTAGCATTGGTAGACTCAACCACATGTTTAAGATCTGCTAACATAGGAAAATTTCCTCTGACAGCAAGGCACTGCCTTGCCTAAAATGATCCAATAAAACTCCATTTTAACCAATTAGTTGTCAACCTTGGAATGACAACAACTTGCCATTTTAAATTCTCAACCACATTAGCAACATCATCTACATTTTCAAAATTAACAAACCAGAAGCCATTAGATTTCCCTTCTGCATCTCGCATAATAACTGCATTTGGGACAGGGCCATAGCTACTAAAAACCCTTTCCAAAAATTCATCTGTGGTTGTTTCTGACATATTTTGACATAAAAATTCTTGAATTTTGATGTATCAATAGCTCGATCTATTTCCTAACATAGAATGAATAGACCATCACAAACCTGCTTATCTTTCATCAACATTTCAATGACACTTTTTGCTGAGTCTCCTTGTTCAAACTAAACAAAATCGTGTCTTTTGACTGACCATTATCATCTGTGGATAATTTGAAAGAAATAATTGGACCAAAAGCAGAGAACATATCATGCAACGCTCTGTTATCTATTTATTTTATCAAGAGTCTTAATATAAACATTTGCAGACCCACTTTTACGAATGTTGGGATCATGGTGGGAAAACATTATCCTCATTGGCTTTTCAATTACAGGACTGAAATTTAGAATATCTAGAGCCGGACTAGCTTCATACATGCTTTCTCTCAAAACAAGTAACCCTGCTTCAGTGAAAATAAATTTGATATCTACTCCAGAGAACTCGTCTTTCATCTCTTTGTCAAGCCTAAAAAGGTGATTACACAAATCAAGAACTATTACATTACTTAGCCTTTCCAACAACGATTTGACCAATTTTTGGGTTTGTTGAAAGATTTGGGTGTAAACTGGCTACAATAGAATGAATGGAAAATATAAATCACTGGACCAGAAGCATTCATATTGTTGGCACATGGCATATGGTTTTACATAAAATGGCACTGAACATATGCCTTACAGGAAACTTGAAAAATTTATCTATTTGATCACAATTTTTGCAAAAAATCTTGCACCTAACTAAATTGGGACCATCCTGCAAAAAACCCATGTCTCGGAATTGAGAAATTCATCTTCGTTTTCCCACAAAATAAGCTTGAAAATCACCTATTGAAAATGCTGCATTTTTGTTTTTCTGGTCAAATATAGCATTCATGCGTATCTGGTTATTCCTCACTTGAAAACGGGGATACAACAGAATTGATGCAGGTTGAATCGCTCAGTTTCAAACTGTCCCAAATTCCTCTCTAAGGTATTCTCTTCCATTACTGCAGATGGCATGCTGTCATATATTCTGCAACAAATTCCATTCACACAGGCTTAACCATATAATCTAATTCCACATAAGTTATCCCTTTGATTTACCATATTTGTTAGAATTAATCTTATGCACTATCGCTGAAACCATCGACAGATTTCGGAGGGGGTCCTTGCTGGTAAGTGGATTTGCTACTGGGGGGGTGCGAATTGCTTTAAGTTCTGCCACGTGTTCAAAAGTTGTTTTGAAAAACAACTAATTTCAGACCCCCCTCCTCTATTAAATGTCAAAAAGCTTGAGGGGGTCCGAAATATGATATGTGCCTTTGATTTCGCATGTGCTCTCATAATCGTTGAAAAATGGTGAATATTTATCGTCGTTGAATAATTAAATAATTAAAATAAAAATAATTTTAATAAAAATATAATTTTATATTTTTAATAAAATTACATATTTAAATATTTAAAATCATTTAAAATTAGCTGAGCAACCATATTTCCATGAAAATTTATATATTCTCAAAGATTTAGCTGAGAGGTAAGCTGTCTAAAATTAAAAATATTTTAATTTCACGTGTACCAAAATATGCTACAACATTTCCCAAAGTCAAGAAGATGGGATTCTAAGTGAGAACTAGGAAAATCAGAGAGAGGGGGGGGGGGGGGGGGCACTGAAGAAATGGAGAAAGGAACCGCCATGCTTGGGATAAAACCACCAAGGTGGAAAGAGTTATAATGAACCGAAACCCTAGAAGAGGAAGTTGGCATTAGAGAAATTTTGAGGTCTAAAATGGGCCTCCTAAGGTATATTATAAATTAATTGTGGAATAATAAAATAATATTAGATTACACCATCAAATTTTACAGGGAAAAAATAAAAAACTACTTTTTCAACTCGTATTTTCAACTTATATTCCTGCAATTTTACTCAAATTTTGAGTGGGGAGCACTCATTCTATGTGGAATTTAATTCCTCATCCAAGGAGTACCCATGGTGCATACTTTTTATTGACCTTCCTACACGAAAAATGAGAAATACATGAAAAATGTGATTGTAATAAAGTTTTTCATGGGTTTCTCATTTCTCATGTAGTAAGGTCCATCAAAACTATGCAACATGGGTACTAATTGGATGGGGAATTAAATTTCACATCCACTGAGTGCTCCAACTCGAAATTTGAGTAAATTTTTAGGGAGATAAGTCGAAAATATGAGTTGAAAAAGTAGTTTTTTAAATTTATTTTTTAATATTTTTACCTTTTTACTCCAAAAAATACGAATCATCCCCCATGGTTGATATCATCATCTTGAATCCTGTTGGTTCTTATAAATTTGATCTTGGTTGTACATTTTTGTTTTGAGGCCCATTTTTTTACCTCAAAATTTATCTAATGGAAAACTGAACTTAGAGAAGAGAGATAAGCCATATGAAACTAGATCAAAGCATAGGATGGCATGCATGCATGGCTAGGGAAAAACCCTAATCGCAGTAAACAGAATTGGGTTGTAACAACTATGGTAAAAAATCCATGTGATAAAGTTAATAAAGGAAAAATAATAACCAAGGCCATGGGACACATATTCCAAGCTGTATGTTGGGCAAAAACATAGTGATGGGGCCCACTTATGATTAATTAATGGCTATGGAAATTGGCAAAGGAAATGAAAAAGGTGTTGGAAAGGAATGAGGCATTAATTGGAATTTTATTAATGGAAATAATGGAAAATAGGAGAAAATGGAGGTGAAAGGTCACAGGTTGCATGTGACGAGGAAAATGAAGAAAATAAAGACTTCATTTATAAAAAAGGATTTTGAGGACCAGTTCACAATTTTTTGTCAGTTCAACTTTTATCAGTTGAGATTTTGTTAGTTCAGTTTTGGAACTCTCATTCTCTCTCTCTCTCATACTCTTGGACACTTAGAGTTTTCTTGGAGCACTCTTGGAGGAATGTGGCACACTTATAATTTGGATAAATAAGGAAAAATAAGAGTAGGAAATCACAAGAGGACATCAGGATCAACAACTACAATGGGTTTTTCTTGCAGGTACTGATTTGCATGTATGGTTTCCTTGCTAGTTTTGGCATGCATGGCACGTGCATGTGGTTTCTTGGTTATGATATTTCATTGGCCTGGAGGATTGCCTATATTAACAATGGTTTTTCCTAGCCTTTCCATTTCCTAGATAGCCATGGTGTTGTGGGTTTATTTCCTTTTGTTTTCTGGTTGGTTCTCATGTTCCTTATGGTTTTGGGTTGAGTTACTAGCTCCTGGAGTTTTGGTTGGATAAATGCTCTGGAAGCCTTGTAACAACTTGGGTTGAGTTACTAGTCCTAGAATCCTTGGTTGAAAAAATTCTCTTGAGCCCTTGGTGGGTTGAGTTACTAGTCCTAGAAGCCCTGGTTGGACAAACACTCTGGAGCCCGTCAACAACTGTGGGTTGGGTTACTTGTCCTGGAAGCCGTGGTTGGAAAAAATAATATGGAGCCATGAAAAACTTAGGTAGAGACTGATATGGTGATGATTAGTGATGTCCAACCGTGAGGTCGAATCACTGGTTAAGGGTTGAGATGGTTTGGCCTTTGGAATCCCTGGTTTGGTTTTGTTTGATTTGTTTCGTGAGGTCCCACATTCATGCTTGGAATATGACACGAGGGTGATTGGTGGAAAGAAATATTTGGTTAAGCCCAATATATGGTCGAGTGATTCATGGAAGTCCTTGACTTGGTTGTATTATGCATTCATTAATAACAACTCCTTCTCCTTGGTATTTCATGTGTCAATATACTCGTTCATATGTGATTTTTATGGCTATTATATCCTTGTTATTTGTGTTGGTTATGAGTATGTTTTATGACAGACTTGATGTATGGATCTTATCATGTTTTTATTACAAAATTAATGAACAATGAATATATGAACTAATAGATGATGATTCAACTATTGTGATAAGGCATAAATGCTTCTTTATGATCTTAGATAAGTATGAGACCCCTATGTTCAAATTTTTTGTTATGACCTGTAGATTACATATTTGTGATATGTTTGATGAAATCCTTGTCATGGCTAGTAGGGATTGGATCAAGTACTTGTTAAATTTTTTGCATTAGTAACCTCGTTTCAATGTTATTTATCATTTATGGAAGTTTCATGAAGTTCTGGGTAGTGGCATGAGTCATAGCCCTGAAAAAGTGCCTCAGAATCTGAGTTTGCTCGAACAGAACTTCCTAAAAAATGCCATAGTCACATGGATGCCATGCTATGGGAGAGACTGGAGGGTCACAGTTGCATGCATGCCTTGTCCTAGGAGTGACTAAGGCTCTAGGGTAGTGAAAAAGCAAGTTATCTCAGGGGTTGGACACCTGAAGGGGTTGGTTGGCTCCTTGAGGTTTTGTAACTTATAAGGAAGGTCAAATTGGTCTTGTCATGCCGGTTACACTTCTTAACTATACATGGGGAGTTGAAACATATAATAGTAACTCTTAATCACATGTTTACCCCGGTGGACTGGCTAACTTGGGTAAATGTGGGAGGAGGGCGTTACAGGGTTGTATCAGAGCATGATTTTGTTTTCCTTGGTTGATGTTCGGTTTCCATTCTCCTTGGATGAATGTGTTGTCATACATACATGTCGGTTGCATATGTGTCCTTATGCCAATGTGGTCTATCTTCTCGTTGTGTATGCATGGTGGTGGTCATGATTTTTGTTGTGATTCCATGTAGAAGTTTATGGTGTTGTTTTCGGGATGTATTCATCATGGATGCATGTTAGTGTTTGTATGTATTGTGTATGCATGTGTGTTGAACATATGTTGTTATGCATGCATTCTGTCTAGTTAGTGTTGCAGTTGTGGTATAATGCATGGTAACTGGGATAACGATTGAGATGATGTCTATATACTGTGATGATTATGATTATACATATATTGTGCCAATCTGGTGGATTTTGTAGATGAGATATTCTCCCCTAAACTAAATTGAGGTACATTGGTTTTTTAATGTTTTGGTTTAGCTGATATGGTATACCTTGCAGGAAGATAAGAACAAAGATGACTAGCAAGATGGTAGACTACAATTCATGAGATTCTCCCTATGGATCATATGAGCAAGATGGTGATGAGTACTCCTCTCACATAGTAGACACTTTGAGAAGTTTGAGACATAAATAAGGAGTTGAAAAGAAGACAATGACTGAATCATTCAATCATAAGAGAGACTTTCTAGGGCACTGGAGAAAAAAACAGAAGTCAATGTGGTGATTCTTCAGAGCTTGTCTGAATTGCAGAGACAAGACCACTTAGAATTAGTCATGGACAGAAGGATATGAATAATGGAGAATATGTTAGTAGGTCACATGGTGGGCACATGTTGGATAGAGAGGACACGGTTAGAGATGGAAAATTCTTAGACACACCTGATAGACGAGGCAGTGGACATGGGCTTTACTCTAGTTCTGCTTCAGAGAGTTATCATGGTCATCATTGTTATTATCCTTATAGGAGGATTCACATGGGATATTTTTCGGATGAGTTAAAGAAATAAAATCCACCTACATTTTATGGAGAAATGAAGAAGTCACAAGATGCAGAAGCATGGTCACTTGGAATGAATAAGTTCTTCATTTTACATGATTACTTGGGGAACATGAAGGCCAGAATAGCTACATTTAGTGTTAAAGGAAAATGGGATAATAAGTGAACAAGACCTGAGGACACATGTAAAAAATAGAATGCATCACTGCCTAAGAAGTTCAATGCATCTAACAGAGGACAAGGATTTCGGTCTCAGGAGAAGAACAAGGGTGATGGTACGAATCCATTTCAGTGTTAGACTTGTGGAGGAGAGCATTGTAGGAGATTTTGTCCACAACATCAAGGTGGCTGATTGTATATATACAGTTCTCAGGAGGCACAAATAGTGGGGGATGTTGGACAGAGTATTCCTCGGATTTATGTAGCGCTGGATAATAGGCAGGTTGATCACCAAGAATCTATTATCGAGAAGGATGATATGCTTTGTGACCAAGTTGTTTCTATTTTGATTTACCCTAGATCTAATTATAATTATGTTAATCCTGACCTGGTGTATAAGTGTGGTTTGAATAAATAAGTGCATGAAAAATCTTGGTTAGTGTAGCTGGCTATAGGTACAAAGAAGAGATTTCATCAATGGGTAAGAGCTTATGCATTTGAGTTGAATTGTATGCCTACATCAACACATTTGAATGTACTATCATTAGGATCATATAGTATGCTTTTGGGTATGGGAAAGTTGTATCTTCATAGGACTAAGGTGGATTTTTATGACAAGACTATTGAGTGCTTGGATGACAATGGAGAATCGAGAATCTTGCAGGGTAAGAAGAAGGCAACATCAGTAAGAATGGTGACAGCTATCCAGGCCAAGCGCTGTCATAGAAAAGGGTGTGTGTTATTCGTAGTGCATATTTCCATTGATAAAGGTAAGGAAGTTGAGGATGTGCATGTCTTGAGCATGTACCCAGTTCTAGAGTAGTTTCAAGATGTGTTCTTGACAGAGATTTCAGAGTTTCTGCCTCACTACGAAGTGGAATTTTCTATTGAGTTGGTATTAGGGGAAACACCAACATCAAAGGAACCATACAGGATGAGCACACCAGAGTTAGTGGAATTGAAGCCGCAATTGAAGGAAACGATTGAAAAGAGATGCATTAGGCCAAGTGTGTCGTCGTGGGGTGCATCAATATATTTTGTGAAGAAAAAGGATGGTATTCTCAAGTTATGCATTGATTACAGGTAGTTGAACAAGGTAACTATCAAGAACAGGTATCAGTTGTCAAGAATTGATGACTTGTTTGATCAGTTGAAGGGAGAAACAATGTTCTCGAATATTGATTTGAGATTAAGATACCATTAGGTACACTTTAAATAAGAGGACATATACAAGCAACTTTCTGGACTAAGTATTACCATTATGAGTTTGTTGTAGTTAATTTTGGTTTGGCTAATTCCCCAACTACTTTTATGTGTTTGATGAATAGTGTGTTGTGTCCTTATTTGGATTTTTTTTTATTGTGTTCATTGATGATATATTGATATATTCTAAGAATGAGGAAGAGCATGCATAACACTTAGTATTAGTATTGAGATCTATAAGAGAGAAACAGTTGTATGTTAAGCTCAGTAAATGCAATTTCTTTCAGACAAAGGTACATTACTTGGGACATGTTGTTTCCAAGGAAGGCATAGTAGTGGATCCAGAAAAGATAAGGGCTATCATGGAGTGGGAAGCTCCTAGGATTGTGGATGAGGTAATATAATTTATGGGGTTAGTAGATTATTACACGAGGTTCATCAAGAACTTCTCACAAATTTCTTATCCTATTATACCATTGCAAAGGAAAGGTAAGAAATTTGAATGGACAGAAGAATGTGTATCAAATTTTGAGTAGTTGAAGTAGCTGTTAACAAATGCTCCAATTCTAAATATTGCAGATCCAGATAAAGATTTTGTAGTGTGCACAGATGCTTGCAAGAGAGGGCTTGGTGGAATCCTTATGTAGGAAGGACAGGTGGTATGCTATGAATCAGGGAAATTGAATGAGCACGAGTAAAATTATACGACACATGATATTGAGTTGGAAACGATGACCCATGCATTGAATATGTGGAGACATTATCTTCTTGGTAGGAGTTTCGTACTGATGAGTGATCATAGTGGACTGAGATATCTATTTGACCAATTGAATCTGAACGCCATGTAAGCTAGATGGTTTTCCATGATTAGTGAGTTTGAATTTGAGATCAGGTACATTAAAGGGAAAGAGAACATGGTGATATATACTGTTAGTAGGAGGTGTTATCACTCTAGTAAATTTTCTATCAGAAATATTTAAAACTTTCTAACTTACTAGAGGTAACTAAGAACCACTTTTAGAATTCAGGATCTAGCCTTCTTAAGTTCTGGAGAGGGATCTCTCCATATGATTTAGCTTTGTTTAGGTAACAGATATTAGGCTAGCTATGATTGTGCAGTTGGGTTTTATTTTTTGAAAATGTTGGTGGGAATAAAGGACTACAAGGGAAACCATAGAAAAATCTACCTAACCATTGGGCAATGGAGTCAAATTATAGCAAACAAGACTAGAAAACCTAGGCCAAAAGATGCAAATTTTCTAAGGGTAAGATAGATGACCTTCCAAGGGTTTTAAAAGGATATTATGATGAAGTGGGTGAAGTCTGGACTAAGGGAAATTAAGAATCCTTAGATCACAGATAAGAAGATTGAAGGAGGGGATCAAACTGGGACCTAGAGCAATTAAGAATTCTATGGTTTGGTTATCAAGCAGAAAACATTAAAATGCCAAATATTTTAAGACATGGAGCTTATTATCATTAATCCTGTTTAATTTCTCCTTATTTGATCATTACAGAATAGAAACACAATATATGAATGAATGTAAACATTTTAAAGGAAAACACTGAAAACTGGAAAAAGACAAGACTTATCTTGTCACCACGAGAATCCTTAGCTATGATGTCTATTCGCTTCAGTTTCCAGCCTGTTGCTTCAACTTAACTCACAGAAAATCCCAATGTTTCAACAAAAAGTCTATAGTAATATTGATTATTTTATTCCACACAAAATACTTCCAAGACTGAAGTATTTATACAAATTCTAAACTAAAATATCTTGAAAAAATATTAAGATTGGTTCACAAATCTCTCAAACTATTTTACATAAATAGAACTTAAGTAAATTACACTCAAACTAATGCATCTATTTGGCACTATTTTTTATGCATAGGTGATGAAAAAGAGGAGAATTCTAATTTGATCCAACTCTTAGTTGATGATGAGGCATCCAAGTCACTCACTGCTTCCTTTCTTTGTGCATTCTGCTCCAACAATTATGCAAACTTGGGGTCCAATGATACCTTTGCATTTCTCAATCTGAAATAGATATGTAAAAAGTGAAAGAGGTTATTGTGGATTAATATGTTGGTGAGATAAGACTCTTTCGGTTTCCTAAATTTCCTCTCTAGCTGCGCACAATAGGATCTGAAAAAATATGTGTAAAACAGAGTTTTATAGAGTTTGAAAAATAGGCTGTAAAGATGTGCATGTATCTCTCATTATGAAATCACTATGAAAAAAGTGATATATTTTTTTGTAAAATGGTCTCTTAGGAACAAAAACCTCCTTTAGTTTTGTATGATGTATTTCTTATTGGACACAATCTTCTCTGAAAAATAATGACTTAACAAGATTTTTCTGCAAAAAGTGCTCTCCAATATTGTTTAATATTTCCCAAGCCATAATGGTTGTTACAAAAGTGAGAGAGGTTTTTGTAGATGGTCATCGTAAGAACATAAACCTCCTTTAGGTTTTCAAAATTCATCTTGGATTGATCACAATAGTTTCTTCAAGACAATGACTAAAACATGAAATTTCTGCAAAAATGTTCCTTCTTGTTGTGTTTTTCATCTTTTCACTTTTTTGTTCTTTTGACTATTTTACTTTCACTTTAGACAAAATTCAATGTTGGTGAAAGTATTTTCATCTCTTTTTACTATTACTGCCTCCATATTTACTTTTACTGTTTACCTTTGACTGCTCTGTAACTTCATTTTAACTTTCACTCTGACTTTTACCTAGTACACTTTAACCACTGATACTCTTTAACTGTTATGCTTTTACTATCCCTGTGAATTCTCATTTCACTTTTACCACTTACTGTGCACATTTCATCATTCTAATCTCTCTCTGAATTTGTATACAAACTGTTTTTTGAATGAAGATATTGAGTTAAAATCTGAGAATTTGGAGCAAACAATTTTGTCAACTAGTATTGAAACTGTTGGTCCAAATCCATATTCTGATAGTAACCTGCAAAAATCAAACAATTTGTTAATGAAATCTAGGTCTGCAGGGAGGTGATTGTAGGATTTTTGAAAGACCTGTGGAATGAGATAAGTCTGTGAAGGTTTAACTCTATTTTTTAGGCATTTTGGGGAACTACTACAAGATTAGATTATTTGCAGGAGTTATTCACTTTAACAGAGATGATACTGAGTAATGTAGGAAAATGATGGCTTTATTTTTGGTTTTTTGCTCAATTAGGTTTTATGAATTGGTTTGATTGAAAACAAGGAATATCAAGGTAATTCAGAGGTTTTAGTTGTTCAGATCCTTGATTTTAATCTCTAAACTGTGAAAATTGAGGAATTTGGCTTTAAAAAGGTTCACAGTCGAAGACAGGGCTTTTTGGTCTGTAACAGTCTTCAATTCAGTTGTATTCAGTTGGAAAAAGTCGTGGAGATTCTCTGAGGATGAATTTCAGAGGAATGGCTCTTAAAATGGCAGCTGGCTCGAAAATGGCGTTGTTAGGTTTGAAAATGGTGAAAAGTGCTCTGCACAGGCTCTCAGGGTGTAATGGCGCACAATGGTGAAAATTAGACGAAAATAGGCTCTGCGAAGGTTTCACAAGTTTAAAGCGCGAACATGTGAAAAATTACGAAAACATTAGACTTTAACGTATTAAACCATAGTATAAACTATAGTTAAGTTACATTAAACAAAGGTTAAGCGGGAGTGGTTTTGGAATACTGGCGGTGGTATTCGCATGGCTCAATGGTGGTAAGCGGTAATATGATTTTCAAATGCGATGCAATAGAATCATGACACGTCGATGCGGGGTGGTTTGGATAAACCACCCATTTCGCGCGACTTTTACAAAACATCCATCAATTACTTTGTGACCGCGAAAATGCATTATCGCCGTCGAATCTAGCTTTGGGGAGTGAACGATCAGGATTAAAAGGGAAAGTGCAGGGAAAATTCAATTATCGGGTTCAATATAGGCCGTAGATCTTGGGAGTAAAAGAAAATCTGACTTTTAAAAATAGCGCGATGTGGAGGAGTAAAAATGTATTGATCAGTCGCTTTGATTTTCATTCGTTGGATCAAAAGGGATTTGGGGATCGAAGGGTCTAGATTGAATCCTGATGGGAACAGGCCTTTTGATGGGATTTATATATAAAAGTGGCTTTTTCCAATGGAAAGGGTGATCAAGAAGGTTAATCAAGATTTTAACCAAGGTTAGGGGGTCGGGGAAGGGAAATATACAAGGGAATGGGTTTAGAAGTTTAGTTTAAATTAAACTTCGATATTTTTTGTTTAAAAAATATAGAACATATGTTTAAAGGTTTTTTTATATCTTTTTTATTATATGGTTAATTAAATCGAGATGACTTAACTACCATAGGGGGCGGGATATTTATATATATAGAATATTTAGCCATAGGGGTTATAAGGGGGGTTTTTATTCAAACATGTGGGAATAAATAACTTTGGCTTAAGTTATATTAAGTGGGTTTTTGGGTTTATTATATAAAAAGGAGTTATAAAATAGGAAAAGGTTATTTGTATAGGGAGTTAATATATAAGTTAAAGTTAATATGAAAATAGGACATGGTATACTCAAAACACATATTTATAACAAGTAAAGTGAGGTTTTAAAGATAATTTGCATTGATCTTATCACTTAACTTATGGTGTAATGTTATTTTTGAGGGCTTAATGTGTTTAAATGATGTAGGAAGTTAGCTAAATAGGAATTACAAATGCCTTTAAGTAAAAATGGAGTTTTACTTAGGATTATTCAAGGGAATGAGTGCATGAATGGTAAATGATGTGATTAAGGGATTAATATAGACATTTCACACTTTCAACTGATCAGTCATAGAGCCTTGGGTCCGGTCCCAACAAAAGTCAAGGAAATGCCTTGAGCCTTTCTAACTGATAGTCTAGAATGTTTCATGACTATGGGAAGGGGAAGTTAGTTATTTTGCAACCCATGATGAATGATATTTACATTGAGACTTTTCACCTTCTTCTACCTACCCATATTACCATGCTAACATTTTTTTCTTCCTTTGTAGTAGGTGCATTTAAGCTAGCAACCTTCACAACATTTATTCTTTCTGAAAGCAAGTAAAACTATCTAATTCTACACTTATTTCATCCATGAATCCAGATAAAACTGTTGGATTCACTTTATTTCTCTACCTAACTATTGAATTGTCATGATTAAATTATATGACAACTCATTATTCTCTATCTATAACAAGGAAAATTGAAAAATGACAAGTTAAGATTAAAATGTTTAACTCATCATGGACTATGGCATTTATTGACACTCTACCACAGTCAAAAAGTAAAAATTAGTGGCATGTATGCTTGCACACTTTCATTTTTTCTTTTGGGGTCTTTTATTTTTTCTAAGTCCTTTGATTATTCTTTTAGGAATTTTTACCCTCTTTTTGATTTTTTTAATTTTTTTGATTTTTTATGAAATATGTGAATACAACTTGCAGAAGGCAAAGTATGTAAAGATTTACAAGATTATCAATAGTCAAGTCAAAATTATGACCCCTATATTATAGGTTGCTAACATCAGCTTCACTTGGGGATGGCTTTTCCTGGTGAAATGCCAAGAACTGTGAGATCAGTAGTCTTATCCATTAAGTTTGGTGATCCTGTAAATGCCTTCTGTTTTCTGCAAACTGAATTCTGATCTGAAACTAAAACAACACACAACAATTTTCAAACCAACTTATAGATATTAAACATCTTTAGGACCTCATCCTTGGCTTTAAATCTTAATGAAAAACTAGCTAAAAATTAAAAACTAAAAAAAATATGCTCAAAATTATGAGCTTATTAGCACTCATCTACCTACTCTAATCTACTAAAATCTTATTGAATCAGGTAATACAAAAATTCCAATGAAGCCAATCAAGTAGCTGTAAAAATAAATGGATAACTTGATTGCTTGTGACCAAAATTGGAAGTATACTATGATCATGTGCCTTTATAATAAATGATATGATGTGTAAAGGCCACTTTTGATGTATTTGATCTTTATATAGAAAACATGTTTGCAGATTTGGGCTAAAAATATTCTCCATATAATCTAATATAGGATCAATAAAAGCATGATGTATGTTATTTACTTCTAGGCTTTCAATGACTAATTGTTTAGTTGAATTATGAATATTAGACCATGAAACTATTTCTTCAGTATTGTGTTTGAAAGAATAATCATCTTCAATATGCAAGTCAAAAGATATTATAATTTCTTCTTGCTTTGGAGAAGGAAGATTTTCAAAGAATTCTTTAGGATTTCAGAAATTGTATGAATGAATTTGAGAATGCAAAAGTTTGATTTCATTTTCATAATTTTCAGAAATTATCTTGAGAACACATATTTTCAGTTTAGGAGAATATTTTCCTGATTTCAAAAGAAGAAATAAAGCTCTTAGAAAATCCTCATCAAGATGAAGTTCTAATATCTCATCCCTCAAAATAGCTAGTGATTGTTCTAGGAAATTATCTTGAATTGGGAGAACATAATTATCATCATACTGATCATATTTAGGCAAATCTTCAGAAGAAGGAATGTCATCAATTATAAACAATGGATCAACATATTTTTCTTCCAACAATCCTAATATGTCTTGATTAGATTGGTTGCATTCTATTTGAAAATCATTGTTTTGTTCAATAGGTATGATATCAAGCAATGGGCCTTTTTGGGAAGGTAGAATAACATGAGCATCAACTTGTTCTTCTGTCCCTTCATGGATAAAAAATTTTGTACATTCATCAACATTAGAAGAAGTAGAAACAATTTCTTCATTACGTAAATATTTTGAGGATGGTTGCATGTTTAGAAGAAAATTGATTTCTTCTTTGGTGAGGGGGGGTGGGAATCTCTGAATTCTGAGATTTGAATAACAATTGTTTTTTCTCTTATCTAAAAATTGATCATGAGGTTGAATATTTTCTTTAACTCCATTCAAAACATTAAATGAAACATCATTTGTTAATACGGAGGGGTTTTGTGGATCTTGATTCATCTCCTGATCTATTTCATCTTTGTTTAACTCCTCTTGATTATTATGACATTTAACTTGAGAATGAAAGTTATGGATTTCTTCTAATAAATCTTCAGAAAACCAATTTCCAAAATCTTCATCAATATTTTTAAGGTAATGTATAAGATCTTCAACTTCATCACAACAACTTTTAGCTAATGATACAGATGGAAAATCTTCTTTGTAATGCTCATAAAATACCTTATGAAAATCTTTTAAAGAAAATAAACTAGCAGGTTTGAGAGCTTCATACCATTCCCTTGCTTTTCCTTTTAAGGTTACCATGAATATTTTCATGAGGCAATCCTCATGCCAATCACCCTTCAATATTGATGAGTGTATATGAAATTTAATGAGATGTAGTATAGGACTATCAATGTTCTCATCTTGAAACATAGGCAGATTTTCACTCCAATTTACCTTTGGTAGTTTGTGTGGAAATCCAGGTATGTGATCTCTGCTCATGGGAGCATATCTTCGTTTTATTCTTGGATCGTCTTGAAAATCAGCCATAACGAAAGGCCACGGTATCTGTAAAACCAAGTTAGATCCTTATATAAAATACAATACATATTGAAAAACTTTCTTAACGAGAAAGAACATAATGTCTTGGATTAAGATCCAAGTTGAAAGCCTAATCTTTCCATATTTTTCTTCCAGGTTCATTCCTCCAGTGGAGTCTTGATTGTGAAATGGAATTGGAGTCGCCAGGTGGATGATTTTAACCTTTGTGTGTCTGATCACTGTCCACCATCATAGATCAGATCTGAACCTGTAAAATATTTCTGAAGAAAAAGGTTAGTCTATCCCCAACAGAGTTGCTATAGGTAACCAAGAACCTGTAAATTGTCTATCAGAAATATTTAAAACTTTGTAACTTACTATAGGTAACCAAGTACCACTTTTAGAATTTAGGATCTAGCCTTCCTGAGTTCCGAAGAGGGATCTCTCCATATGATTTAGCATTGTTTAGGTAACAGATATTAGGCTAGCTATGATTGTGCAATTGGGTTTGATTTTTTGAAAAGGTTGGTGGGAATAAAGGACTACAAGGGAAACCATAGAAAGATATACCTAACCATTGGGCAATGGAGTCAAATTATAGCAAACAAGACTAGAAAACCTAGGCCAAAAGATGCAAATATTCTAAGGGAAAGATAGATGACCTTCCAAGGGTTTTAAAAGGATATTTTGATGAAGTGGGTGAAGTCTGGACTAAGGGAAATTAAGAATCCTTAGATCACAGATAAGAATATTGAAGGAGGGGATCAAACTGGGACCTAGAGCAATTAATAATTCTATGGTCTGGTTATCAAGCAGAAAACATTAAAATGCCAACTAGTTTAAAACAGGGAGCTTATTATCACTAATCCTATTTAATTTCTCCTTAGTTGATCATTACATAATAGAAACAAAATATATGAATGAATGTAAACATTTTAAAGGAAAACATTGAAAACAGGAAAAAGACGAGACTTATCTTGTCACCACGAGAATCCTTAGCTATGATGTCTATTCACTTCAGTTTCCAGCTTGCTGCTTCAACTTAACTCACATAAAATTCCAATGTTTCAACAAAAATTCTATAGTAATCTTGGTTATTTTATTCCACACAAAATACTTCCAAGATTGAAGTATTTATACAAATTCTAAACTAAAATATCTTGAAAAAATATCAAGATTGGTTCACAAATCTCTCCAATTGTTTTACATAAATAGAACTTAAGTAAAGGACACTCAAAATAATGCATCTATTTGGCACTATTTTTTATGGATAGGTGATGAAAAAGAGGATAATTTGAATTTGATCCAACTCTTATTTGATGATGAGGCATCCAAGTCACTAACTGCTTCCTTTCTTTGTGCATTCTGCTCCAACAATTTTGCAAACTTGGGGTCCAATGATACATTTTTATTTATCAATCTGAAATATATATGTAAAAAGTGAAAGAGGTTATTGTGTATTTATATGTTGGTGAGATAAACCTCTTTCAATTTCATAAATTTCCTCTCCAGCTGTGCACAATAGGCTCTGCAAAAAGATGTGTAAAACAGAGTTTTACAGAGTTTGAACAATAGGCTATAAAGACGTGCATGTATCTCTCATTATGAAATCACTATGAAAAAAGTGAGATAGGTTTTTGTAGAAGGTTCTCGTAGAAACAAAACCTCCTTTAGTTTTGTATGATGTATTTCTTATTGGACACAATCTTCTCTGAAAAATGATGAATTAACAGGAATTTTCTGCAAAAAGTGCTATTTAATATTGTTTAATATTTCTCAAACCATAATGGATGTTAGAAAAGTGAGAGAGGTTTTTGTAGATGGTCATATTAAGAACATAAAACTCATTCATTTTTTCAAACTTCATCTTGGATTTATCACAATAGTTTCTGCAAGACAATGACTAAAACATGAAATTTCTACAAAAAATGTTCCTTCTTGTTGTATTTTTCATCTTTTCACTTTTTTGTTCTTTTGACTGTTTTACTTTCACTTTAGACAAAATTCAATGTTGGTGAAATTATTTT
This sequence comes from Pinus albicaulis, assembly GCA_034641835.2. Lineage (NCBI taxonomy): Eukaryota > Viridiplantae > Streptophyta > Pinopsida > Pinales > Pinaceae > Pinus > Pinus albicaulis. Next base: position 705,102,910 of record CM076569.1, read on the forward strand.
CATCTCTTTTTACTATTACTACCTCCATATTTACTTTTAATGTTTACCTTTGACTGCTCTGTAACTTCATTTTAACTTTCACTCTGACTTTTACCTAATACACTTTAACCACTGATACTCTTTAACTGTTATGCTTTTACTATCCCTGTGAATTCTCATTTCACTTTTACCATTTACTGTGCACATTTCATCATTCTAATCTCTCTTTGAATTTGTATACAAACTATTTTTTGAATGAAGATATTGAGTTAAAATCTGATAATTTGGAGCAAACAATTTTGTCAACTAGTATTGAAACTGTTGGTCCAAATCCATATTCTGATAGTAACCTGCAAAAATCAAACAATTTGTTAATGAAATCCAGGTCTGCAGGGAGGTGATTATAGGCTTTTTGAAATACCTGTGGAATGAGATAAGTCTGTGAAGGTTTAACTCTAGTTTTTAGGCATTTTGGGGAACTACTGCAAGATTAGATTGTTTGCAGGAGTTATTCACTTTAACAGAGATGAAACTGAGTAATGTAAGAAAAGGATGGATTTATTTTTGGCATTTTTTGCTCAATTAGGTTTTCTGAATTGGTTTTATTAAAAACATGGAATATCAAGGTAATTCATAGGTTTTAGTTGTTCAGATCCTTGATTTTAATCTTTAAACTGTGAAAATTGAAGAAATTGGCTTTAAAAAGGTTCACAGTCGAAGACAGGTATTTTTGGTCTATAACAGTCTTCAATTCAGTTGTATTCAGTTGGAAAAAGTCGTGGAGATTCTATAAGGATGAATTTCAGAGGATATGGCTCTTAAAATGGCAACTGGCTCGAAAATGGCGCTGTTAGGTTTGAAAATGGTAAAAGGGCTCTGCATAGGCTCTCAGGGTGTAATGGCGCACAATGGTGAAAATTAGACGAAAATAGGCTCTGCAAAGGTTTCACAAGTTTAAAGCGCGAATAGGTGAAAAATTATGAAAACATTAGACTTTAACATATTAAACCATAGTATAAAATATAGTTAAGTTACATTAAACAAAGGTTAAGCGGGAGTGGGTTTGGAATAATGGCGGTGGTATTTGCGTGGCTCAACGGTGGTAAGCGGTAATACGCTTTTCGAATGCGATGCAATAGAATCATGACACATCGACGCGGGGTGGTTTGGATAAAACACCCATTTCGCGCGACTTTTACAAAACATCCATCGTTTATTTTGTGAGCGCGAAAATGCGTTATTGCTGTCGGATCTGGCTTTGGGGAGCGAACAATCGGGATTAAAAGGGAAAGTGCAGGGAAAATTCAATTATCGGGTTCAATATAGGCCGTAGATCTTGGGAGTAAAATAAAATCTGACGGTTAAAAATAGCGCGATGGGGAGGAGTAAAAATGTATTGATTAGTCGCTTTGATTTTCATTCGTTGAATCAAAAGGGATTTGGGGATCGAAGGGTCTAGATTGAATCCTGATGGGAACAGGCCTTTTGATGGGATTTATATATAAAAGTGGATTTTTCCAATGGAAAGGGTGATCAGGAAGGTTAATCAAGATTTTAACCAAGGTTAGGGGGTCGGGGAAGGGAAATATACAAGGGAATGAGTTTAGAAGTTTAGTTTAAATTAAACTTAGATATTTTTTGTTTAAAACATATAGAACATATATTTAAAGGTTTTTCATATCTTTTTTATTATATGGTTAATTAAATCGAGATGAATTAACTACCATAGGGGGAGGGATATTTATATATATAGAATACTTAGCCATAGGGGTTATAAGGGGGGTTTTTATTTAAACATGTGGGAATAAATAACTTTGGCTTAAGTTATATCAAGTGGGTTTTTGGGTTTATTATATAAAAAGGAGTTATAAAATAGGAAAATGTTATTTGTATAGGGAGTTAATATATAAGTTAAAGTTAATATGAAAATAGGACATGGTATACTCAAAACACATATTTATAACAAGTAAAGTGAGGTTTTAAGATAATTTGCATTGATCTTATCACTTAACTTATGATGTAATGTTATTTTGAGGACTGAATGTGTTTAAATGATGTAGGAAGTTAGCTAAATAGGAATTACAAATGCCTTTAAGTAAAAATGGAGTTTTACTTAGGATTATTCAAGGGAATGAGTGCATTAATGGTAAATGATGTGATTAAGGGATTAATATAGACATTTCACACTTTCAACTGATCAGTCATAGAGCCTTGGGTCCGATCCCAACAAAAGTTAAGGAAATGCCTTGAGCCTTTTTGACTGATAGTCTAGAATGTTTCATCACTATGGGAAGGGGAAGTTAGTTATTTTGTAGCCCATGATGAATGCTATTTACATTGATACTTTTCACCTTCTTCTACCTACCCATCTTACCATGCTAACATTTTTTTCTTCTTTTGTAGTAGGTGCATTTAAGCTAGCAACCTTCACAGCATTTATTCTTTCTGAAAGCAAGTAAAACTATCTAATTCTACACTTATTTCATCCATGAATCCAGATTAAATTGTTGGATTCACTTTATTTCTCTACCTAACTACTGAATTGTCATGATTAAACTGTATGACAACTCATTATTCTCTATCTATAACAAGGAAAATTGAAAAATTACAAGTTAAGATTAAACTGTTTAACTCATCATGGACTATGGCATTTATTGGCACTCTACCATAGTCAAAAAGTAAAAAGTAGTGGCATGTATGCTTGCACACTTTCATTTTTTCTTTTGGGGTCTTTTATTTTTTTCTAAGTCCTTTGATTATTCTTTTAGGACTTTTTACCTTCTTTTTGATTTTTTTAATTTTTTTGATTTTTTACGAAATATGTGAATACAACTTGCAGAAGGCAAAGTATGTAAAGATTTACAAGATTATCAATAGTCAAGTCAAAATTATGACCCCTATATTATAGGTTTCTAACAGGAGGATACAAGGTGAATCATATAACAATTATGAGCTCCTATGGGACAAATTTTCAGGATCAGATCTTACAGGAAGGGCAGGAGGATGACAAGTATAAAAAGATTATGCATAGGTTACAACAGGGTACAGGTGATCAGGATATGGACTGTCGTCTCACAACAGATGGCTTAGTCAGATTTAGGGACAAGATCTATGTGCCAGACAAAAGTGAGCTCAAAAAGCTTATCTTGAGGGAATTTTTATGCTAAGCCATATTCAGGTCACCCAGGATATAAGAAGACATTGACAATGATGAAAAAGTTTTATTATTGACCAAATTTGAAGAAGGAAATGGTAGATTTTGTGGCTAGATATTTGGATTGTCAACAGGTAAAGACAGAGTATAAGAATCTAGGCAGGTTACTACAGCCGATTCCGATTCCATAATGGAAATGGGAAGTCATTTCTATGGATTCTATCACAGGTTTCCTGAAGACATCTAGACAACACGATTCCATTATGGTTGTGGTGGACATGTTAACAAAGGTAGCATACTTCATCCCGGTGAAGTCTATGTGTTCAGATAGTGATGTGGCACAAGTATTCATGAGAGATGTGGTGAAGTTTCATGGTGTGTCGAAGAAGATTGTGTCAGGCATCAATGCTAAGTTCAATTCTAGGTTCTAGAAAGAGTTATTTGTAGGTTTGGGTACAAAGTTTGGCCTTCAACACCACTTATCATCCGCAGATAGATGAACATACATAGAGAGTCAAAAAAATATTGGAGGACATGTTGAGGATTTATGTGATGCATAATCAATGGAGGTGGGAAGAGTATATTCCACTGGTTGACTTCACTTATAATAATGTTTATCAGGATTCACCGAGGATGAGTCTATTCGAGGAAATATATGGTTGGATTTTCAATACTTCCATCAGTTGGAGTGATCTAGTGAACAAGGTGTTGATTGGACTAGATATGTTGGAAAATATGGAACAGGAAATGCAGGTAATCGAGAAGAATCTAAAGGTATCATAGGAGGGTAAGAAAAGTTATGTAGATTAGAACATGATGTTTAAGGAGTTTTAGGTTGGGGAGCATGTGTATTTGTGCATCAATCCCAAGAAGATATCCTTGAAGATTGGATCATGTGCCAAGCTAACACCTCAATTTTATGGACCTTTCAAGATTCTTGAAATGATTTTTCCAGTAGCCTATCGACTTGCATTGTATCCAATAATGAAATTTCATTATGTTTTCCATGTGTAGTTGCTTAAGATGTATGTTAAATATTTTGATCATGTGATTGATTGGTCTGTATTACAGGTGGAGCCAAAAGGATAATTCCAGTCTAAACCTCAGTGTATTTTACAGAGAAATATTCTCATGTTCCGGAACCGAGCAATCAAGCAAGCTAAAGTGAAGTGGAAGCACTTTGGCCCTGATGAAGCTACATGGGAGATGATTGATTAGATGCGGGCTATGTATCCTTCTCTAATTTACAGTTGAGCGAATGTTTTTGGCATATGTTTTGGTGTTATGTGTATATATGTATATGGATGTAAATACCACCATGAGTTTTTTTATAAAGCTCCAATAAGTAGTATGGTTGTCATGTTGTTATGTTTTTCATGTTGATTTTCTTCTCATCGGGATGATCATTGTAAACAATACATCGAGCTAAGTTATAAATCTCCATGGGAAATATGTTTTTCTTTTTAGCAGTCTTGTTGGTTGCAGGTGTCATTGAACACTGAGGACGGTGTTCCCCCAAGGGGGAGGGTTATGTAATAGCCCTGATAAAAAATTCATGTAATAAAGTTAATAAAGGAAACATAATAACCAAGGACATGGGACACGTATTCCAAGTTAAATGTTTGGAAAAAACATAGTGATGGCAATCACTTGTGATTAATTAGTGGCTATGAAAATTTTCAAAGGTAATGGAAAAGACTTTGGAAAGGCATGCTGCATTAATTGGCATTTTATTTATGAAAATAATGGAAAATATGAGAAAAGGGAGGTGAAAGGTCACATGCTGCATGTGAGGATAAAAATGAAGTAAAATAATGGAAAATGAAGAAAATAGAAACCTCATTTATAAAATGGCTTATGGGGATCAACTCACAGCTTTTTTTCAGTTGATACTTTTGTAAGTTCAGTTTTGGAGCTCTCATTCTCTCTCTTTATCTCATACTCTTGGACACTTAGAGTTTTCTTGGAGTAATCTTGGAGGAGTGTGGCACAACTTGGGATTTTGAGAAAGAAGGAAAAATAAGAGCAGGGAATTGTAAGAGGATACCAGGATCAACAACTACAATGAGTTTTTCTTGTAGGTACCGAGTTGCATGTATGATTTCCTTGCTATTTTTGGCATGCATTCCACATGTATGTGGTTTCTTAGTTATGATATGCCATTGGCATGGAGGATTACCTAGATTGACAATGGTTTTTCCTAGCCTTTCCATTTCCTAGATATCCATGATGTTGTGGGTTTATTTCCTTTTGTTTTCTGGTTGGTTCTCATGTTCCTTATGGTTGTGGGTTGAATTACTAGTTCCTAGAGCCTTGGTTGGACAAACGCTCTGTAAGTTGTGTAACAGCTTGGGTTGAGTTATTAGTCTTGGAACCTTGGTTGGAAAAATGATCTGGAGCCCTTGGTGGGTTGAGTTACTATTCTTTGAAGCCTTGGTTGGACAAATGCTCTGGAGCCTGACAACAATTGTGGGTTGAGTTACTAGTCCTGGAAGCCTTGGTTGGAACAAATGCTCTAGAGCCCTGGACAACTTGGGTAGAGACCAATCAGGTGATGATTAGTGATATTTGACTATGAGGTGGAATCATTGGTTGAGGGTTGAGGTGCTTTGGACTCTGGAAGCCATTATTTGGTTTTGTTTGACTTTTTCATGAGATCCCACATTCATGCTTGGAATATGGCATGGGGGTGATTGACTGAAAGAAAGATTTGGTTAAGCCCAATCTATGGTTGGGTGGTTCTTGGAAGTCCCTAACTTGTTTGGCTTATGCACTCATTAATAATATCTCCTTCTCCTTGGTATTTCATGTGTAAATGTACTCGTTCATATGTGGTTTTTATGGTTGTTATATCCTTGTTATTTATGTTGGTTATATGTTGGCTATGAGTATGTTTTATGACAAACTTGATGTATGGCTCTTATCATGTTTTGATTAGAAAATGAATGAACAATGAACATATGACCTAATATATGATAATTCAACTATTGTGATAAGGCATCAATGCTTATTTACGAATCTCAGATAAGTATTAGACCCACATGCTCATATATGTTTTTATGACCTGTAGATTACATATTTGTGATATGCTTAATGAAATGTCTGTCATGACTATTAGGGGTTGGATCAAGTCCTTGCTCAAATGTTTGCATTAGTAAACTTGTTTCAATGTTATTTATCATTTCTTGAATTTTCATGAAGTTCTAGGCAGTGGCCTGAGTCCTAGCCCTGAAAAAGTAGCTCAGAATTTGAGGCCGTTGGCACAGAACTGCCTGAAAAGGGCCACAGTCGCATGGATTCCTTGTTGTGGGAGAAAATGGAGGGTCACAATCATATTCACACCTTGTCATGGGAGTGTTTGAAGCTCTAGGGGAAGTGAAAAAACAAGTTCTCTTAGGGGTTGGACACTGGAAGGTGTGGTTGGCTCCTTAAGGTTTTGTAGCTTCTAAGGAAGGTTAGATTGGTCTTGTCATGCCATTTCCACTTCCTTAAATGTACATGGGGAGTTGAAACATAGCATAGTAACTCTTCATCACATGTTTACCCCGGTGGACTGGTTAGGTTGGGTAAATGTGGGATGAGGGTAGTACACATGCACATAATATAGAAATGACTATTACCCAATACTCACTACAAGTTTTTAAACAATGTTCACATTGAAACTTTAAGAATTTTTTGTAATAAATTTTATGAAATGCATATGGATCTCCATGTTGTTTAAATGATGATGATATTGATGGTTGGATATTTTTTATATACAGTTTTAAAAATGCACATTGGTTATTACTAGAATAAATTATGTAGAAATTATACAATATGCATGTATATCTTGGATTCACTTGATCTAACAATATACTAAAGTTAAATACTGAATCACTTCTACAAATATTTTGCGGAATTAAAAACAACACAATTTCCATCACATGAAGCAAAGAAGAATATATCAAAACCACAACACCGAATATTCCTGGGGAAAGCTTACAACTCAAAACCCCTCTATCATATATTGTATATTCCACAAGGAATCATGAAAAAATTACATACAAAACTCTAATCACAAGAGCTCACAGTGCATCAGTTGATTGTCTCACACTGTCATACAAAAATTGGCAATTTCCTTAGCCAATTTACTGCCTCTAGACAACCTTCCTTGCTCATGCAGTTCCTGATGAATGCAATCCTTAATGACAAAGAATTTTAGCCTTCCTCAACTGCGCTAAGTATCATGGACATCCCGTGGTGTTATAACTACACCTGGGTAGCCTACTAATATCACAACTGATAGTTACACTTCCCTTTCACCTAGATCTCAATTGGGTCTCCACTGGCATTGGCATGCATGCCATTAATAATAGTAAAAACATCAGTTTCATGTGAGATCACTACATGTGAATTAATTAATATCTAACTCACTTGAACTCTCACTAGTGTATCTGCAGTTACAACTAGCACAACTGACTTTAACTCACTTAACTGAGTTAAACTGATTTACAACTTGCATTAACTAATGCACCACTACACTTCCAACTTTGTTACAACTAGAATCATTATGTTGCAACTTAAGTCACTCTGCATGTCCCACCAACCAACCTCTTAACTCAAAATCCACTTAGATAACTGATTTGCCACTTCAATTAACTATTTCCAAGTGCTCATTGAGAATAGATTAATGTTTATTGTCCAACTATTATTAAGGGATAATAATAGTCAACATGCATCTATAAATAGACATGCAATCTATATATAGATCTCGCACATACATCTAAAAATAGACCATCATTTATAAATAGAATTTTCTCACCATCTATAAATAGACATCATCTATAAATATAATTTTGTCATGCATCTAAAAATAGACCTCCACCTAAAAATAGTCTGTGTGGGCCCCACCTAGTGTAGGTGCTTACTTTTCACTAGGATCAAGGATGTTGTTTCCGGATGCCAATTTCACTGTTTCTTGTTGCAACCATCAACAAATTATTTTGTTAATGTTCAAAAGATAAAGATGAATCAAGACTTCATTGCAAAGGTGAGCTACGACTTCTTAATATATTTACATGCGAAACAACTAAATCTTAATGAAAATAACACCAATAATAACAATGGCCTTAAAAATATTCATGTATGTGAAAAGACACTTGTGATACCAAGTCATTCAATATTGCATGTGGAATACATGATAAAATATTGTTATCCACCTAAATAGTTAATCCTTCAGAATTTTGTATGCCACTAATGAACTTATGATAAATAATTTTGGAGGAAAAGAGGTGTTATTGGTGTGTAACCACCAGTGCTACCTCCTCACCTCTTCACATGTTGATTCTTGCATGAAGGGTCGTCCTTACACTTGGAAATGGGTTGGTTGGTATATGCAATTCCTCTATTTACAAAGAATGGAATACATGCTTATTCCATCAATCAATAGACCATATATTTATGCATGTGGGAAATGGACTTTACATATACAAATCTTTATTATTTTTGTTTTCCTTGTTATGGTGTACTTCTTAAGTCTAGAAAGCTAGATTTGGTTTGGAATATATAAGAGTGGAAATTATTGTGCATGGGTTTGAAAGATGATGGATTTTTTATGAAAGAGGATTGGTGATTATTTCAAATGGTTTTTACTATGAATTACAAGACACAAAGTTGGTTGTCAAATGCATTGCATGAAAATTATTTTCAAAGGGAGATTGGTAAATGTGCTAGCCACTACAAGGTTTAGTTGATTACAACTACAATTGTAGAGACATTGGTTCTTATTGATCAAAAACTACATGGGCTTAAAATGATCAAGTTTTTATCACATGAATATTTTTGTTTAATATTCATGTGGATTGAATAATTGTATATTTTTCATCTATATTGATGTTTTCATAGTGGAAAAATTGGAGGAATTAACTTGAAAGGTCATTTTTATTGATGGGTCCTAGTTTGGAGAATTAGCGTCTGAAAATATTCATAGCCATTTTGAGGCATTAAAAAACATTTTTTTGGGTCAAAACTCTCACAATTAATTGTGGGACCTAATTACTCTATCTACACTGAGAGACTTATCCAACAGTGGAATATTCACATCAATAAGAGTACATTTTCAAAAGTTATGCCTCCTAAAAGTTGACTTATCATGTTTAACCACCATGGTATGAGTGGATAACATGTCAGCCCCAATTACTCATGCATGAAGGGCAAACCACATGTGGGATATGAAGAAGAATCTATAAGGGTCAAAGTTGTAACTCTAATTGATAGTTGAAGGAGCCAAACTTGACCCCTACATGACTATTGGGCTATGTTAAAACCAAGCCACTAGGAGGAAAAGGGGTTCCATTCTATTCAATTATATATTGGTCCACAGTAGAGCGGAGAAATTAGGAATGGGAGTGAGATATTAAAATAGAGGGAACTAATGTTCTATAGTATCCTAATAGGCCACATGTCTTAGGTAACTCCATATATAACGTATTTTCCTTTATATTTTCATTTTTCCACTCTAGAGAGAAAAGAGAGAAGAATGGGCTCACCTTCACTTGGGTTTTCTCACATAATGGTTTCCCGGTGAAAATATTTGTGATATTTGCAAATGGTGTGTGATTTTATTTGTTTTTCTATGTTTTCCTCATTTTATATATTTCATGAATATGAAAAAAATATTAAAATTAACAAATTTTGAATCTAAAGGAATTTAACCTTCATAGTATAGATTTTAGTTTATTTTATAATATTTTTTGCGGCAAAAAATATAGTGGAATATCCATGAAATTATATATATAATATGGGTATTAGAGTGTGTTACTTTGGGGAATATTATGGGAAGTTGCAGGGGATCCAGGAACTTGTGTAAGCAGAAAGTTGTAGAACCCTAACCATGGTTGATGAGCCTATTCATAATAACCTCGATATGACAAAGGAGAGATTCAAAAGGCTAGAAGAGAAGGTCATCAACATCATCTATAATATGAAACTCCTTATGATGGTTCTAGAAAACGAGCTTGGAATCAAAGAAGATGTAAGTTATAACTATAAGGTCAAATTAGAGGGAAAATCAGCAGATCATGAATACCCAGAAAAGGAGTTAAGGAAAGAACATGAGAAAGAGCATATAAGTTTGAGTGACATTACATATTCACATTCCCTTTTCAAGAAGAAAGAAAATATCAACATAAATTTGTACCAAGGTGAGATCAATGCCTTAAAATTGAATCATTTGTTGCAGCAATTAGAAGTATATTTTGGAATTCACCACATATATGAGGAGTAGAAAATATTATTTTCTAGATGAAAGTTAGAGGGGCATGCCCTAACTGTATAGGAAAGAGATATATAAACACTTATGTTAGAGGTTGATACCCTAGTAACTAGGTGGGAGGACTTAAAAACCATTATAAAGTCCCCATTCTACCCTATCAAGTATGTATAATACCAATGGATTAGATGACACTATTTAGGGAAATATAAGGGTAGAGTGTATAAGAATACACCATTGAATTCAAGAATATGGCCATAATGTTGGGTACCTCTCCCAAGATTTGAGATGTACTCCAAAAGTATTTATAGAGTCTACACAACCATTTATGAAAGTAGATGATGTTATTTAAGCCAATAACAATGGATGAGGCTTGTGTATAGGAACAATGTTTGTAAAACATAATCCAAAAGAAAGCACATTCAAGGGGTTAGAAACAAAAAATAGCACTAGTAAGCTTATAAGGAGGGGAAGAATAAGTGGAGAGGGGAAATGATAAAAAAACAACAACCACTACACATTAGTGCAAGGATTTGAGAAATTATTGCAACAACTGCAACATTGATGATAACATTGAGGGGAAGTGATGGAAATTACATCAAAATATGAACTCAAAGAACCATAAGAAGGATGGGAAGAAAAATAGTCTTCTCATCATATATTCAAGAAATCAGGTGGAAAGTAACTCTAATGTGGATGAAAACATTTTCTGTACCTCAATGCAAAAGGAGGTGAATCTGAGTAGGCCCGATGACTAGGAAGAGGGAGCTAATCAAACTCTTTCATATTAAGCTTCAAGTAAAGAAGAACGAGATAAATTCCCTTTTTGAATTAGGTTCATAGGCTAATCTCATAACAATAGATCTAGTCAACAAACTTGATTAGAGGTTCATGATCATCCTATCCCATATCCATTGGGATGAGTAAATAAGGATGTGGAAGTTAAGATAACAAACCAATGTAGAATAAAATTTTCTATAATTATTGATAATATTAATGAATTAGAATTGGATGTAGTACCACTTGATATATGTAATTGTAGTTTTGAGTCCCTACATGTATATGCAAGATGAAATCTTCATAAGGGGATCCAAATAATATTTCCTAATCAAGGAAAGGAAATCATTCATCATCAACGTGCATAAAGGAAAGTCCAAGATTTCATTAGTAAGTTCGAACCAAACCAAGAAATTGATTAGTTATATCAAAAAATATGTTTTATTATTCTTAAGAGAAAAAAATTTTGGTGAGTAGTCAATAAAGGGAAAGGCATATATGAAAGGGTGTAATAAATAATAGAAACAAGAATTCGAAGTGTTGCTACAAATATATAGGGGAGTGTTCTAAGAGCCTAAAGGAATACCAACCAAGAGGGAAGTGGAGCACAAAATATGACTATTTATAAACTCTCCATGCCAAATATTGCGATGTATAGATAATCCATTCTAGATGCAAGTAAATTGAATAAGTTGCAACAACTACTAGAGAAAGTGTTGGCGAAAAGTCAGGTCTCGCGGGCAAGACCCAGGTTCAAGAGTTGTGGCCAACAAGGGGTCCGGAGTAGTCTAGGAACAAGCCGGCATTTTCACCCTGCTCTGGGAGAGCAGTGCGTCTCACCCGAGGCGTGCCGCGACCACATGCATAAGGGGATGAGATCAATGGTAAGGAATAAACCCGCAACCAAAGAAAGAAAGTGCATCCATCACATATACCAAGTTACACATGCATGATCACTATTTAAGTATTCAGACAGTCGCAACTTAAAATTTTTAAAGCAGTGTAAACACATCAGAACTCATGAACAACACATTGAGACAGCAATCCTTCCTTATATTATTCTTCTGGCCGAATACATGGTTACATAGCTTTCTTCTCTGATAACTCACAAGTCAGATACAGATGGGTTTGAGAACAGAAAGGAAGAACATAGAAAGTAAGAACCCATAGGAAGAACCGGTCTGATTCTTCTGCGGCTGCTCTGCACATCCTTCCTTAGGTCTTGATCCTCGCGACTTCTCTCGCATCCATTCAACCCTCAACAATAACAATAACAGCAACAACCTCCTTCTTCAGCCGGGTGATCTCCTTTTATTCACCCGCTCCTCGCGACTGGCGGCTTCTCTGTGTCTTCACTTTGGCTTTTCCCGACTTCTCTTCTGATGTCTGCATGTTCCACTTTCTGTTTTCTGCTGTATTTCTTTCGTCTGCACTTATCTCTGTTCGATCTCCAGTTATCAAATGCTTCCACGCCACCTTGGTAACTCCGCAACTCCTGGTCGCTGCGGCGCGGTCGCGATAGCTATGTGTATTTATTCCGCAACTCAAAAAGAGTCAAAGTTCAAAATGTCTTGGCCAAAAATTCAAAACTTAAACAAAAACAAGGGCCCCAACAGGCCCCGACCACAATTCTTTGACTCGTCCGCGAGTCAATCACAAATGACAGTTTCTATTTCCATTCCGCTGCTAGCTTCCGTGCCCTGCTCTGCTGTTCCTTCTTCCGCCGCCCTTTCCTGCTGTGCTCCGCCATTTGCTGGTTCAAACAAGGGCCCCAACTCCGGGACCCGGCGGAGTGCTGAATCTCTAAGCTCTGTGAAGGTCGCCACTGCTTGCTTCCATTCCTGCATAAGCAGGTCGGCGTCTTGGGAGATGCGGTTAGCGGCGGCTTCATCTATGGGCGTCGGGGCAGCCCCGAACAGGGTGGTGAGCTGGGACTCGGCCTTGGCATCCAGCTGGTGCATCGCGTCAGCATGGGTGCGAAGGGGCAGACGCATCTCCCGGAGGACGTGCTTGGCCGCTGCTGATTCGGCCTCAGTCATCTGCATGTGAAGTTCCAGCTCGTCCGACTGGGCGTAGAGCTGATCTAACCTTGCAGGGTCCGTGGTCACCCGAATTTCGTTGGAGATTTGTTGCAGCTGGGCAGCAATGGGCTGCGTCTTGACCATGAGCGCGAGAGAGCATTCCTGTATACTTCTCAGAAGGGCAGAAGCTGCGGCTGTAGTGGAATGTAGAGTGGCTTGCATACTGACTACCTGCGTCTGTTTGGCAGTCACCTGTCCTGAATGGTCGGCGGGTGGATCTGGAAGGGTAGGCCGTGCGGCTAACGCCGCTTGTAACTCCTGGTTCTCTCTGCAAACAGTAGTGAAAACTTCCCCGAGCTGGCGAGCCTGTAAAGCTATACTGTCCTCTTCTATGCGAGCAGGGAGTGGGGCATGGTGAGCCCGTGCCTCCGGCCATACGCTGGAGAGCGCCTGATTAACAATGTTGGCCTGCTCCTGGAGGTAGGTCTTCTCCTGCAGCAGCTGATTGCGCTGTTCAGTAAGCGCCGTGATCTGATTCCGCTGCTCGGTGCACCGCCGCTGTAGCTCAGTGTGAATCTGCTCGGCCTTGATGGCCGCCCGCTGAATGAGCAGATACAGCTGTGCTGGACTCAATTGTTCTGCATTTGTTGTGCTGGGTGCACCCTGCTCGGGCGTCTGTTCCTGCGAAGATTGGCCCATGGCCGCTGCTCGGCCTGAAGTCTCTGGAGGATGGACCGGCGTCTGCTGCTGCACCGAAGTGGCCATATCAAGCTCTGGCCGGTCCTGCTGCGTGGTTTGCTCTGTGGAAGGGGCGGCTGAATCAACCCCAATTGTGGCTGGCTGGATAGATATAGTGGCAAGAGGATCCCGGGATGTGGCCACGGGGTCAACAGGTGGTACCACGGCTGCAGTACTGGAGGTGAGCTCCGCCCCGTGGTCACCGCCAAAAAGTTCCCGGATCAAAGAATCGGACACAGTGGCTGAGGAATTGGACGGATTGGGGGAGGTGGCATGTGGTCGGCTGGTGGAGGGGGCGGTAGATGGAGTGAACGAGGTGTGAGGGAGACGAAGGTTGAGGAAATCTGCTGGATCAATCAGCGGTTCCTCCGGAATCAAAGTGGCTGTGGGCGGCGTGGCTGGTGGATCATCCTCCGTAAGATCCACCACGGGATCTGTGGCCGTAGTGCGGGCCCTCTTGGATGGAGGTGGGTCAGCGGAATCAGGTTCGGGGCCCGGTTCACTCATTGGCGTGATGAGGGGGGTAGCAGAAGTGAACAGGTTAGTGGGAATGGGGGAAGTGAGGGGGGCGGTGTTGGAAAGACCACGGGACCGATTGATACGAAATTCAGTAAAAGAAGGAAATATAGGGGCACCGCTGGAAACAAGCTGGGTTACCACATTGAGGCACCGCGCCTGGTCGTTGAAATGCTCGACGACGGGGACCAGCGATTCAGGCAGGTCCGGTGCGGTCCCGGCTGCGTCTGGTGTGGTCTCTGCCGCAACTTGTGACGACCCCCCTGCGCTGGTCGCGGCAGGCTGCTGTGCGGCCCTCATCCCCTCAAAATTGTAGCGGATGACTCCGTCGCAGACGTGCTGAACAACCCCCGGCCACGCAGAGACCTCCCTGTGGAAAACATTGTCATTCAGCTGGAAGCGAAGGGGCGCCATATGAAAAGTGTGGTGCGGTACGCAAGTCGACCGAATGAAAGTGTGGTTGTGGCTGACGCCAAACCACACCTGTTCACTGTATTCATCCAACAGGTGCCGAGGCACCCGTTGCTGGTAAGTGACCACATCGACCATCATCCCATACCATTCGCGGAACGCTGCTGCGTTCACCTGCTTGCTGCTGGGGTCCCTGGACAACTGCCAGGGGGAATATCTCATCGTGAGCGGCTGGCTCACGGTGATCTCCGCCGGTGTCCGTATCGGGGGAAGATGCCATTTCCACATGGCGAACGCTAAAAGCAAGTACCCATAGATGAAGCTGGTAGTCCGTTTGTAATTGTCTTCGCAAGCCGCGAAGAGTTCCTTCAACACAAATGAGCTCCAATTCAACTTGGCTCCCTGGACGCAATGCTCTGCAATGGAAATTGTGTCCAGAGTGCACTCTCCCTTTGTGTAATGGCGCATGGTCTTGCTAGCAATCAGGTAGCAAGCGAACTTGATTTCTGATTCATTTATCAAATCTATCTTGGCACCTTTACCACCCCAGCGAGTGCCATACTTGGTGTAGAGGTCCGCATCAGCCGACTTCCGGGCTCGCTTGGAGGATGTCTGGCCCGCAGAGGAGACATCGGAACCAGTTTGCGATAGCCCTGTAAGCCGATTGATGTCTGCTGCATGTATTGGAATTTCTTCGTTAAGCCACAGGGACCCGTTCTGCACCCGACTGAGGAGGAACCGGGTGCATTGCAGAACTGGTCCGGTGGTTCCGAAGATGGGAAGACTCCTCAAATTCATCAAAGTCGACTGCTGCAGGCCCCAGAATTCTTCCCGCATTCGACTGTTCGAGCTGCTCCCGGGCGTGTAATGGTGTTCCATGAATACCTGCCAATGGAGATGAGGAAACTCAGCCGGGTCGGACAAGTTGGCGTCCATACAGGGTGCATTATCATACTTGCCGACCAGTGACTCTACCCGGTGAATTATGCTATCTAATGCTGGTTCAGGAATGGAGAGAAGAGCTCTCGGCATCTTGGCGCGTCTTTGATAGACTTGGACGATTCTTCTGTAACTTCCTTCGGGGTGCTGTGTGCTCTGATACTGCGAATGCTCCGGAGTTGCTGCAACTTCCAAATTGACCTGGTCTGACATCCTCTTGCTGATAGCCTTCATGCAAATTGGGCCATTTGCTGGCACGCGCGGAGTTGATGAGACTCCATAACGGCAATTAATTCTTGCTATATTTCTTGCCTGCGATAATCGTGCGATCAATCGCAGGCCTGTGTGTAATCTGACAGTTGCTGACGGAGTCATGGGGAGATGGGCGGACCCGACGGCTGAGGGAACTGCGGTTGATGGCAAATGATTACGGTATGATTACTGTCCATTAAGGGAATTTATGACCAAATCTGAGCTATCCTACGGACTGAAAAAAAGGACTGACGGAAATGACCTGGACTGACACTGGCACGAGGAGGGATCCTTCGTGCACGACACGCTGGACTGACGCGGTGACATGCTGGACTAGCGCTGCGACACGCTGGACTGGCCAGCCCCGACCACAATCGGTTGCGGTATGGATACCGCAACTGACGGTTTATCTGACTGATTGCAAAGGAACGGAAAAGACTAACTATGCTCATCCCGGTTGCGGGAGAGTTATTCAACTACGCTACTCTACGGGTTCTCTCGGTTGCGAGAGTTATTAATGAAAAATGAAAAGGTACCTACTCCTGGTAGGGCTTCAGGCGTGCGCCATTCCCCCATCCCGGAAGAACTGTGCCATCCAGTTGTGCCAACCGAACGGCTCCTGAGTCGCGGATCTCGATGACAAAGTATGGTCCCAGCCAATGCATTTGGAGCTTGCCTGGAAACTTCTGGAACCGGCTGTCGTATAAGAGAACTTTGTCGCCAACTTGGAAAGCTTTAGTTTTGATGTGGCGGTCGTGCCATGCTTTCTGTCTGGCCTTCTGAACCTTCTGGTGGAATTCCGCAAGAAATTGAGCCTCGTCCAGCTCCTGTAGCTCCTGGAGGCGTTCCCTCATTGACGCCTCGTCTGAGAAGTGAAGGGACGTTGCGATCAAAAGGCTGGGTACGGTGAACTCGGCGGGAATCACAGCTTCCCGGCCATACACCAGCTGGAATGGCGTCTGGTTGGTAAAGCATTTTACCGTGGTCCGGTAAGCCCATAATGTCGCTGGTAGCCGCTCATCCCAATCGTCCCGCCGAGCGTTGCAAATTTTAGTCAAGCCCTTTTCAAGAATCTTATTGAAGGCTTCCACCGTACCATTGGCCTGCGGGTGGTAAGGGCTGCTTTTATGATGCTGAATCATAAATGTGTCCAGTAGCGACTTGACCGTGGCGTTAATGAAATGCGTACCCTGATCGCTGGTTAAGCTCTTTGGGCAGCCAAAGCGGCTGATGATGTGTTCAAAGATGAACCGAGCAGCGGTCTCTGCCGAGCAGTCGCGTACCGCTGCTGCCTCAGCCCACCATGTGAGGTAATCTGTCGCGGTAATGATGTACCGGGATTTGGAATGGCGCGCGATGGGTGCGATGGGGCCTACGAAATCAACTGCCCACTTCTCAAATGGCCGCAACACATGCACCGGGTGTAGCGGAAGCTCATCCCTGTGCGAAGGCCTTCCCGTCCTCTGACAAATATCGCAACGTTTCACATAGGCCTTACAGTCTGCATGCACCGTCGGCCACCATAGGCCAGCTTGAAGCACCTTCCTTGTGGTGGGTTTAGCACCCACATGTCCTCCCGCAACACTGCTGTGACATTCCCACATCACCGCTTCCCGCTCATGGTCAAGAACACACCTGCGCAACACCTCATCCAGGCCCAGTTTGTACAGCTGCCCTGCGATCAATTGATAATCGGCCACCCGGACCACCAAGTGGCGTTTCTGAAGCGGGGTGTAATCCTCAGGGCACTGTCCCGTGGTCAGATACGTGGCAATGTCAGCCAGTTAGTCTGGTACGGCTTCAACTCGGAATAGATCAGCATCCGGAAGCTGATCATCCAACGGACCTTCGTTTTCTCCCGACTCCAACCTGGATAAGTGATCGGGACCAACGTTCAACCTGCCTGGCTTGAAAATCACATCGAACGTGAACTCCTGAAAGAGTAGAAGCCATCGGCAGATTCTCCCTTCCAACACAGGCTTATTGACCAGATATTTTAATGCCGAATGGTCCGTGAAAAATGTAAATTTTCCGCCCAGAAGGTAATGGCGGAACTTTTGGAGAGAGTACACCATTGCCAATGCCTCCCGCTCGGTCATGGTGTAATTCTTCTCCGCATTAGATAACCGTCGGCTGGCGAAGTATACCGGGTGGGCAACTGTTGTTTCCCCGGGTTGCGCTAATACGGCGCCCAGTGCAATCCCGGACGCATCAATGTGCACATGGAACTGCTTATCCCAGTTGGGATGAACAAGTATGGGTGCCGTCGCCAACTTCTCCTTCAATGTGTCGAGTGTTTCACCTCGATCCCTCCTAAGATGCTTCCCCGACTTTCGCATCAGCTCACAGAGGGGCAAGATTTTGGCGTAGTTACGGATAAACCGCCTGTAGTATCCTGTGTGCCCGAGCAGTGCCCGCAACTGCTTCACGGTCTCGGGGGCCTCCATATGGACGATGACCGCGACCTTGACAGGGTCAACGCAGACCCCTTGCTTGCACACCACATGGCCCAAGAGTGTGCCGAATGGCACTGCAAAAATACATTTCTTCAAGTTCAGGGAAATCTGCAGCTGGCGGCACTGGTCGAACATAACACGCAACAGGGAGGCGTGTTTTTTCAGCAGGTTGTAAACAGTCCAGTCGTCCATATAGACTTCCAGGAACTTGTGAATGTACTCCCGGAAAGCAGCAATGACAATCCAGGAAAACACAGCCGATGCGTTCTTCAGACCAAACGGCATAACGTGGTATGCGAATGATCCCCACTCAGTGGTGAATGTTGTCTTTGCTTTGTCTTCCTCCGCGATGCGCACCTGATGGTAGCCCGAAAACCCATCAGTGAAGGAATAAGCTTCGTTTCCCGCGACATGATCTAGAACTTCATCGCTGAATGGGGTGGGAAACGGATCGTGGATGCAAGCATTATTCAGGCTCCGGTAATCTACACAGACACGGATTTCCGCTTTATCCTTCTTGTTCTGGATGACAATGGGACTTACCCACTCGGCTTCTTCTACTGGAAAAATGAGACCCGCAGCCAGCATCTTGTCAATCTCCATCTTGACCTTCTCTTTGATACGTGGATTCAACCGGTAGGTTTGCAGCCACCTACTGCTCCTCGGTTTGCGTTGTGATGCGTGTCTCGCCTGCATCCCTCGCGATCTCTTCAGTCCGCAACCGATGTGTTCTTAAATAAATATTCGTGATTCCTAGTCGGAAAATTTCTCTTGTCATCTCTCGTCTCCAAGAATCTCCTACCGCTGCTGCGCCAGGTTTCTCCCCTGCTCCAATGTTCAGCTTCTTTGTCTTTAGGGGCTGCAAATGGACTCTTTCTGTCGTCGGCTCGTCACGGATGCTCCGCTCGCCCTCCTTTTCATCAAAATAGAGATGCCTAAGGTCATCCAAACTATCATCCTCCGGGCCGCCGTCAATTCGTTGGCAAACCAATTCGCGCTTGACCCCAGAGCGTGACGCCACCGGGCCCTCATCGGGTTCAGGATGGCGGAAAAACAAAACCTCCTTGACGGCTTGTAGGGCTTGGGACTCCTGTGCCGTCTCCCCTTCGAACGAGAAGCTCTGGATGAACTTTTCCGCGGCTGCTTGCCAGGAGCGGGTTCCCCGCTTCCGCTCTTCCTCCAGGTACTAGGCCTGGGGAATTGTACCTAGGGAGTGGACAAACCTATGGACCCACAACTCCTCAGGATACCTTGCGCTACGCCACTGTTCCTCGCATGCTTGCAAATGCTGTCGCGGGTCGGAAGCTCCATGATGTTTAAATGTAACGCAGGGCCCTTCATCCTCTTTGAAGCGTGCCCGTAGAGCATCCGCCACACGCTCCCATCGCAACAGAGTGTTGCGGTGATTGTTCCACCATCGCCCCGATGTTGACTTCAAGGCCACATCCAAAAGTGGTATCCAGCTTTCCTCGGGAACCCGGTCTTCCACCTTGGCAATAAAAGTATTCACCGCTTGCATGTTTGATAATGTGGGGTATCCGCGGATCTGAGTCCCTACCCACCGGACCTGAGCGATGGAGGCACATCTCCGCGTGGTGGTATCATACCCCCCTTGCTGCCAGTCTTCCCACGCAAGCTCGGATCCGAGCTCTGAGCTCTGCACACTTCGCCAACTGATAGACCCTGTTGCGGTCGGGTTGATGTAATCGTCCCGCTTCCCTGCAGTTATCTGATAGAGATGATCCATCATCTGAACATCCTCCCGACTGGCCCACCTGCCTTCGTATTGCGTGGACCTCGACACGGTCGAGGCCGAATAATCTTTACCTCCCATCCTCAAAATCACGCCCAGGTCATCGTTGCACTCTCAAAGCCCAATCACGTCGAGTAAAGCAAGGGGTCCTTATCGCCCACAATATCGATAACCTCAAAATCGGCGTATGTCTTCACGCCCGCAACGTCAACCTCGACTCCTTCGAGTCGGCCGATTGGCAAGATGCAATACTGGTTTGCCATCCTGAGTTGGATTGGGGAATAGACGAGCCGTGGCTTTCAAAGAGCCTCCCATGTCTTGCGTGGCAGTATGTTGACGTCGGACCCCAAGTCCAACATAGTGTCGCTGATTTGGAAACCTGCGACCTGCGTGTTAAGTCGGAACTCTTTACCTGTTCGTTGCTTGTTCCGCTTGACCCGTTGCACGTATTGAGGGACGTATTGAGGGCTAGCGTCCGCCGGACCTCGATCTTCTGCGCGCCCCTGCAGTGCTCCGTCCAAAACATGCTTGAGCTGCTGCCGCAGCACAGCGTCATCAACAATCCTCAGAAATAGCCAGAGCCAATCCTCGACCGTAGTGTCTGCAACGTTCTTCGCTCCGGATTCTGACTGTCTGGGTTCCTCCAACCTTCCCTCATTGCGCAACTGGGCGAATGCCTCAACCGCCTCCTGGAAATACTTCTTCTGGACTTCAGGCTTGATCAATTTCTTTGGGGATGACGGCCGAACCGCTCGTGCTGGCTCCTTCTCGTGGGCATCCTCGCCCGTCTTCTTTCCGCCTCTTGTTATTATCGCAACAGCCTCGCATGTCAGGTCATGCGTCTCACTTCGCCTCTCGAGCCTATCGTGGGGACCGTGTGGCCTCCCCCGCCGCCCCGCCTCCCACTGATGAGTTCCGGACACCCGCGTTGGCGGGCGTTGACCCCAAGATCGGAATACCTGCTGCCGGCGGAAGGGGACATTCTCGAGCCACATGACCCTCCTGGTCACAGTTGTAGCACTTTACCGGACCGCGTCCGCCTGTTCTACCTCCCCGCATGCCGCCACCTCTTCCCCTTGGGGCCTTGTTCACCCTGTACGAGGGACGATCCAATCGATCCGCAAGAGCGTCAAGCGCCCTGCACTGCTCAGTGTTGTGGGTCGTAGACGCACAGAATTCGCAGTATACATTATTCGGCACCACGGAGTACTTCTGTAATATCGGGCACATCTGAGGAGGATGCCCTATCGTCCGGCAAATCTCACAGTACTCTGTGGTGGAGGACCCCGGTTGCGGTGGGAACCCCGCAAAGGTCTGTTGCGGTTGGTAGACTCCCTGCGGGTTCATTGCCGCACCACCCCCTGGTGGTGGACCCCCCTGAATTGCTGCAACTGAGGGTTCGACCCCTGCGCTGCGCAACCGAGGACATTCGGTTGCGACGTGGCCCTCGACTAGGCAATGAGTACACCAGACATTCGGTCGCGCTGGTCTCGCTGGCTGAATCTCCTTGAGCTTTTCCGTCAAGCTGGAGATCTGGTGCTGCAACCCTATCAGAGAAGGGTCTTGCGGGGCCAGCCCCCCCCTGTATTCCTGGGGGTATCCCGCCATGGCTTCAATCTTCATGGCCTACTCCAGAGCGTCCTGCAGATTATCAATCTTCTGCTGAGTGAGAGGGGTTCGTGTCAAGGGGAGCAGAGCCTTGATGAACCAGTCCCTTTGGTGGTTTGGATCGATCGGGTAGCTCAGTTTCCCGATCGCATCCTTAAAGCGCCGCATCAGCTCCCACGCGGTCTCACCTTCCTTCTGTTTGATTTCCCACAGCTCGGACATGCCCTGCTGGTCTGTCTGGGGAAGCTTGAATTCGCGGACAAAATCCCGCTTCACGTCCGCAATTACAGGGTTAGGGTGCGCCTCAGACCACTTGATGAACCAACGCAGAGCTCTCTCTCTGAGCGTGGTTTGAAACTCTATTAACTTCCCTGCATCCGGCGTCTGTCGAGCCCTCCAGATGGCTTCGCACAGATACCAGTGTTGCTCTACATCGTCATTGCCCCAGCCAGAGAATTCTGGATACCGGGTGAAAGATCTGGCCATGTGTACTTGCGGAGAATTAACCAGGATAAAACCTCCCGGTCCTGGTTGTGTAATGGTCCCTCTGGGGAAAATACTACTACTAGCAACACTGCTGTTACTAGGCGTTACCGACGTTGCTGAACTACTGTATGACTGACTTAATGCTTGTAACTGAATAAAAATATTTCTTAAAGGTTGATAAAGTACCAGGGGAAGGTCGGGATCCTGGCCATGCGGAAGGTGGGACGTAGGGCTGCCTGGAGGGGTGGGTGCCATCTGATCCTGGAACATCTGCTGCATCACGTCGTGCCATTCGTCATCGGAACTTTCTTCGGGCTGCATCTTTCCATTATCCTTGCTAGTCGTTACTGCTCTTTCTCGCGTCGCTGGGCTCCCATGCACCCACTGTACGTCCGCTGCTGTCCCGTCTCCTGTCCAGGTATCCAAACCCATGGGTCTTGTCTTCTGAGGTGCCTCCTTCTGATTTTTCCTCTCGATCTCCCTTCTCTTCAAATCTCTCATTACCCTTCTTCGCCACCTATCGGCGATCTGTGCCCGCCGATGCGCACGTGACTCCCGTAACTTGCATGCGGCCTCAACGTCCATCCCCCGCTCCCCACTCTTACTGTCTACACAACATCGGTCCCCTCAATCCTCCCCCCAGTACAGGTGGTTTACGCTTCCATACTTGTTTTGTGGAATTCAATCAACCCTTCATCCACCATCAGGGCTTTGATCCACAACGGAATCTCCTTCAACAGCTTCCCCCTCAGTCCTGAGTGAAAAACAACCTCAGCCTTCGAGAAGGATTGGTAGCACTCAGCGGCAAACTCCACAACGTATCCTTCCAACGTGGTCCTTACCCAAAAATCCACTGCACGGGTGAGTTTAGTGTCTACCCGATGCAGTGCTACCAGGTCTTCGTGCGCCCACCTGCGGTTTATCTTCCGCGAGCCTTCTTGGGTCACCGTCGCTCGTAACCTTCGCAACCAATTGTAAAGGTCGGTAGGGAACCTTCCCCAGAAAATTTCGTACGTATCACTGGCTGAACTAGAGAAAAGAACGATCTCCTTGATCGCGGCCTCCTTTTTCTTGGTCAGCTCCGCTTGCTGAGTAATGAAATGGTCAAGATGATCATCCCACCATCGCCATATTGCTCCTTCAAAAATCCTCGAGACCATGATCTAGATCCCCTCAGAACATGCGTGTCCCGGCAACGGAACCATTTGTTGGCGAAAAGTCAGGTCTCGCGGGCAAGACCCAGGTTCAAGAGTTGTGGCCAACAAGGGGTCCGGAGTAGTCTAGGAACACGCCGGCATTTTCACCCTGCTCTGGGAGAGCAGTGCGTCTCACTCGAGGCATGCCGCGACCACATGCATAAGGGGATGAGATCACTGGTAAGGAATAAACCCGCAACCAAAGAAAGAAAGTGCATCCATCACATATACCAAGTTACACATGCATGATCACTAATTAAGTATTCAGACAGTCGCAACTTAAAATTTTTAAAGCAGTGTAAACACATCAGAACGCATGAAAAACACATTGAGACAGCAATCCTTCCTTATATTATTCTTCTGGCCGAATACATGGTTACATAGCTTTCTTCTCTGATAACTCACAAGTCAGATACAGATGGGTTTGAGAACAGAAAGGAAGAGCATAGAAAGTAAGAACCCATAGGAAGAACCGGTTTGATTCTTCTACGGCTGCTCTGCACATCCTTCCTCAGGTCTTGATCCTCGCGACTTCTCTCGCATCCATTCAACCCTCAACAATAACAATAACAACAACAACCTCCTTCTTCAGCCGGGTGATCACCTTTTATTCACCCGCTCCTCGCGACTGGCGGCTTCTCTGTGTCTTCACTTTGGCTTTTCCCGACTTCTCTTCTGATGTCTGCATGTTCCACTTTCTGTTTTCTGCTGTATTTCTTTCATCTGCACTTATCTCTGTTCGATCTCCAGTTATCAAATGCTTCCACGCCACCTTGGTAACTCCGCAACTCCTGGTCGCTGCGGCGCGGTCGCGATAGCTATGTGTATTTATTCCGCAACTCAAAAAGAGTCAAAGTTCAAAATGTCTTGGCCAAAAGTTCAAAACTTAAACAAAAACAAGGGCCCCAACAGAAAGGTGTTATTTGACTAGGTACATCATATTGTGGTCACCCATCATAATTGTTCGAAATAAGAACAATACTTGGAAAATGTGCATTGATTACATAGGGTTAAAAAATATTATGCTCAATAATAGGTACCCCTCACTGAGGATTGGTGATCTATTGGATCAATTGCAGTAAAGGAAATACTTCAGCAAGTTGGATTTAAATCAGGGTATCACTAGGTTTGAGTCAAAAAACAAGATACCTAGAAGACTTCCTTCAAAACCAAACAAGTTTTGTATGAGTAGTAATAATGATCCAAAATTAAAAAGTGAAGGTTTCATGAAATAATTTGCAAGCTAGTTCATGTCTTTTAGGAAATCGATCGTGATTGCAAAAGTACACAAACTTAAGTAAATTTTGCAGAATTTTAATAGTTAAAAATGGACAAACATGAGACATCAAACACAAGCATACTGATAACATAGTTCACCCATATTGGGCTATGTCTTCGGGTCTAGCTTCCTGTGTGACCTTTTTATTATGTTCTCAAATTTTCAATACATCAACATACAAACTTCAATATGCAAAAATAACACCGCCATCGTGTCCATAATGCTCAAAAACCTATATCTAGGCTCTTCTTGAACTCAAAAGGGATGAAAAATGAGCAAAATATGACCCTTTATCCATTATGGTCTGCAAAAAGTCTCGACACTGCTAATTTGGAAACAAAATGGCTTATGGCCTATTGGTTGAGAACTTCAATTCAGAACCCATAGGTCCCATGTTTGATCCAACGATGTAGGAAAAATTAACATGTTTTTAATCAATATATATTTTTATTGACCATAGCCCCCACCCGAACTCCACACCATTGGTCGTATGTCTGCATGGGACTGAGGATCATGAGCCATAAACCACATGCCCTCCCATGGCCCTGCTCCCAATTTTGTGTATAGCATGTTCCCTGGGCCTTGGGCGCGGGATGGGTGCCACGCGCCCTGCCATGATTTCTCTACCGATGGTTCCATTAACATGTCAAACCATGGATCATGCCAGTCGGGTGCGCTCGCTGCCCCCTCACTTCCCCCCAATCACTATGTCGTTGCATAATAAATATAAATTCCCACCATGTATTAACAAGCAGTAACATAGCTTGAATGGTCGAGTAGTCGGTTTGCTGGTTCGAGGTCATGGGGTCGAACCCCATGGAAGCTCATCTGGAGCTTAACTAATTTTTTTCAACTTTCTAGGGCTATGTGGTTCCCTCTAATTGACCCATGTGGTGGCCTGTGATTGGCCGAATAACAATCCCATCTGCCAATAACCATGCGCCAAGTTTCCACATGGGATTGGATCACCTTCCAACCGTACAACCAAGTCATCCTGCTGACATCAGCACCACGTCAGCATACAAATTACAGAGTCAACCCTACACTTTGAATTTTTTGTTGTTGTTTGCCCAAAACTTTATAATGCAATAACTTCCTCATATGTTGCCATATTGAGGCGATTCAAGCGTCAGTGGAATCAAAATGATGAGCTCTACAATTTGGCGCTAGTTTCAGGATATTTTGAGCACTTTCATTTTTGAGCATATTTTTGATCCCCTGGATCACTCCTCCCCACTTGAAGCTTTTGGACCACCAAAATACTGTTTTTACTCAATAATTAAGTGAGGGTATTTCTCCCTCACTTTCCCAATCTATATCCACCTTGATTTTCTTGGATTGGTACCTTTGAACGCCACAAAAAGGTACTCCACGTTTCCTCTACATGGATTTCTTATTCTCCTATCAAGAATAGAGTCTTCCTACAACTCATTTAAATATTCAAGAGAAGAATATTCTATATATGGAATCTTAACATTCTCTTCTTAATCAATGATCATAGGAGGCTCATATAATCTCAAAATTTTCACATTCACAATAGAATAGATTTGCATGTAAGGTGACAAATCTAATCTAAAAGCGTTGTTACCAATATTCTCCAAGATTTTGAAAGGACCATATCTGATTGGCTTGAGATTTTTACCATCACCTTGTAATATTTCCCTGTTGATGTACAACCAAACTTTATCTCCCACTTGGAAATCATGATCAACTTGATGTGTATCATGTCTTTCTTTTTACTTGGCTTGACATTTCTCTAGCTTTTCTTATACCCTTTGATGCACTAATTGGATTTGTTTGATGAAATTCTTTCCTTTTCCCACATCAATATGTGCATCTACTGCAATTATTTACCAAATATGAAATCCAAAGGAGACTTTGGAAAATAACCCAAACAAGCTTCAAATGGAGATACTTGTGTAGATGAATGCTTGGCACGATTGTAGGCATGTTGGATGTAATGAAAATGCTCATCCAAAAGTTTAGGATGCTTACCAAAATATCCTCGTAGGAGATGCACTACTATTCTATTCACTAATTCTGTCCAACCATCAATTTGTGGTGAAATGTTGTGCTCTTATTCAACTTTTTGTGCATGATTTCTCATAAAATTGACCAAAAAATCCTGATAAATTGAGAATATCAATAAGAAATCATCTAAGTAGGTAACCCAAAATGAACCCATACATTTTGGAAGAGAATATTTTTAGTTTGTTCAACTATAACGTGTTTCTTACAAGGCATAAACACACACATTTTGCTAAAACGATCCAATACAACATATAAATAATCATTACCTTTCCTAGACATTGGTAGTACCCCAAACAAATCCATATAAATACTTTCCCAAGGATGATAAGGGATAAAAAGTGGAGTCTACAAACCCAATTTCATATTACTTGGCTTGCTAGTAGTGCACATAGAACATCCTTTTACATATCTTGATACAATTTCATTCATACGAGGCCAATAACAATACCTTTGTAGTTGAGCATTTGTTTTTCCTACACCAAAGTGACCAACAATAATGGGCTTCCCTTATGAAATTAACTCTTTAACCCTGTGGAATACACAACTTTCCAATATGGTACAACTTGTTATGAAAATGATAATACACCTCTTCAATATGATTTCCTTGACTCAAAGTTGCATAAACATCTTTAAAATCTTCATCTTGAGCATATTGTTCAATATAAATTTCATGCATGATTGAGTTATGATTAAGAATGAAAAATTAATTAAAAATAGGCCTTGATAACATATTAGCAACTTTGTTGCAAATACCTTTCTTATACCTAATAAAAAAAGAATTTTCTACAAAAGTCCCATCCATTCGAAATGTCTAAAAGTTGCTGTTAGCTTGGTTTGCGATTGTAAATATTTCAAAGGTTGATGGTTAGTATGAATAATCATTTATTTACCCATAAAATAATGCTTCCACTTCTTCACGCTTTTTACCAAAGAATACAACTCTTTATCATAAGTTGGATAGTTAATTAGTGCATTGGAAAATGTTTCAGAATGATAACATATTGGCTTACCATGTTGCATCAAAATTGATCCCATAGCCGCTATTCACTTGCATCAATTTAAATTTCAAATAGTTTCTCAAGGTATGGAAGTGTTAGAACTGGTGTCATAGCAATTTTCTCTTTCAAAGTGTCAAAGGATTTATGTTGCTTGCCTCCCCACTAAAGGACCTTCTTCACACTTGTCAAAGCATGTAATGGTGCTAAAATGAATGAGAAGTTAATGATAAATTTTATCTAATATCGGGTTGCTCTCAAAAATATCCTAACCTTTGTTACATTGTTTGGTTTAGGCCAATTCACAATAACATCAACTTTGTAGGAATCAAACTTCAATACACCACCTTCTACAATATGACCCAAGTAAACCAAAGATGTTTTCTCAAATTTACATTTAAACATATTCAAATACAACTTTTCCTTTTTCAATACATCTAGAACTTGCTTTACATGCTCGACATGCTCTTCATGAGCCTTACTAAAAATACGAATATTTTATAAGTATACTATTACAAAAAATCAATGAATGATCACAATGCATCATTTATAACTTGCATGAATGTGGCAAGTGCATTATAAAGCCCAAACGACATAATTAACCATTCAAACAATCCTCGTTTTTTCTTGAAAGAAATTTTCCAAATATCATCTTCAACAATCCCTATATGATGATAACTGATTCTCAATTATAACTTAGTAAAATAAAAAACATCCTTTAATTGATCTATCAAATCATCAATGCGAGGAAGAGGATAGCGATTCTTTACCATGATCTTGTTTAAAGCTCATAAATCCACACACATGCGCCATGTACCATCCTTCTTCGGAACTAAAAGAATATGAGACCCACAAGGAGATATATTAGGTCTGATGACGCCTTTGTCAAGAAACTCTTGTATTTGCTTCTTAATATTCATATTCTCCAAGACAAACATTCTATACATGCCAATATTTAGGAGTGGTGCATCCTACTACAACTATATCTCACGTTGGATTCCTCTTTTTGGAGGTAACACTTCAGGTTCCTGAAACATATTGTCATAAGTGTTAAAAAATTCAACCAAATCATGCTTGATTTTATAATCACATCCTAATAAATCTTCAGAGTCAACAATATCTAATTAACTTTAATCATCAACAACACAAAATTCTTACTAGCATTCACAAGCCTTTTCATTTGACCTGCACTAATAAGAGATAAGTTCATCTTATTGCGATGTGCTCTAACAATATACTCAACTCCATCTTTGAAAAGATGATATTTGTTCTCATGACAATAGAATATGGATTTTCAATCATATACATGTGGACTCCCTAAACAATCCCACAAATATCAAGTGGTACAACATCAAGCTCTACCTCATCTATGAAATTAGCAGTGATGGAAAATTTGGGTTTACATTTTCTTGTCACTTGTAATTTGGAGTCATCACATACCCAACCCAAGGGGTAAGGTTTTGCATGAGGTGTAGTCTCTAAATTAAGTTTCTATGCAATTATTTCAGAGATAAGATTGACTTGAGATCCACTATCAAATAATGTATCAACCTTTGTATGTTTTGTAATGACCTTGATATGAAAAAACTCACTTCTTTCTTTATCATTTTTAGATTCAACAAGCTTGATAGAAGAAATAGTACTTGCTTTAGAAGCTATAACTTTAATTCCCATGGCTATAAATTTGGTTTCATCACCTGAATCATATCCTAGATATTGTTTAGTTTTAGCAACAGTGTTTTCTTTCTCCTTGTTATTGAACTTATTTGGTCTCAATTCTAGATGTAACTTCCTGCAATGGTATTCATCATGGCCATCTTTTGAACAATTTTTACAAGTAATTTTCTCTCCCTCTTTCTTGATGATATAATTCTTCTTACCTTTTCATTTAAATTTCCCCTTTCCTTTGTCTCCAGATTTAAAAGGTTTCTTGTTGGACTCTTGAGGAACATTATTGCCTCTTGATTCTAAATAAATTTCCTAAACACATACTTCATATATATTGGTGGGATTAAAAATAAGTATAGTATGTCTCAAATAACTATGCAATCCACCTATATACGTAAGGAGAGTATCATGTGAGTTCAAATCAACACCCAAGATTAATGCTCTTTTTCTAAATTCTTGTGTGTAACTTTCAACACTTTGACCTTTAACTTGTCTAAAAATTTTCCAATTCATTATTTATTTTTTCATGTAAGGTAATGGATAAAATTTCCTTCTTAATGCAACTATATAATCATTCCAAGAAGAGATAGATTTTCCATTTTTCTTCAAATATTCTCGAGTTCTTTCCTCCCTCTAGATGAGGGTTGTGCCTTCCAAGCGAAGAGGAGAAAGCTGGATCTTTGTGACATCATCATCAATATTTTGAGTCCTGCAATAAAATTCAATTTGATGAACCCAATTATCTAACTTTTCAACATTTACTTCTCCATTATACATTTGAAATTCAAACTTGACATGAAGCTTAATCAAAGAAGACTTAGCATGTCCTCTTGGGGATGTAGGAGGAGTAGGTCTATGTGAAGAAGGAGGTGAGGATGGAGGTGAAGGAGGAGGAGGTGGAGGCTTTCTACCATTACCACCATCACCTTTTGGTTGATTATAAATTTCTCCTTGCAACCATGTCGTTTTCTCATTGTACAAAACTTTCACCATCTCGGTCATATCCAAGAAATATTTTCTAAAATCTCTCTCATCCTCAGACATCATTTCTTGTCCTTTTCCTTCTTCATGTGTTATGACTTGTAGATTTTATGGCCTCCTTGAGCCAATTTGAGGGTTAGGTTCTTTAGGTGCCCCTAGTATTCTCAATTTAGATCTTGTAATCATTCAAAAACCTTGCAAATTCTATCAAGCCTTCACAAAAACCATACTTTGATATCAAACTAATCCAAAATTAAAAAGTGAAGGATTCATGAAATAATTTGAAATTTATTTCATGTATTTTAGGAAATGGATCGTTATTGAAAAAGCACACAAGCTTAAGTAAATTTTGTGGAGTTTTAATAGTAAAAAATGGACAAACATGCAACATCAAACACAAGAAAATTGATAATGAAGTTCGCCTAACTTGGGCTACGTCTCTAGGTCCATCTTCTAGTATGAAATTTTTATTATATGCTCAAATGCGTAATACATCAACATACAAGCTTCAATGTAAAAAATTAACACTGCCATCATGTCCAGAATGCTCAAAAAACCATATTTAGGCTCTTCTTGAGCTCAAAAAAGCTAAAAAATGAGAAAAATATGACCCTTTCTCCAATATGGTCTGCAAATTGCTTTGTAAAAAGTCTCGACCCTGCTAATTTGGAAAAAAATGACCTATTTCCTATTGGTTTGGTGCTTCAATTGGGAACCCAAAGCTCTCAGGCTTGATCTGGAAGTGTAGGAAATATTGGCGCGTTTTTAATTAATATATATTTTTACGAGTTGTAGCCCCCTCACAAACTCTGTGCCGCTAGTCGTATGTCTGCATGGAACCAAGGGTCGCGTGCCATAGGACACACAACCTCCCTTGGCCTCACTCCTGGTTTTTTTATATAGCATGTGACCTGGGATTTGGGCACGAGCAGGGTGCCATGCACCCCGCCCCCAATTTCTGCATCGATGGTTCCATTGAGGTGCCAAAAACCATGGGCTGGGCTGATTGGGCATGTCCATTGGCCCTCCCTCCCCCCTAACCAATCTACTATTGCATAATAAATATAAAATTCCCACCATGTATTAACAAATGGTAACATATCCCAAATGGTTGGGCAATCGGTTTGTTGGTTGGAGGTCATGCGGTCGAACCTCACAGAGGCTCATCCAATGCTTAACTAAATTTTTGTTGGGTGTGGAGCCTGATTATCTTGTTTATTTTGTATCACGACGTTGGACCCTTGTACCTTAATGGGATGAAAACGTAGCTTGTAATTAAATGATGCCTGGGGGGTCTAGGGGGGGCAACTACGACTTTATGGAGCCCCCCCCTGGCGGGGGATTTCGGGGGTAGCGCCCCCGAAGCTAAAAACAAGTGTAAAATTTCCTTGTAAAAGTATAGTAATTTCTAGTCAATCTGGGCCATGCATTAGGCAGATGATTTTATGGTAGAAGTTATGTTTAGTTTAGGGTTTTTTTCCCTAGAAGGCAACCCCTCACTTGTATGAGGGTATTTTATTGTGGCTATGTATTGTATGTGTATTCTCAGAGCGAGAAATAGATAGGGAGACTGTGAGAGAGAACAGAGGATATTACAATGGATCTGCTGTAGGTTGTGTCTCTTCATTTTGATGGATAATAGAAAGGAAGGACTGGCTGTTCGGTGTGGAAATAGCCCAAAATGGGTGAACCATGTATATCTGTTTCTCTATGGTTTTATGTGTTTTGTGTGCTTGTTTTTTCCGCATATTTTATGGGTTGCATTTCTCTATAATATATAATTTTATAACAACTGGTATCAGAGTCGAAGGTCTATTTGGCTGATAAACTCGCAGGAAAGAAGGGTTCCTGGTTCGAGTGGGAGCAATGGCGGAAGACGGTAAATTTAGGGTCGAGAAATTTAACAGGAAAAAATTCCCGCTATGGAAGATGCAGATGGAAGATTATCTGTATCAAAAAGATCTGTAGCTACCATTGAGCCAAAAAAAAAAAAAAGCGGACATCTATGATAGACGCATAATGGGAGATTCTTGATAGAAAGGCACTCGAAACCATACGGATGTGCCTCACAATGTCGCTAGCCTTCAATACTTCGAAGGAAACAACAAAAGAGGGTTTGATTAAGGCATTGGTGAAATTGTATGAAAAACCCTCGACCTCAAACAAGGTATTTCTTATGAAATGCTTATTTAATATGAAGATGTCGGAAGGTGGATATGTTGCAAACCATTTAAATGATTTTAATACAGCTACCAGTTAGTTAAGTTCTGTAGGGGTAAAATTTGATGATGAAAGTAGGGCTCTTTTATCTTTGTGCTCATTACCAAAAAGCTGGAATGGTTTAGTTATGGCCATTAGTAACTCTGTATCCAGATCTAGTACTTTAAAGTTTGATGATGTTTTCGGTGCTATCATTAGTGAGGAAATGCGACGGAAAAGCTCCAGTGAGACATTGGGTAATGCTTTGAGTGCAGGGTTTAGGGGAAGAAGAATGGAAAGAGGAAAGAGCTCAGGATATCGTAGTAAATCAAGGAAAGGAAGATCCAAGTCCATATTAGGGATAGTGTGCTGGAAATGCGGAAAGAAAGGACACCAAAAGAAAGACTGTAGATCTCAGAAGGGAAAAGAAGGAGACACACAACAAGAAAACAATCATGAAGCAAATGTGGTAGGTGATGTGTTACAATATGCTTTGATTCTTTCTTTCAAAAATTTTACTGATTCCTAGGTGGTAGATTCAGGGGCCTCATTCCATGCCACACCTGATAAGAAATATTTTCATGACTATGTTCAAGGAGATTTTGGACAAGTTTGTTTGGGCAATGATAAACGCTGTAAAATTGTTGGAATGGGTAAAGTTCTTGTAAAACAACAGAATGGAAACTAATGGCTATTAAAGGAGGTAAGGCATGTTCCAGATCTGAAGAAAAATTTGATTTCAGCAGGGCAGTTAGGCGGTGAAGGTTGTGTGACAAATTTCACAGATAAAACTTGGAAGGTCACCAAAGGAGCCCTGGTAATAACAAAAGGCAAAAAGGTTGGTACATTGTATTTATGCAATGGTATTTCTAACTCTATTAATTCTTTAACTTCCAAAGGAGAAAATGCAGCATTATGGCATCATAGGCTCGGACACATGAGTGAGAAGGGGATGAAGATTCTTCACTCAAGAAATTTTTTGCTGAGTTTGAAGAATGTTGATTTGGATTTATGTGAGAATTGCATTTATGGAAAACATAAGAGAGTCAGATTTCTCAAAGTTGGGAAAGAAAATACGATTGAAAAATTAGAGCTTGTGCATACAGATGTATGGGGACCTGCTCAGGTATCATCTCTCGGTGGCTCTCATTATTATGTTACTTTTATTGATGATGCAACTAGAAAAACTTGGATTTATTGTATTCAGAATAAATCTAATGTATTTTATACTTTCAAGAAATGGAAAGCTTTGGTTGAGATTGAGACATAAAAGAAGTTGAAGTTTCTTAGATCAGACAATGGAGGCGAATATTGCAGCAAAGAGTTTGATAGGTACTGTTCAGAGCATGGAATTCGTAGAGAGAACACAGTTCCAAGAACAACATAGGAAAATGGTGTGTCAGAAAGGATGAACAGAACAATCATGTAGCGTGCAAGGTGCATGAGATTGCATGCAGGATTGCCTTTACAATTTTGGGCAGATGCTGTAGATACTGCTGTTTATCTAATAAACAGAGGGCCTTCAAGTTCCTTGGATGGTGGTATTCCAGAGGAAGCATGGAAAGGTAAAAAGGTAAACTACTCTTTTTTAAATACTTTTGGCTGTGAGGCCTTTGTCCATATTAATAAAGAAAATAGAACAAATATTGAGGCAAAATCAAAGAAATGTACCTTTATTGGATATGGTGTTAATGGTTTTGGTTATCACTTATATGATTATGAAAATCACAAAATAATTAGGAGTAGAGATGTAATATTCAATGAAAAGGTCTTGTATAAGAATCAATTGCAGGAAAAGAAACAGGAAAAAGAAACAAAGAATACACAGTTCTTGATGAGATCACAGAAAAAGTAAAGGTGTCTGAAAATAATAATAATCAACAGCCACAACAAAAACAACCACCACAATAGCAACCGACACCTCAAACACTGGAAAGTGGTGTCAGAAGATCTGCTAGGATAAGTAGACCCCCTAAACATTACTCTCCTTCATTATATTATTTATTATTGACTGATTCTGGTGAACCCAAATGTTATGAAGAAGAAATGCAGGTTAAAACTAGGAAGAAGTGGGAGCTAGCCATGAAAGAAGAGATGGAATCCTTAATGCATAACCAGACTTGGGACTTAGTCAGGTTGCTTACAGGTAAAACTACATTGCAAAGTAAATGGGTTTACAGGCTGAAGGAAGAATATGGAGGAAAACAAAGGTACAAATCTAGACTTGTGGTGAAGGGGTTTGCACAAAATAAAGGTATTGATTTTGATGAAATATTTTCTCCTGTTGTTAAGATGAATTCAATCAGAACTATTTTAGGTCTTGTAGCAGCGGCAGATTTACATCTTGAACAGTTAGATGTAAAGACAACATTTCTCCATGGAGATTTGGAGGAAGAGATCTATATGGAGCAACCAAAAGGATATGAGCTCAAAGGGAAAGAAACATTAGTGTGCAACTTAAATAAGAGCTTGTATGGCTTAAAATGGGCTCCAAGGAAATGGTATCTAAAATTTGACAGGTTTATGTCTGAACAAGGTTATACTAGATGTCACTCTGATCATTGTGTTTATCTGAAAAATAAAAATGATGGCAGCTATATTATATTGTTATTGTATGTAGATGACATGCTTGTTGCAGGGTCTAACAT
The DNA here is from genome assembly GCA_034641835.2 of Pinus albicaulis. Lineage (NCBI taxonomy): Eukaryota > Viridiplantae > Streptophyta > Pinopsida > Pinales > Pinaceae > Pinus > Pinus albicaulis. Next base: position 705,138,246 of record CM076569.1, read on the forward strand.
GTAGGAAATAAATATGCTCAAAATAAAATTGGAAAATTCCTTTGCAATGAAGGATTTTGGAGCTGCAAAACAAGTCCTTGGTACGAGAATAACTAGAGATAGGAAAAATCGCAAATTAACACTGTCTCAGAATGAGTATATACAAAAGGTGTTGAAAATATTTAATATGCAGAATGCAAAACTAGTTAGTACACCTTTTGCTAGCCATTTCAAACTTATTAAGGATATGTTCTACACGACCCAAGAAGAAATGGACTATATGTCTGAAATTACATATGCATCAGCAGTTGGAAGTTTAATGTATGCAATGGTCTGCACAAGGCCTGGTATTGCACATGCAGTGGGAGTTGTAAGCAGGTACATGAAAAATCTAGGAAAATGACATTGGATGACAGTAAAATGGATTCTTAGATATTTGAGAGGTACCACAAATCAAGCATTATGCTTTGGTGGTTCAAACATTGCTCTACAGGGATATGTTGATGCAGATATGGCTGGTGATAGAGATAATAGGAGGAGCAATACGGGATATGTATTTACTGTAGGTGGAACAACTATTATTTTGGTTTCAAAAATCCAAAGTGTTGTTGCACTTTCAACAACAGAAGTAGAGTATGTTGTTGCTACAGAGGCTAGTAAGGAAATGATTTGGTTACAAAGTTTTATGGATGAATTGGGTCATCATCATGATATGGGCACGTTATACAGTCATAGACAAAGTTCCATTCATCTTGCAAAGAACTCAGCATTTCATTCTAGGACTAAACACATATAGCTCAAGTACCATTTCATACGGTTAGTGTTGGAAGATGGACAGTTGAAGCTGGAAAAGATACACACTAGCCAAAATCCTGCAGATATGCTAACAAAAGTTGTAACCAAGGAGAAAATGAGATTATGCTCAGTTTCAATTGGTCTTAAAAAATGACGATGAAGATGAAAAACTAGGTCCAAAGAGGAGTCATTGTCTATCAAATGAAGTAGCGATGGAGTTGCTACATTCAGTCTCCAAGTGGGAGATTGTTGGGTGTGGAACCTGATTATCTTGTTTATTTTGTATCATAGCATTGGACCCTTGTACCTTAATGGGGCAGCAACGCCACCCATAATTAAACGCTACCTGGGGGGTCCAGGGGGGGCGGCTGCGAATTTATGGAGCCCCCCCCTGGTAGGGCGTTTTAGGGGTAGTGCCCCCGAAGCTAAAAACAAATATAGAATTTCCTTGTAAAAGTATAGTAATTTCTAGTCAATCTGGGCCATTCATTAGGTGGACGATCTGACAATAGAAGTTATGTTTAGTTTAGGGTTTTTTGCCCTAGAAGGCAACCCCTCGCTTGTATAAGGGTATTGTATTGTGGTTGTGTATTCTCAGAGCGAGAAACAGATAGGGAGACTGTGAGAGAGAACATAAGATATTACATTGGATCTGTTGTAGGTTGTGTCTCTTCATTTTGATGGATAATAGAATGGAAGGACTGGTTGTTCGGGGTGGATGTAGCCCAAACTGGGTGTGTTAGCCACCTATAATATTTTGTTATACCAAAAGGTGGCTAAGATCTTTTTTGAGCCTCCAAGGAACAAATTTTATCACTAAAAAATTGTTGGCTCTTGAAGACTCCTTGTAGGCCTCATGCCTCTGTCCAAAATCCTCATTTACTGTCCCATTTAATATATAATTTTCTAACAATTTTGCTCAACTTCACAGGGACACATGGAGGAATCTCATAGGGCCATGTGGAGACCTATCATAGGGCCACATGGTAGCCTCTCATAGGGCCATGTGGCACCCTCTGATTGGCTCATGCGGTGTCCTATGATTGGCCTAAGAACAATCCCATTCACCAATAATCATGCACTAAGTGTCCATATGGGATTGATCCACCTGCTAGCCGTATAACCAAGTCATTTTGTTGATTTCAACACCATGCAACATACGGTCTGCTGCGTCAGTGTACAGAATGCACAGTCAACCCTGCACTTTGACTCTTTTTTTTTGCTCAAAGCTTTAGAACACGATAACTTCCTCATATGGTGTCAGATTGAGGCGATTCAAGCATCGTTGGAATCATAACTGGTGAGCCCTGGTATTGCACCAAGAGTGCTAAAACTCCTTGAGGCTACTTTACTTTACTTTATCAACCCGGGGTTTGTACAAAATTGGAGGTGACAGTGCTATATACACAACAAATGCATTCTACTCATGCCATCCTATTCTCAGTTCTACGATGAGGTGTTATTTATAGGGTTACTTCTAGGAAATGATGTCCGTCACATTTCTAAATGAAGAGTAAGACTGAAAACAACTCATGATAATTAATCTATCATAAAGAAAATAAAATATTCTATATCATTAAGACTCATCTAGCTATATGCGAGAAAGGAAATCCACACGTAAACTAATGCAAGAAATAAAGTTAAACTAAGTGGCATTCATGATTTAAATTGCTGAATTGAACTTGTAGAAAGGGAAACTAATCTAGGCACACATGCTGAACCAAATAAATGATTGAAATCTATCTATCTCATGCTTTACTGCTATGCTTAACAATGCATCTATCAATGAGCTAACTATGCTTGTAAATAACTTTGTTTTGCAACAAAAGAAGGAGGCATTGAGGTGAACTAAGAAGGTATTGGACTCATGGTTTTAGAGCTAAAGGTGTCTTGGAGGTTGTGCCAGGTCTAGATGAAGTGAAAGAGAGGTTTTGGGTTGAAGAAGTGATTGAATGACACTACTACAGGATCTGCTACAAGATTTCATGTAGTTTGAGGCTAGAAATGGTGAGGAAAGGGGTAGGAGAGGTGGAATGAAGGTGGATCTATGTGAATGGAAGGTAGAAAACCCTTTGGCCAAGCTCAGAACTTCTATCAAAGCCTATATTTCACCTCCAATTTGGCTCTCAGTGTTGTGGTGGAGATTTCCAAAAACAGGGCTGAAGGTGATTTGGTTGGAAGTTGGTTGCTAAGGTGTGGAAAATAAAGCTAATGGTGTTGGTGGAGTCCTTCTCTACTTCTCTACTCAAACCTGCAAGAAAAATACCCGTTCATGCATTCATCATTGACAAATATATCATGGAAATGGTAAAAAATATGAGTTGAATTTAAACAAACCTACCTATGCACTTGAAACGGAAAACTAACTCTGCATCTACAACATGTTTATGGTAAACAAAGCAACCAATCTATCTTTTCAAAGAAATCATAAACTGAAAGCATGTCTGGTTCTGTGGTGAAGATTTACCCTCCCCAAGATCCAATGGAAGAGGTGAGAGAGGGAGGTTTTAACACACAATTTTGGAGTTTTATATGCTACTGCAACATGAAATGAAAGAGACTAACTACTACAACATGAAAAGTAAAGAAAATAACTACAACAACATGAAATGTAAGCAAAATAACTACAACAATATGAAACGTAAGAAAACTAACTACAACAATATGTAATGTAAGAAAACTAACTACAACAATATGAAATGGAAACACAAATACATAAGAGAGACTGAGGCCAATGGATTGGGCACAAACCCACAAGCACAAATCCCTGAAACTAACTCAGTGAAGAAGAAACTGAATACTCATTTTATTTCATAACCAATATTTTTGCATAGAATATGAAAGTCACAAATGTTTATTACAAGAGCTAAGAGTACTTTAGCTATCTCCAAAATAGAATCCTAATGAACTCTTTCTCTGCCCTATTTATCTTAAAGGGTATCTACCAAAAAATCCCTAAAAATTAGGTGATTTGTCTTCGTGGAACTCGAGATAAGGGGAGCTTGGCTCCCCTTGATCTTCCACTTGCTTGGTTGCCTTTGATTTCAAGCTGTTGGAGGAGAATATCGAGGATCCCTTGGCTTCCTTTAGGATTTAATGAGGTGGTAAAGCCCCTATAATCACTCCTTATTGTCTACTCTGAGCCTTCATTATGAAATCTTCAGCAAAAATGGAATATTCTCTTGATTTTTTTGCATTTAAACCACATTAGGAATTTGAAGGATGACAACCCTTAATACACCATCTACACTAAGAAACATATGACCATAATGCAATTAAATGTGAAAAATAGAGACTAACAAGGCTAAAATGGTGACAATTAACCCCTTAAAATGCACCTAATGATGGTGCTCATCATCACCCCCCTACCAAATGGTTTCTCATCCTCTGAGCAACTTATTCCTGTTTCTTTATCTCTTTTAGTTCCTTAGTGGTCGCTTTGACATTCTAAGGAATCAATGAAGTAGTCCCCTCAGGAGGGTAGAATCCAACATTCTCTTCTGCCTCGTCCCATTCTTTGTTTTCCTTAGCTTGGTATTTTCCTTCACTCAGTCCCAACAACAAAGGTGGATTGATTTTTAAGCCAAGCCATTGGATCTTCATTGTCTGCATAGCCCTCTTGTAAAAATGTTCCCTTTCTATGGCATTTCTCAATATCTCTGAAGTATGATACTCCATGTTTCTTAGGCTAATAGGGATGCCATTCCCTCTTCTCTGACTTTCCACTACACATTCCTCTCCCAAAAGTCTAGAAATGTCATCCAAGTGTGTTATGGCCTGTGCTTGGGTGTTGAGGTATTTATCTACAAGGTTGGCATCATTTTTTGTAATTAAGTGATTGTTAATGACCCCTCTAGTAATGAATAGTTCTGCCTTGATATGGAGAGGTTCATTTCCTTCCCTTCTCATCACCCTTTTTATCTCCTCAATTTATTCCTCATTAGGAAAAAAGAAGCTCTTCTTAGAGGCAGCGTTGGATACTCTATCCACTCTATTCCACTTGAATCCTAGAGGAAAGGTTGTAACTCTGCTAATCAATTCAGGGGTAATGGTAATGGCTAGTCCTCTAACCATAGTGGTGGCCATATCATCTGCTTGTGAGTGCAAAGCCACTAGAAATTCTCGAGCCACTTCATCATTAAAGCCCTTGAGGATATCGAAGAATCCTAGCCACTGATGATTTATAAAAACATCAACCACCTGAGGGTGTAATCTAATTCTTTTGATATCTGTGGGTTCCTGTCTGTTAAAACCTTCCCCCATCTTATGACTGTGTTATGGAGATGGCTGGATGGTTTTTTTCTTAGAACGCTGGTGATATGGGACCTCAAAGGCTTCAATTCAAGACAAAATCATACTTCCTTGACCCTAATTCTCTTAACAACCTATTAAATTCTGAATTATTGCTGTGACTATGTATAATTTTTCATTAAAAATTTCATAACTTGATGGGGTGACATCCACTTACCTCTGCACTCTGATTTTTTCTTTCTTGGTAGATGGTGGTGTTGGGTGTCAATACCATTTGTGAGTGGCTCTCATGGAAATTTTGATCACTGTGCAACCTTCCTGTAGATTTCATGTAGCATCAGCAGACTTCCTGTAGCATGGGATTGCATGCAAACTTCAACCTTCGTGCAAAATTCCTCAATGGTTCTTATCTCTCTCCTTCTCTAATTTTTCTCGAAATTCACAATGGAATGAAGGAGAATGAGATAAAGCACACCTTTATTCCAAATTGAGTGGACTTGGAGAAAAGTGGTGATTTGGATTTGGCACGGGGTTTCCTCTTTTTAATCATTGATCCCACTCGAGCCAATAATTTCCTTCTACCTCGAAATAACCTCCAACTCCTTGTGATATCTCTCTTAACTGTTTTGAAAACCCAAGTGGCATGTAAAACTCCACTTCTCCTTCACTTTAATTTTACAAGGGTGGCCAAGTTAACTGGCCACCTTTTTGCCTTTTTAACTCTCTATTCTCGACATTAATTCACTTTAGCCATTATTATGCATAGAGGGAGGGTGAAGGAGCCATACCTAAGCCTACCTGCTGCTGAGGAGTTGTAGAATTTATTTGATGTAGGGAGCTAGAGTCTGGTGATAGCCATCAATGTTTTTTCCTTTGATGTGTTTTTTTCATATTTTTTTGAGTGAGCAACTTATTTATGAGTGAGCTGCTTATTATTTTTGTTTTTTTATTCTTTTTGAAGGTGTTGCATGGAGATTCTTAGGTGTTGTTGCTGGTGTGGCTTTCCTCCTGGAGTCCTTTGGTGGTCATCGGGATCCATCTCCATCAACTACCTCTTGCATTCTTGGCTTGATGTGACATGTACAAGATTGCTACAGGAAGTGATCATCTTCATGTAACAGTCCCCTTTATTCTACTTTGGAGCTCCACTTAGATGATAAATGAGGAGAAGTACTGTAGGGATGTTAGGGATGGAGTTATGGAATGAATGGAGTGGTGGAGAGATGAGGGGAGAGGCCATGTGTAAATATTTAGCTGAACTAGCTCATAGTTGCAAAAGAGAGGGTTTAGTGAGTGAATACTTGTGCATGGAGTGGAGTGACGGTTAGGAGTGGTAGGTATGGGAAAAAGAATGAGTTTCATGTCTTCCATGAGGGTTAAGTGCCCTTGAGTGAGATTTTTCTCTCTCGGATGACTTTCCTATAACAGTACAGGGTTTCCTGTAGCACTATAGGAAATCTTGTAGTAGCCTAAGACATCCTGTAGCACTGTAGAGAGTAAGAAAAACATGGGGTTTTTGCTCACATGGAGGGATAAATGGATGGATGGATGCATACTAGTGTTGATCATGGAGTGTGTAGGTAGAGGATAGTGTTATGAAACTAGATCCAAAAATAGAATAAAAGAGAGATCACTGCCTTAGAAATCAGCTACTTCGAGGGGGAAACCTCCTTTACATTACATAAATGAAAAATAATTGGATGAAACAAATGAAAAAAATTCATTTCTATATATAGGAGTCCATGGGGTCACAATATAATCCTAGCTGACTTAACAATAATAATCTAAGGGCACAATAATAACAATATGGGGACTATAGGGGTACAACAATAACAATAAGGGGGCTACACTAACAACAATAAGGGACTACACTAGCAATATAGGGCCCTAATATTCCCCTCTCCTTCAAAAAAGTGTTGTCCTCAATGCTTGAGTAGTTCTGGATTCTTCTGTATAAAATTCTCATCCTCCCATGTGGAACCTTCAATGGGTAAGATCTTCCACTTGATGAGATACTCTGAAATTGATCGATTTCATAGCTGTCAAGTTCTTGTTTTCATGACTACTTCAGGTTCCAATATGATTTTTCCTTCCTCATCAATTTCTGGCAATATTGTTTGAACTAGAAGTTTGTCACCTATAACCTTCTTTAAGCATGAAACATGGAAAATTGGGTGCACACAGGAAGATGCACGAAGCTCCAATTTGTATGCCATGGTACCAATATTTTGCAACACCTTGTAACGACCATAGTAATTTGGCTATAATTTATTATCCTTCTTAGATTTCTTGAGGGAAATTTGTTTGTATGGTTGTAGCTGTAAAAATACCCAGTCGCCTACATCAAAAATTCTCTCATTGCGATGTTGATATGCCTGTTGTTTCATTCGATTCTGTGCCAAATTTAGGTTATCCTTTAAGAGTTGGAGAACTTGTTGTTGATGCTTGATGTGATCTTCCACTGCTTGAACCTTAGAAATTTCTCTTGAAGATGATGTGATGGATGGCGGATGATATCCATAAAGTGCCATAAATGGGGTCATTTTTGCTACAGTGTGGAAGCAAGTGTTATACCACCATTCAGCCAGAGGTAACCAATTTCCCCATTGTGTTTGTTTATAAAATACATAGAAACAAAGATATCCTTCAAAACATTTGTTCACTATCTCAATTTTCCCATCGGATTCAGGATGATAAGATGAGCTATGAGCTAGTTGAGTACCCAAATAACAAAATAATTCTGTTCAAAAATTTCCAGTGAAAATGGGATCTCTATCACTTACAATAAACTTTGGGTTTCAATGTAGCTTTTGAATTGTTTCCATAAATTCAGTAGTAACTGTACTCGCTTTAAATGGATGAGATAATGCACAAAAGTGTGCATACTTGGTAAGCCTATCAACTACCACCATGATGACACTCTTTCCTTCAGACTTAGGTAAATCTGTGATAAAATCCATTGAAACCTCCTCCCAACATTGATTTGGAATGGATAAAGGTTGTAGCAGACTCGAGGTCTTAATTGTCTCAACTTTATTTTGTTGGAAAACCAAACATTCTGCCACAAACTTTTGAATATTAGATTTAAGGCCATCCCAAAAAAATCCTTTCTTCACCCTGTGGTAAGTTTTTAAAAATCCCGAGTGTCCTCCTAAGGGAGAGGTGTGCAATTCCAAAATAATATTTTGTTTTAGTTGGGGATTTTTACAAAGATATAAGCAATCTTTGTATGATAGGGAATCATTTTTCCAACTAAATGTATCAGATGTACTGGGATATTGCTGCAACTTTTGAATGAGTGCCCATACTTTTTCGTCATTCTTCCATTCCTCCCTTGCTTCGGTTATCCAATCTGATTGGATAATAGAAATGGCACAAAGAAATGCTTCCACATCCTCATCCTTTCTTGAGAGTGCATCTGCAACAACATTTAGCTTCCCTTTTTTGTAGATGATTTCAAAGTCATAACCCAACATATTTGTGACCCATTTTTGCTTCTCTTCTGAAGATAGTATTTGTTCCAAAAATTATTTAAGACTATCATGATCAGTTTTTACGTTAAAGTGTCTTCCCATTAGGTAAGGTCATAATTTCTTTAGTTCATGTAGTATTGCCAACAATTCCTTCTCATAAATAGATTTATGTAAATAATTTCCTTTGATTTGATGGCTTTCAAAAGAAACGAGTCTTCCTTTTTGCATTAAAACAACACCAATTCCATTTCCCGAGGCATCACATTCCACAATAAAGGTTTTTTTCAAGTCTGGCATAGCTAAGACTGATGCTTATCACATTGCCTCTTTAAGATGTTCAAAGGCATTAGTTGCGTAAGGAGTCCATTGTCAGAAATAGTGCTTGGGAAATTGTTCCAAGGCCAGTTGATAAATTAGTGGTAGGTTCAAGATGGATCTACAAGGTAAAGCAAGCTACTGATGGGAGTGTTGAGAAGTATAAGGCAAGATTTGTGGCCTGAGGCTTCTCACAAATTGAGGGGATTGATTATGAAGAAACCTTTGCACCTGTCACACGGTATTCTTCCATAAGGACCATCCTTGCTCTCTCAGCGTAGATGGGATGGCACATTCATCACACGGATGTGAAGACTGCGTTCCTTAATGGGATCATTTAGGAAGAAGTGTACATTGAGCAGCCTGAAGGCTTTGAGATATTCAGTAGCAAGTTGCATGTGTGCAGACTCAAAAGAGCGTTGTATGGGTTGAAGCAAGCACCTTGTGCTTGGTACACTCGGATCGACAACTATTTCACTGGAATTGGCTTCACCAAGAATGAGGCAGATGCAAACCTATACCAGATTGTGGTGGACGGTAAGCTTTTAATCATTGTTTTTTATGTTGATGATTTAATACTGACTGGTGATGAGCAGCTAATACACTCATACAAGGAGGACCTTGCAAAGGAGTTCGAGATGAAGGATATGAGCCTCCTTCACTATTTCCTTGGATTGGAAATATGGCAGTGAGAAGATGAACTGTTTATGTCTCAAGGCAAGTATGCAAGGGAGATACTCGGTAAGTTTCACATGGAGGGCTGCAAACCCATGGATACTCCTCTTTCTGGAAACTGGAGGAAAGAGGATGCTACATCTGGAGAGGTAGTGGATGCTATTGTCTATCAACAGTTGGTGGGTTCGCTCATGTATTTAGTTAATACAAGACCGAACATATGCTATGCGGTGAACCAACTTAGTCAAGCGATGGTTAAGCCTACCAAGCTATTTTGGAAGGTAGGCAAGCATGTCCTGAGATATCTCAGAGGCACATCTAAGTATGGCTTATGGTACAAATAGATGAATGAGGTGAAGTTGCATGGCTTCACGGATGTAAATTGGGCAGGCAGCCCAAAGGATAGAAAGAGCACATCAGGAGGGGTTTTCAGTATCAGATCTACAACTGTTTCTTGGTACACTAGGAAACAAAGATCCGTGGCACTCAGTTCAGCGGAAGCGGAATACATGGCAGCAAGTCAAGCTGCATGTGAGGCTATCTAGATGAGGAAGATCCTGGTCGATTTGTTCGGCTCTCATTTAGATCCTACAGTGATTCATTGTGATACTCAGAGTTGCATCAAAATCTCCATTAATCTTGTGTTTCATGATAGATCTAAGCATATAGATATCCGGTATCATCATATCAGAGATTGTGTGCAGCGAAAGATCATGTTGCTTCAGTACATTCCTACAGAAGATCAGGATGCAGATATTCTGATGAAAGCACTCACCAAGAGAAAATTTGAATACCATAGAGACAGGATCGGGGTGAAGGATAATCACTTTCTTGTTGAGAGGGTGTTGAGATTCAACAAGATGATGATCCTAGTGAAAATTAAGCACCTACACTAGGTGGGGCCCACAGGATATTTTTAGGTGTATGTCTATTTTTAGAATTTTGAGCATATTATATTTATAGCAAGAGTCTATTTATATATGAGATTCTATTTTTAGATGCATGGGAAAAGTCTATTTATAGATCGCATGTCAATTATTTTTAGCCCTTAATAATAATTAGATAATAAATAATAATCTATTCCCTTGAAGCACTTGATTTCAGTTAACTAATGTGGCAAACCAGTCGACTGAAGAAACTACGAGTTCTAAGGTTGGTTGGTGGGACATATAGAGTGGAATTCATGGTAACTGAGTGATGCAAAGTTGTAACAAAGTTGGATGTGTAGTTATGTGAGTTTTTATTTAGTTTAACTCAGTTAAGTGAGTTAAACTCAGTTGTGCTAGTTGTAGCTAAAGATACACTAGTGAGAGATTAGGGAATTAATTATTTAATTAATTCACAAGCAGTGGTCTCACATGTAACTAAATAAATATTATTGTTAACTACATGCATGTCAGATACAGTGGAGACCCAGTTGAGAGATAGGTGAAAGGGAAAATTTGACTATCAGTTGTGACTATAGTGGGTGCACAAGTGCAACCAAACACACATTGGAGATGCCAAAGAGGATTGCACAACCAAGGCAAGGCAAGATCAAATTCATTCAGGGATATTCATCAACATGGATTGCACAGTGGAGGCAGGATGTCAAGAGGCAATAAATTGGTGCGTGAATATGCCAATTTTTGTATGAAAGTGTGAGACGATTGTATATTGTACTGAGATCTCTTGGAGTAGAGTTTTGTATGAGATTGTTTCATGATCCATTATATATACATAATATATGATAGTGGGGTTTTTAGCTTTATTATTTCCCGATAAAAACATCTGTGTTATGTGTGATTGATTTTTCTTCATGTGTTTGCAATTGGCGATTAAATTTCCACAAGAAATTAAATAGAAGGATTATGTATTTAACAGTGGAATATAATTGTTAGATTAAGAGAATACAAAAATACATAATTGTATTAAAATTTCTACATGGTATCGGAGAAAATAATATTGCAATATTGAAGCAGTAGCTGAGTTTGTTGGTGGAAACAATTCGAATTTGCTGCAAGAATTTCTTGGTGTGACAATTGAGTAAACATCGAAATGGATTTAAATGGTTTGTGGTTAGAGTATGCACTTGAAGGAAAATCGAAATACATTGCATGGAAGGATAGGATGGAAGTGGTGCTTGAAGATAATGGATTGAATGAATTCATCGACAATGATTTTCCTAAGCCCACTTCAACGGATGCTGTCAAGTTCTTGTTTTCGTGACTGCTTCAGGTTCCAATATGATTTTTCCTTCCTCATCAATTTCTGGCAATATTGTTTGAGCTAGAAGTTTGTCACCTATAACCTTCTTTAAGCATGAAACATGGAAAACTGGGTGCACTCGGAAAGATGCACGAAGCTCCAATTTGTATTCCATGGTACCAATATTTTGCAACACCTTGTAAGGACCATAGTACTTTGGATATAATTTATTATCCTTCTTATATTTCTTGAGGGACATTTGTTTGTATGGTTGTAGCCGTAAAAATACCCATTCTTCTACATCAAAACTTCTCTCACTACAATGTTGATCTACCTGTTGTTTCATTCGATTCTGTGCCAAATTTAGGTTATCCTTTAAGAGTTGGAGAACTTGTTGTTGATGCTCGATGTGATCTTCCACTGCTTGAACCTTAGCAATTTCTCTTGAAGATGATGTGATGGATGGCGGATGATATCCATAAAGTGCCATAAATGGGGTCATTTTTGCTACAGTGTGGAAGGAAGTGTTATACTACCATTCAGCCAGAGGTAACCAATTTCCCCATTGTGTTTGTTTATCAAATACAAAGAAACAAAGATATCCTTCAAAACATTTGTTCACTATCTCAATTTTCCCATTGGATTCAGGATGATAAGATGAGCTATGAGCTAGTTGAGTACCCAAATAACAAAATAATTCCGTTCAAAAATTTCCAGTGAAAATGGGATCTCTATCGCTTACAATAAACTTTGGGTTTCAATGTAGCTTTTGAATTGTTTCCATAAATTCAGTAGTAATTGTACTCGCTTTAAATGGATGATATAATGCACAAAAGTGTGCATACTTGGTAAGCCTATCAACTACCACCATGATGACACTCTTTCCTTCAGACTTAGGTAAACCTGTGATAAAATCCATTGAAACCTCCTCCCAACATTGATTTGGAATGGATAAAGGTTGTAGCAGACTCGAGGTCTTAATTGTCTCAACTTTATTTTGTTGGCAAAAAAAACATTCTGCCACAAACTTTTGAATATTAGATTTAAGGCCAGCCCAAAAAAATCCTTTCTTCACCCTGCAATAAGTTTTTAAAAATCCCGAGTGTTCTCCTAAGGGAGAGGTGTGCAATTCCAAAATAATATTTTGTTTTAGTTGGGGATTTTTACAAAGATATAAGCGATCTTTGTATGATAAGGAATCATTTTTCCAACTAAATGTATCAGATGTACTGGGATATTGCTGCAACTTTTGAATGAGTGCCCATACTTCTTCATCATTCTTCCATTCCTCCCTTGCTTCGGTTATCCAATCTGGTTGGATAATAGAAATGGCACAAAGAAATGCTTCCACATCCTCATCCTTTCTTGAGAGTGCATCTGCAACAACATTTAGCTTCCCTTTTTTGTAGATGATTTCAAAGTCATAACCCAACATATTTATGACCCATTTTTGCTTCTCTTCTGAAGATAGTATTTGTTCCAAAAATTATTTAAGACTATCATGATCATTTTTTACGTTAAAGTGTCTTCCCATTAGGTAAGGTCATCATTTATTTAGTGCATGTAGTATTGCCAACAATTCCTTCTCATAAATAGATTTATGTAAACACTTTCCTTTGATTCGATGGCTTTCAAAAGCAACTATTTCACTGGACTTGGCTTCACCAAGAATGAGGCGGATGCAAACCTATACCAGATTGTGGTGGATGGTAAGCTTTTAATCATTGTTTTTTATGTTGATGATTTAATACTGACTGGTGATGAGAAGCTAGTACACTCATACAAGGAGGACCTTGCAAAGGAGTTCGAGATGAAGGATATGGGCCTCCTTCACTATTTCCTTGGATTGGAAATATGGCAGCGAGAAGATGAACTGTTTATGTCTGAAGGCAAGTATGCAAGGGAGATACTCGGTAAGTTTCACATGGAGGGCTGCAAACCCATGGATACTCCTCTTCCTAGAAATTGGAGGAAAGAGGATGCTACATTTGGAGAGGAAGTGGATGCTATTGTCTATCAACAGTTGGTGGGTTAGCTCATGTATTTAGTTAATACAAGACCGGACATATGCTATGCGGTGAACCAACTTAGTCAAGCAATGGTTAAGCCTACCAAGCTCTTTTGGAAGGCGGGCAAGCATGTCCTGAGATATCTCAGAGGCACATCTAAGTATGGCTTATGGTACAAACAGATGAATGAGGTGAAGTTGCATGGCTTCACAGATGTAAATTGGGCAGGCAGCCCAAAGGATAGAAAGAGCACATCAGGAGGGGTTTTCAGTAACGGATCTACAGTTGTTTCTTGGTACACTAGGAAACAAAGATCCGTGGCACTCAGTTCAGTGGAAGCAGAATACATGGCAGCAATTCAAGCTGCATGTGAGGATATCTAGATGAGGAAGATCCTGGTCGGTTTGTTCAGTTCTCATTTAGATCCTACAATGATTCATTGTGATAATCAGAGTTGCATTAAACTCTCGATTAATATTATGTTTCATGATAGATCTAAGCATATAGATATCCGGTATCATCATATCAGAGATTGTGTGCAGTAGAAGATCATGTTGCTTCAGTACATTCCTATGGAAGATCAGGATGCAGATATTCTGATGAAAGCACTCACCAGGAGAAAATTTGAATACCATAGAGACAAGATCGGGGTGAAGGATATTCACTTTCTTGTTGAGAGGGAGTGTTGAGATTCAACAAGATGATGATCCTAGTGAAAATTAAGCACCTACACTAGGTGGGGCCCGTAGGCTATTTTTAGGTGTATGTCTATTTTTAGAATGTTGAGCATATTATATTTATAGCAAGAGTCTATTTATAGATAAGATTCTATTTTTAGATGCATGGGAAAAGTCTATTTATAGATCGCATGTCAATTATTATTATCCCTTAATAATAATTAGACAATAAATAATAATCTATTCCCTTGAAGCACTTGATTTCAGTTAACTAATGTGGCAAACCATTCGACTGAAGGAACTACGAGTTCTAAGGTTGGTTGGTGGGACATACAGAGTGGAATTCATGGTAACTGAGTGATACAAAGTTGTAACAGAGTTAGATGTGTAGTTATGTGAGTTTTTATTTAGTTTAACTTAGTTAAGTGAGTTAAACTCAGTTGTGCTAGTTGTAACTAGTTGTAACTAAAGATACACTAGTGAGAGATTAGGGAATTAATTATTTAATTAATTCACAAGCAGTGGTCTCACATGCAACTGAAGAAATACTGTTGTTAATTACATGCATGTCAAATACAGTGGAGACCTAGTTGAGAGATAGGTGAAAGGGAAAATTTGACTATCAGTTGTGACTATAGTGGGTGCACAAGTGCAACCAAACACACATTGGAGATGCCAATGAAGATTTCACAGTCAAGGCAAGGCAAGATCAAATTCATTTAGGGATCTTCATTAGCAAGGATTGCACAGTGGAGGCAGGATGTCAGGAGGCAATAAATTGGTGCGTGAATATGCTAATTTTTGTATGAAAGTGTGAGACGATTGTATATTGTACTGAGATCTCTTGGAGTAGATTTTTGTATGAGATTGTTTCATGATACATGATATATACATAATATATGATAGTGGGATTTTTAGCTTTATTATTTCCCGATAAAAACATCTGTGTTATGTGTGATTGATTTTTCTTCATGTGTTTGCAATTCGCGATTAAATTTCCATAAGAATTTAAGTAGAAGGATTATGTATTTAAAAGTGGCATATACTTGTTAGATCAGGAGAATAAAACAATACATAATTGTATTAAAATTTCTACATGGTATCGGAGAAAAGAAGATTGCAATATTGAAGCAGTAGCTAAGTTTTTTGGTGGAAACAATTTGAATTTGCTGCAAGAATTTCTTGGTGCGACAATTGAGTAAACATCGAAATGGCTTTCAATGGTTTGTGGTTAGAGTATGCACTCGAAGGAAAATAAAACTACATTGCATGGAAGGATAGGATGGAAGTGGTGCTTGAAGATAATGGATTGAATGAATTCATCAACAATGATGTTCCTAAGCCCACTTCAACGGATGCTGTATTACTTGACGCCTGGCAAAAGAAAGTAGCGAAGACGAGAAGGATTCTATTGGAAGGTGTGAGAGACCATATTGTCTCAAGCCTTCATCAGAAAGACACTCCATTTGCAATGTGGTAGGCTTTGACGGATCTTTTCCAAAGCAGCAACGACCATAGGAAATTGGCACTGAAGGATAAACTTAGAAAGATAAAAAGGGAGAAGGGCAACAATATTCCTAAGTATCTCACAAAGTTTGTCCAATGTCAGGATCAACTGGGGAGTGTGAGAATAACGGTTGTTGATGATGATTTGGTGAGTTTGGCTCTCTTGGAACTTCTTAAGAGTCGGCACAGTTATCAAGACTCTGTCAATGGACGGGAAAAATTGTCGGATTGGGAACGACTGTGGTCGGATCTAGTGCAGGAGGAGTTCAGGCAGAACATGAGGGATGGCTCTTCATCAAAGCACGATGAAGAAGAGGATTTTGCTTTGGCTGCCAAAGCAAGGAAAGGGAAGGGGAAGAAATTCCACTCAAAATCCGAGGCTAAAGGCAAGAAGCTAGATTTGTCCAAGGTGAAGTGTTTTCAAAGTCATGAACATGGGCATCTCGCCACTAACTTCCCATAGAAAAAGAAGAACAAGAAGGTTGTTGGAGTTGCAGCTGGTGAGGCCCTTGCCTCGCAATTTGAACTTGATTTCTCTTTGATCGCATGCTTGGTTTCAAGCACAATGGGATCGGTGTGGTATCTTGATAGTGGTGCTTCCTTCCACATGAGGGGAGATAAGGAGATTTTCAGTGACTTGGAGGAGAAAGATCTCCAAATGCATATAGAGATGGGCGACGAAGGACAATACAGTGCGACCAGAATTTGTACCATTACCTTTGAGAGGGAGTTAGGTAAACCATTTCTATTGAAACATGTTATGCATGTTCCAGATCTGAAGAAAAACTTGGTCTCAGTCGCGATGTTGGAGGACAGAGGTTATGACATTGTTTTCAGCGATGGAAAATATTTCCTGCGACATAAAAAAATAGGTCAAACCAAGAGGATAGGGATTCGAGTTAATAATATCTACAAGCTGGAGGTAGATGGTTGTGCTGCAATGGTGGGAAAATAAAAAAAAGTGGTGAGCTGGGATGAGGGTGAATTATGGCACAGGCGATTGGGCCATCTTCACCATGGCACCCTGAAAATTTTGCAGCAGATTTCTACCGGACTTCCCAAGGGTACACTTGCACAAATAGATCAATGTAAGGGATGTACTATGGGTAGGTTTGTGAAGACCACCTTTCATGAAAAGGAGAACTATGCTTCGGTGATCCTGTAGAGAGTTCACACAGACGTGTGTGGACCATTCTCTGTTGCTTCAACAACAAAAAAATATGTATTATGTCATTTTTGTTGATGAATATTCTAGTAGATGCTGGATCTTCTTCATGCAGAAGAAAGATCAAACATTCTCAAAGTTCTGTGAGTTTAAAGCATTTGTGGAGAAAGAGTCGGTGAAGCAAGTGAAGGCTCTGCAGAGCGATAATGGCGGTGAATATATCTCGAACGAATTCAAATACTTCTGTAGCGAAGAAGGAATTCGAAGAGAACTCATAACGTCTCATAACCCACAATAGAATGGGGTCGCGAAAAAAAAGAACAGAACGATTATGGGTGTTGCACGAGCTATGCTGCATGATCAGGGCCTACCAATGCACTTGTGGGTGGAAGCATGCAACATTGTGGTCTATGTGCAAAACCATTGTCCTCATAGAGTACTTGGCATGAGTACACCTGAAGAAGCTTTTACTGGTAAGAAATCGGATGTTTCTCACTTTAAGGTTTTTGGCTCATCTGTTTATGTGCATGTGACCAAGAACACTAGGAAGAAGTTGGAGTCGACTGCTGAAGTTGGGATATTTGTGGGGTACACAAAAACACCCCATAATTATCGTGTGTATTTTCCAAACAATCGAATGAGTGTGGTGCGGCGGGATATAAAATTCAATGAGGAGAAAGCCATGAAGTTGTCGCTTGAGAGGGAGCTAGACTTGCATGCAGAGGAGGAACTACTTGTTCCCAAAGATGAGTCTCTAGATGTGGATCAGCCACAGGAGGAGGTTCATGGAGTAGAGAAGTCCACTCATGTAGAGCCAAACATCAGAACTGGAAAAAGGCGTACCACAGAAGCTGAGAGGCTGAAGCTTGATGGGGCACAAAATGTAGGAGTCCTTACTTCACAGCACAGATAGAGATAGTCTCCTGATCGATTCACTGGATACATGGCTCTCATGAGAAAATGTAATGTGACTAAGCCATATTCCTTTAAAGAAGAATTGTAGGAGCCCACATGGGTAGATGCAATGGTGGAGGAGTATGACTCCATTGTCAGAAAAAATGCTTGGGAAATTGTTCCAAGGCCTATTGATAAATCAGTGGTAGGTTCAAGATGGATCTACAAGGTAAAGGAAGCTACTGATGGGAGTGTTGAGAAGTATAAGGCAAGATTTTTGGCCCGACGCTTCTCACAGATCAAGGGGATTGATTATGAAGAAACCTTTGCACCTATAGCACGGTATTCTTCCATAAAGACCATCCCTACTCTCTCAACATAGATGGGTTGGAACATTCATCAGATGGATGTGAAGACTGTGTTCCTTAATGGGATCATTGAGGAAGAAGTGTACATCAAATAGCCTGAAGGATTTGAGATCTTCAACAACGAGTTGCATGTGTGCAGACTCAAAAGAGCGCTATATGGGATGAAGCAAGCACCTCATGCTTGGTACACTCATATCAACAACTATTTCACTGGACTTGGCTTCACCAAGAGTGAGGCAAATGAAAACCTATACGAGATTGTGGTGGAGGGTAAGATTTTAATTATTTTTCTTTATTTTGATGATTTAATAATGACTGGTGATGAGCAGTTGATACACTCATGCAAGGAGGACCTTGAAAAGGAGTTTGAGATGAAGGATATGGGCCTCCTTCAAAATTTCCTTGGATTGAAAATATGGCAGCGAGAAGATGAACTGTTTGTGTCTCAAGGAAAGTATGCAAGGGAGATACTCAGTAAGTTTCACATGGAGGGCTACAAACCCATGGATACTCCCCTTCTTGGAAACTGGAGGAAAGAGGGCTCTACATCTGGAGAGGTAGTGGATGCTACTGTTTATCGACAGTTGGTGGGTTCGCTCATGTATTTAGTTAATACAATACTGGACATATGCTATGCGGTGAACCAGCTTAGTCAACTGATGGTTAAGCCTAACAAGATATTTTGGAAGGCAGGAAAGCATGTCCTGAGATATCTCAGGGGCACATCTGAGTATGGATTATGGTACAGACAGACGGATGAGGTGAAGTTGCATGGCTTCACGGATGCAGATTGGGCAGGCAACCCAATAGACAGAAAGAGCACATCAGGAGGGTTTTTCAATATCGGATCTACAATT
Source organism: Pinus albicaulis (assembly GCA_034641835.2). NCBI lineage: Eukaryota > Viridiplantae > Streptophyta > Pinopsida > Pinales > Pinaceae > Pinus > Pinus albicaulis. The sequence continues at coordinate 705,157,397 of CM076569.1, forward strand.
GTTTCTTGATACAGAAGGAAACAAAGATCCGTGGCACTTAGTTCAGTGGAAGCGAAATACATGGAACCAAGTCAAGCTGCATGTGAGGCTATCTGGATGAGGAAGATCCTGCTTGGTTTGTTTGGTTCTCATTTAGATACTATAATGATTCATTGTGATAATCAGAGTTAAATTAAACTCTCGATTAATCCTGTGTTTTATGATATATCTAAGTATATAGATATCCGATATCATCATATCAGCGATTGTGTGCAACGAAAGATCATGTTGCTTCAGTACATTCCTATGGAAGATCAGGATGCAGATATTTTGACGAAGGCGCTCACCAGGAGAAAATTAGAATACCATAGAAACATGATTAGGGTGAAGAATAATCCATTTCTTGTTGAGAGGGAGTGTTGAGATTCAAAAAGATGATGATCCTAGTGAAAATTAAGCACCTACACTAGGTGGGGCTCGTGGTCTATTTTTAGGTGTATGTCTATTTTTATAATTTTGAGCATATTCTATTTATAGCGGGAGTCTATTTATAGATGGTTGAGAAAATTCTATTTATAGATGAGATTCTATTTTTAGATGCATGGGCGAAGTCTATTTCTAGATCGCATGTAAATCATTATTAGCCATTAATAATAATTAGACAATAAATAATAATCTATTCTCTTGAAGCACTTGATTTCAGTTAACTGATGTGGTAAACCAGTTGACTGAAGGAATTACGATTTCTAAGGTTGGTTGGTGGGACATGCAGAGTGGACTTCATTGTAACTGAGTGATACAAAGTTGTAACAGAGTTGGATGTGTAGTTATGTGAGTTGTTATTTATTTTAACTCAGTTAAGTGAGTTAAAATCAGTTGTGCTAGTTGTAACTATTTGTAACTAAAGATACACTAGAGAGAGATCAGTGAATTAATTATTTAATTAATTCACAAGCAGTGGTCTCACATGCAATTGAAGAAATACTACTGTTAACTACATACATGTTAGATCCAGTGGCGACCCATTTGAGAGATAGGTGAAAGGGAAAGTTTGACTATCAGTTGTGACTATATTGTGTGCACAAGTGCAACCAAACACACATTGGAGATGCCAATGAGGATTGCATAGTCAAAGCAAGGCAAGATAGAATTCATTTAGGGATCTTCATCAGCAGGGATTGCATAGTGGAGGTAGGCTGTCAAGAGGCAGTAAATTGGTGCATGAATATGCCAATTTTTGTATGAAAGTGTGAGACGATTTTATATTGTACTAAGAGCTCTTGGAGTAGAGTTTTGTATGAGATGGTTTCATGATCCATGATATATACATAATATATGATAGTGGGGTTTTTAGCTTTATGCTTTCCCAGTAAAAATATCTATGTTATGTGTGATTGATTTTTATTCAAGTGTTTGAAATTGGCGATTAAATTTCCACAAGAATTTAAGTAGAAGGATTCTATATTTAATAGTGGAATATAATTGTTAGATCAGGAGAATTCGGCAATACATAATTGTATTAAAATTTCTACATGTTGTAGATTAGTATATCATCAAAAAATACTAACACAAATTTTCTAAGGAAGGGTTTGAAAATGGAATTCATCAACCCTTGAAATGTAGAAGGTGCATTGGTAAGGCCAAAAGGCATGACCAAAAATTCATAATGAACCTCATGAGTTCGAAATGCTATTTTCGGAATGTCTTCAGTGTTCATTCTAATTTTATGATATCTTGAATGAAGATCCAAGTTGGTGAAATAAATTGCTCCATGTAATTCATCCAATAACTCATCAATGACAGGAATGGGAAATTTACCTTTAATAGTGATCTTATTGATCTCCCTATAATCCAGACACATGTGCCATGATCCATCCTTCTTGTGCACCAATATTAATAGAGTAGAGAAAGACTTTGACTAGGTTGAATTATACCAGCCCCTAGCATTTCTGCAATCATACATTCAATTTCGCTCTTTTGGACATAAGGATATCTGTAAGGCCTGATGTTTGGAGGAACACTTCCTAAAATCAAATGAATAGAATGATCATGATCATGAATAGGTGGGAGTCCTTTGGGAGTTTCAAACACCTTGGAATGATTGTTTAAGGCTTTTTGGAGATCTGAAGAAATAGATGATTTTGAGGTTGGAACTTCTAGTGAGCATAATTGTGAAATGATGTCTTGTTGTTCTTTCGTCAGAAGATTTATCATGAAATTCGAGTTTATTATCTTTCCTGGATTTCCTGCGATACCCCATAATTCAACTTCCTTTTCTTCCGAAAAAAAAAAAATTCAATAAATTTTCTTGAAAATTAAAAGCTACCATCCCCAAAGATTGTAACCATTGTACTTCTAGTACAACATCAACAATACCCTTTGGAATCGAAATCATTGGACTATTCAATACATATTCCCCCATAGTTAGCTTGATATTATGGCACTTTCCAGAGAAATTTATAGTTCCTCCATTTTACACCATCACTTGACACTCTGGCACTCGGTATCAGAAGCAATTTAATTCGTTGGCTACCTTACAATGAATAAAATTATGGGTACTACCCGAATCAATAAACACTATTACATTTTTCTTCTTGATATGCCCTTCTATCTTGATAGTTTGAGGAGTGGTAATTCCTGCCAATACATTACAAGATATGGTCGGGTTCATTTCTTCGTCCTCTAGGGTTGGTTCCTGGTGTATATCCTCTTCTTTTGAAGTTTCTTGCTCCTTTGCTTCCTCCTCTTCACAATCTATGTAAAATAATTTCTTCTTAGCACACTTATGACCTTTAGTGTATTTTCTATCACAACTATAGCAAATCCCTTTTGCCATTTTTTCTTCCAATTGTTGTGGTGTAAATCTTGTAAGTTGGGGAAATCTAGGAGTACCAACACTTCCATCTTTATAGTTGTGAGTGGTAGGCTTCCTTGTCGCCATATTTTTTCTTTCAATTTTTCTTGCCAACTTGAATGCCTTCTACAATGTATCAGGTTCCCAAAGGTGAACCTTATATTGGATGTTATCCTTTAGAGTGCGTATGAAAACATCTATCCTATGTTCCTTTGGAATATTATTTACCATTATATTCAATTTTTGGAAGTCCTCAATGTGCTCCAGCATTGAACCCTTTTATTTGAGATTTATCAATTGGCTAAAGAAGATGTTTCTCTTTGTATACTCATAATGTTCTATCATTTACTCCTTAAAAATTGACCAAGCGACCATTGGTTTATGAGAACAAAGCCTTAGATACCATACAAACTGATTTTGTTCTAAATATAAAGTTGCAATGTGTACCTTTTGTGTGTTTTGCGTATTATGGAGCTCAAATTATCGCTCCATTTGTAATATCCAAGTTATCGGATTCTTGCCATCAAACTTCCTCATATCTATATTTGGAATATGGTAGGTCTTAAATCCAACATTAGAGTCTATGAAATCATGACTAACATTTCTTTTGTTTTCATCATGAGTTTCCTCTACTAAGTTTTTTCCATTAGGAGGTTTTTCTTGTAGCAACTTTGCCAAACCTTCCTTCAAACCTTCCATGTATTTCTTCAAATCTTCCATGTTGCCTTCTCATTTATCCATCTATTTCCACTCATCCATGTATTTATCTTCCTTCCTATGCCATCCATCTTAGCTTCCACGCCATTCTTTAAACCACCCATCTTAGCTTCTAAGCCTTTCTTCAAATCATCCATATTAGCTTCCACGCCTTTCTTCAAACCATCCATGTTGCCTTCTATACCATCCATCTTAGCTTCCACGACATCCATCTTAGCTTCCATGCCATTCTTACAACCATTCATGTTATCTTCCACGTATTTCTTCAAACCATCCATCTTAGCTTCCATGCCTTTCTTCAAACCATCCATATTAGCGTCCATTTCATTTTTTGTTACTCTTCGTGAGAGCGAATTTTTTTGCACTTGTTAATGTAATTTTGATATATCATGTTGCACTTCTTCCTCTTCATGAGTCATAGTAGAGACTTCTGAGGGCTTAATGGGTGTTGAATTCTTTTTAGGGGGGATTTTAAAACCCAAATCCTGATATCTATGCTTCAATACGCCCTTGAAATCACTTCAAACTAATTTTTAAAACAATACTTATGCAATTTTTAAAAACAATACACACCTTTTTCTTTCTTTTGAGGAGCTCGATATTGAAACTGATGTATATCTGTAATTTCGGATCCCCAAGATTTTATCTTCGGTCCTATAGTATCCCTATGAATTGTCTTTCCAATGCCATTGGTAAAACCTGATTTGGATTCTTCAATACAAATTTATGTCCAATCTTCCACAATGACCTAATTATGGGCTGGTTTAGTAGAGAAAACTTGTACGATGTACCACGTGTCACTGTTTCCTCCTTTAGATCTGAAATTGATACACAAGAAAATATAGTCTGTGTACGTTCAGTCAAATCTTACATAATTCCAATCCAATGCTCAGAGAGAGAGTTATGATGATTTTTCCAAGGTCACCTGTTTGACATGAAATGTGGGAGCCTGAAAAAACCCTCGCTTCCACATATCATATCTGCGAAAATATTGTGAACCAAGATCCAAAATGTTTCAAAGAAGTTCCTCCAGATTTAAGCGCAAGTGGGTTTTTTTTTAGCTTATGAAGCTTCATAGAAAAAAAAGTTATAGTGAAAATTCCACAATGACATTTTTGAAGTAACGAAACCCTAGAATCCAAAGCTCTGATACCAAATGTTATGAAACCAGCTCCCAAAATAGAAGAAAAGATAGATGAACGCCTTATAAATCGGCCACTTGGAGGGGGGGAAATCCTTTACATTACATAAATGAACAATTATTGGATGAAACAAATGAAAAAACCTCCTTTCTATGTATAGGAGTCTATGGGGTCACAATATAATCCTAGCCGACCTAACAATAATAATGTAAGGGCATAATAATAACAATATGGGGACTACAGGGGTACAACAATAATAATAACGTGGCTACACTAACAAAAATAAGGGACTACACTAGTAATATAGGGACCTTATAGAGAGAGAGAAGAGAGAAAGGATGTTGCTCCTATTTATCCCAACTGTCCTTGATCAACAACCTGCAAAACAAAATTAGGTGAGTGCATAGGTGTTGTTTCATCCCTTTTTATTTTTCTCTTTTTCTCTTTTTTTTTTTTTTTTAAATACAGACGTGCTACCTCGAGAGAGATTTTCAACCCAAAATCCTTCCTTGGGCACCTCAAATATGTTTTCACCCAAGGATCTTTTATTTATTTGTTTTTTTCCTTTTCCTTTTTTTTTTTGCTCCAGGATCGCCTCATGGAGGTTTTCATCCAAGGAGTTGGCCTTGGATGCCTTAGAGAGGTTTTCACCCATGGCTCTTTATTTTTATTTTTTTTCTCTAGGAAGGTGAGGCGCTGGAAACTATGGAGCTTCCAATGACATTCACCTCCATGTTTATTGAATTGATAAAATCAACCTTAGAAAAGGGCTTTTTGTACATTTTTAGCCTGTAACCATTGAAAATAAGGGGGATCCCTTCCTCATCTATGGTCCCGATATGAAAAACCCCATTTCCTGGATTTTTTTCCACTTGATAAGGCCATACCCACCTTGTCCTTATTTTTCCTTTGAATTCCTTGAATTTGGAGTCATAGAGCAGCGCCCAATCTCCTTCTTGTAATTTCTTTTCTTTGATGTGATTTTCATTACAAACTTTCCTTCGCAGCTGAATTAGCTTTGTGTGAAGGACGGCCTACATTCTGAACTCATCCAAACCATTTAGCTGCAACAACCTTTCTTTTTTTTCCTTTGTGATGCCCGAGTCTAACTAAGTTTTCATTCTCAGGGTGTTGTACTCAAACTCAATGGAAAGCGGAGATTTCTTCCCATAAACTAAATCATAGGGAGTAAACCTTGTGGTTGTCTTCCAAGTGGTATTGTAAGCCCAAGTGGCTTCCACCAATCTGCCTGCCCAATCTTTTTTGTTGTTTCTCACAACATTGGTTAGGATGTTTTCCAACGCTCTATTTGTCACTTCCACCCGACCATTTTCTTAAGGAGGATAGGCAGTGGAAGCCTTGTGTTGCCTCAGGAGGTTTTCAATGAGATGAGATGTAAATTGAGCCCCCTGATTAGTGACTACATCTATGGGGTATCCGAACTTTGAGAACACATTATCTTGTAGAAACTCAACTACCTTCTCTTATGTTGTTACCTGTACAACCCTTGTTTCAAATCACTTGTTTAAGTAGTCGGTGCAGACTATTATATACCTTTTCTACTCGGATGGTGGATAAATGTGTCCAATGAATTCCACACCCCACTTGTCAAATGGCTCTAAAGCCACATGAGGGTGCAAGGGAATTTCATCCTTCGGTGTAGGTCTCCCTATCCTTTGTCATTGATCACATCTACTGGTGTATCTCCTGGCATCTTGGTGGAGGGTAGGTCAATAGTAACCCGCTCAAAGAGATTTTAAGGTTGTCCTCTTAGCAGTAAAGTGGCCCCCACAGGGACCATCATGACATGCCGAGAGGATGTCAAAAAATTCTTCTTCCCTCACACATATTCTAAGAATTTGGTAAAAATCCAACTTGAAGATATTTCCACCAATCCAAGTGAAAGGGGCGCTTTTCGTGATAATCTTGCTCTTCTCCCTAGGTGAAAGGTTTGGAGGAAAATTTTCAGCAACCAAGTAGTTAGCTATGTCAACAAACCAAGGAGAGAGTGTTGAGATAGAAAATAGGTATTCATCAGGAAGCTAATCATACACCATCCCTTCCTCATCTGCAGGTAGAGTTAGTCTAGTTAAGAAATATGCAATAACATTCTCCTTTCTTGGTTTATCAACAATTGCTAAATCAAAGTGTTGTAATAACAACAACCATCTAATGATTCTAGCATTAACATTGGGTTTATTCATTAATTACTTGATGGATGCATGGTCAGTATGTACAAAGGTCTGATAACCATTAATATAATGCCTAAATTTGTTTAAGGAATGGACAATGGCTAAAAGATCCTTTTCTGTGACAGTATAGTTAAGTTTAGCTTTGGACAAATTCTTGCTAATGAAGTAGATGGCATAGGGTAAATTTTCTTCTACTGCCCCAAGGCTGCCCCTACAACTTTGTTTGATGCATCTGTGTGGATGTGGAAAGGCAACCCCCAGTTTAGACCTCGAAGAATGGGGGCAATATTTAGCTTGTCCTTAATGAGCTCAAAAGCTTCTTGATATAGAATAGACCAGAAAAACTTAGAATCTTTGGCCAACAATCCAAATAATGACGAAGCCACTTTGATGAAGTCCTTAATGAACCTCCTATAGTATCCAACCAAACCTAGGAAAATTTTGACATCTCTTTGCTTTTGAGGAACATGCACCCTTTTTATGAAGGTGATTTTGTTTGGGTCTACCTATATTCCTGCTTGTGATATTGAGTAGCCTAGGACTATCCCTACTCTTTTTAAGAATTCACACTTTTCTTGACTTAGGGAGAGATGCATTTCAATGCACTTTTCCCAAATTGGAGAGAGCTTCCTGGAAATCATACCCATAAGGTGTGAAATCTTCCATGTAGATTTCGATAGATTCATGGACTAGTTTATAAAAAATGCTCATGAATACTCTCTGAAAAGTAGCAGGGGCATTTCACAACCCAAAGGGAAGGACTCTGTAAGAGAAATTTCCCTAGGGACATGTGAAAGTAGTCTTATCCTGGTCCTCAGGGCTAATTTGGATCTAGTTATACCCACTAAACCCATCTAGAAAATAAAAAAACTTCTTCCCTGCAAGGCCATATAGGACTTGATCTATGAAGGGAAAGAGGAAATGGTCCTTTTTATTGGCTTTATTTAGTTCCCTATAGTCAACATATATTCTCAATTTTCCATTCTTTTTTGGGACTAGAATAAGAGGAGACACCAGGCTCACAGTCTGATATGGGATAAATGAAACCTGGATCTAATAAATTTTGCAGTTCATCCTTCAATATTTACTTTAGAGATGGGTTCATCCTCCTTTGGGTTTGGCACATAGGCTTGAATCCTTATTTAATATAAATATGATGTGTTCACACTGATGGATGCATCATATTTGTAGTCCCAATCAAATCCATCAAGATTTTCCTTCAAGAGCTGACATAGCTGCTATTCTTCTTTGGTTGAGAGGGATGAGTTGATCTTCAAATATTTTGATGAGCCAAATTCCACATCCTTCGTGGCTTCAGAGGTTGAATCAATTGAGTGAAACTCCATCCAAGGGTGGCTTTCAGATTCTTAGACTAGGTCATTGAGTGGAATGTCTTTGGGGATCTATTTTTGAATGATGTGGTCGATGAGCTCATCCTCATCAGGTTTCCCGCCTCTAAGAGTGGTATCTATCGTACAAATGGGGTAGGGTGTGGTACTATATATTTCATATTCTTCTTCTTCATCCTCCAACCAAAAATGTAGGTCATGGTCAATGGAAGGTTGGGCAGGAGGATATAACACCAACTATTTAAACAAGGGCCCATTCTTTATAATCACGTTCTAGCCCAATAGTTGATATAAGCATCAACAGTGGCTAACCAAGGTCTTCCTAAAATGAAAGGATATCCATTAAAATTGGTTTTTGGCTAGAGGACTAAGAAATCTATAGGGTACTCCCAAGAGTCGATTGAGACCATAACATCCTCAACAATTCCTTCCAGATCTACTATGGATCTGTCTGCAAGTTGGAGATCAGTGGTGGTCTTTCTCAATGCTCCTTGGAGGTTGAGTTTAAGCATAATTTCCTTGGTCATCACATTGATGGCAACCCGAAGATCAATCATATTATTGGGGAATTACACACCATCGAAGTGTACATCTACTACTGGACTTCCAGGGTCTAGGTATTTTGGGAAGAGAACCCTTCCCAACATTAAGTCAGAATTTTTTCCCACTACATTGATGGTGGGGATGGATTTATTATTTCTCCTAGGTTTCTTAAAGAAATTTTCTTTGATGATCCTATTGTAAATAGGAACATCCTTAATGGCTTGGAGTTGATTAGGCGCTCAGGAAAAGGAGGTTTTTGGATATGAGTGTTTCTTTCTTCCTTTTCCTCCTCAACCTCTGCAGGTGGAGATGGATGATGATTGTTCAGGATTACTCTTCTCAACCTGAGATTGATCTCATGTATCTCCACAACATAAGTTGGATATGATGTTTCCCCAATGTAAACTTGTTGTGCCTACTTGTTGTTCGGGTTTGGATTGGGATGGATAGGAATCTGAGGCAAATTATGTGGAGCAGAATGGGTGAGCTAAGGATGAGTTTGGGTGAAGGTAGTAAAGCAAGTGGTTGATTGTATTGGGGCCTCCACCCTTGTGATGGGTTGCTCCACTGAGGTGGTTGAGGAACATGTTGTTGGAATGGTTGGTTCATAGGTTGAGGGTGATACGGAGGGTTATAAGGCCAAGTAGGAGGTGTAGGCCATGATGGAGGAGTGGAGGTGTACCAAAACTGCATAGGTGCATTTTTATTCGTATGATAGTAAGGTGCACCTTGTATACCATGCTGATATGACTAAGGCCCTTGAGGCCTCCTCTAATTTATGAAACATATTTTCTCGGGTCCTCCTTCCCCACCTTGATATAATTTTTTGAGCCTAGGTAAGGAGGGACACTTATCTATGGCATGATTCTCTTCACGGACTAAGAAAATCTCTATGAAATTTAATGGACATTCATTTCAAGGGTGTTTTCTAGTACATCTAGGGCAAAATATAGTGAAGGCCCTTTCTGCTTCCTCTTTCTCTCTCTTGATCTGCATCATGTCCATTTGCAAAGAAAAGGTGTGCAACATTTCACTTTTGAAGTCTTCCAACATATTTCCAATCTCATGCTTGATGGAAGTGGAAGAGGAAGGGGTGTTTTTCATGTGTTGACCAACTCTACCTTTCTTCTTGGTTGCCCTAGAGTGGTTTCTAAGGACACTTTTTATGTCCTCATAAGGAAGCTAGTAGATGTCTCGTCTTGATATCATATTAAGGGTTTCTACCACCTCTTCATCGATCCCGCAGAGAAGTACCAGTTTAAGTGATCTGGGTTCAAGGGTGCAGTTGGGTCTTTTATAGTTCAAGTAGAATATTTCTTCATAATCTTCTAGGGATTCATGAAGTACTAGAGTCATCCTAAATATTTCCTCTTTGGTTTATTTGGATCTACAATAGTCTGTGTATTTGTTGTTAAAGGACTCTTGCATTCGTGTCCAAGTAGTGATATTGTTCCCAAGCAAACCCATGATGCAGCACAAGGCTGCATCCTTGAGGGTGGATGGGAATAGTTTTAGCTTTTGGTCATCTGAGCATAGTCATAGGTCCTATAGACAACAAAAAATTCGAACATGAAGGTGTCAGGATCCTCAAAAGTAAGTCCATGGAAATGTGGAAGGGCTTAGGGAATGATGTTCTTCATTCTAGTTTCCCTATCTGTTTCTCTAATGGGAAAGACTCCTTGGGTCCCAGTCTCAGGCACGACTTGAATAGGTGAGGCGGGTTTCTCATGTGAAGCAATTTCCTCTTCTTCTTCAATAGTTTCTTCAAAATTTTCAAGTGACTCACCTATGGTGTGTTCAACCTCATAATCATTGAATAAGAGTGAAGGGTCACTGTGTTGGGATGTGGGGGTTTTTGGTAAAAAAATTCCTTGGTTATCACTACTCCTACGAGGCATGAAATTCAAACTATTTTTGTATTTTTTAATATTTTGGAACTTCATGCAAAATAAAAGTAGAAAATAATGCTAAAACAGAATCTAAGCATCTACTTAGACACCTCCCTGAAAATGGCGGCAAAATTTGGTGAGCCCTGGTATTGAACCAAGAGTGCTGGAACTCCTAGATGCTACTCTAATTTACTTTATCAACCCTGGGTTAATACAAACTTGGAGGTGACAGTGCTATATACACATCAGATGCATTCTACTCATGCCATCCTCTTCTCAGTTCTATGATGAGGTGATACTCTTAGGGTTGCTTCTAGAAAATGAGGTCTGTCACACTTCTGAATGAATACTAAGACTGAAAATAACTCATGATCATACTCTATCAGCATGAAAATAAACTATTCTAGATCATAAAGACTTATCTAGCTATCTACAAGAAAGGAAATCCACACTTAAAATAATGCAATAAATAAAGTTAAACTAAGTGACATTCATTCGTTAAATTTATGAATTGAACTTGCAGAAAGGGAAATTAATCTAGGCACACATGCTGAACCAAATGATAGATTGAAATCTATCTATCTCATGCTTGAATTCTATGCTTAACAATGCATCTATCAATGAGCTAACTATGCTTATAAATAACTCTGTTTTGTAGCAAAAGAAGCAGGTGTTGAAGTGACCTAAGAAGGTTTTGGACTCATGGTTTCAGAGTTGAAGGTGTCTTGGAGGTTGTGCCAGGTATAGATGAGGTGAAAGAGAGGTTTTGGGCTGAAGAAGTGAATGACTGACGCTGCTACAAGATTTGCTACAAGATTTCCTGTAGTGCTACAGGATGTCTTGAAATGCTACAGGAAACCGGCCGAGGGTATTTTGAGGCTAGAAACGATGAGGAAAGGGGTAGAAGAGGTGGAATGAGGGTGGTTCTAGGTGGATGAAAGGTAGAAAATACTTTTTCCAAGTTCATAACTTCTTTTAAATCTTGCATTTCACCTCCAAGGTGGCTCTTGGTGTTGTGGTGGAGATGTCCAAAAACAAGGTTGAAAGCGATTTGGTTGAAATTTGGTTGCTAAGGGGTGGAAACTGAAGCTAATGGTTTTGGTGGAGTCCTCCTCTGCTTCTCTACTCAAACCTGCAAGAAAACTACATGTTCATGCATTCATCATTGAAAAATATATCATGGAAATGGTGGAAAAGATGGGTTGAATTTAAACAAACCTACCTATGAAATTGAAATAGAAAGCTGACTCTACATCTACAACATGTTTATGGTAATCAAAGAAACCAATCTAAATTTTTGAGAAATCATGAATTGAAATAAAGTTTGGGTCTGTGGTGAAGATCTACCCTCCTCAAGCTCCAATGGAAGAGGTGAGAGAGGGAGGTTTTAACACACAGTTTTGGAGTTTTATATGCTACTGCAACATGAACTGAAAGAGACTAACTATTGCAACATGAAAGGTAAAGAAACTAACTACAACAACATGAAATGTAGGTAAAATAACTACAACAATATGAAATGTAAGGAAACTAACTACAACTATATGAAATGTAAGCAAATTGACTACAATAATATGAAATGGAAACACAAATACATAAGAGAGACTGAGGCCTATGGATTGGGCCCTAACCCACAAGATTTGCCCTGAAACTAACTCAGTGAATAAGAAACTGAATCCTCATTTCATTTCATAACAAATATTGTTACATAGCATATGAAAGTCACAAATTTCTATTACAAGAGCTAAGAGTGCTCTAGCTATCTCCAAAAATCGAATCGTAATGAGATCTTGCTTTGCCCTATTTATCATAAAGGTTAGCTACCAACAACTCCCTAAAAAGTAGGTGATTTGTCTCCTTGTAACTCGAGATAAGTGGAGTTTGGCTCTCCTTGATCTTCCACTTGGTTGGATGCCTTTGATTTCGACCTGTTGGAGGCGAATCTCGAGGATCCCTTGGATGCCTTTAGGAGTTAAGGAGGTGGTCAACCCCCTACAATCACTCCTTGCTGTCTACTCTGAGCCTTAATTGTGCAATATTTAGCAAAAATGGGATTTTCTCTTGATTTTCCTACATTTAAACCACATTAAGTGTTAAAAGTATGACAACCCTTAATACACCATCTACACTAAGCACCATATGGCCATAATGCAATTAAATGTGAGAAAGAGAGACTAATAAGGCTAAAATGGTGACAACTAACCCCTTAAAATGTACCTAATAATGGTGCTCATCAATAATGATGAGCTCTACAATGTGGCGCTAGTTTTGTGAGATTTTGGGAACTTTCATTTTTTTAGCATATTTTTTATCCCCTTGATTAGATAGCGATGCCATTTGGTCCATGTAATGCACCAATTTCATTCATGAGTCTAATTAATGATTTATTTTTCCCTGATCTAGATTAATTTCTTATCGTTTATTTGGCTGATATACTAATTTATAATTCTACTTTGGAGGAGAACATCTTAGACTTGATGCAAATGCTAGGTATTGTGAAGGGAATTAGCTACTAGAAAATCTCAAGAAATTTGAGTTTAAATAGAAATATTTGGTGTATTTAGGCTATTTTATTGGTGGAGGGGAGATTAAGATATATCCTACAAAGATGGAGGCCATCATGAAGTGACCAGTGCCTAAAAATATATTTGATATTAGGAGTTTTGTTGGGGAAGCACAATACCTGAGGAAATTCATGGATTCATTTTTAGAAATGTTTGCACCACTCTATGCTATAATAGTGAGTTGCAAGAGCTTCCAATGGGGGAAGGATCAACATAAGGCCTTGTGAAGAATTGAAAAATAATTTATCCAAGCACTAGTTCTCACTTTACCATACTTGCAAAAACCCTTCGAAGTGGAGATAGATGCAGGTGGGCATGCCATGGGAATGGTCTTGATGTAGGAAATAAGGCTTGCATGATACCATTTTGAAGCACTTTATGGGGAAATCATCACTACCATACCTATTACAAGGAGCTATATGACCTGGTACAAATTTCTAAATAGTGAAAACATTTTCTTATGGGAAAGGAGATTGTCATCCGCACAAATCACTGACCACTACAATACATGCAAGCCCAAAATAATCTATATTAAACCATACACTACAAGTGGATGGGGTTCTTACAAAAGTTTCATTTAGCCATTAAGTAAAAGAATGGAAACTTAAATAAGTTGGGTAACATGCTTTCAAGCCTGCTACATAAAAAATTACAGCTTTGGGAACTTTGATGCACATGGAGCCTTTTACTCATGATGCTTAAAAAGAGGCATATATGTAAGATCACGACTTCAAGGAGGTGTTTCAACAACTACATGGCTAGAGTCATGAAAATTATGGTGACAATAAAATTGAATATCATGTTAGGTCCATATAATACTAGTGTATCCCCCATATTATTATTGTTGTGCCCATGTAGCCCCCATATTTTTATTTTTGTGCCCCATAGAAGGCCACTATTGTTATTTTTGTGTCATTACATTATTATTTTTATGTAGGCCTTGATTATATTGTGACCCTTTAGTCTCCTCTCTATACCAAGGAGGTCTTTTCATTTGTATCATCCAAAAAGTGTTCATTTATGTGATGTAAAAGGAGGCTGCCCCCTCGAAGGGCCTTATTTTTAAGTCATTGATCTATCTATTTTTCTATTTTGTCATCTGGTTACATAATATTTGGTATAAGAGCTTTGGATCCTCGGGTTTTTCTACTTCAAACAATCCATCTTGGAATTTTCACTATAACTTTTTTTTTATGCGAGCCTTAAGAAGATGAAATTTTGACCACATGGATCCAAAATCTTGGTGAAAATTGTATAAGAATTTCAGAGTTTTTTTCACTATATTCTCAGAGATATTATTCAAGGAATTCAGGGTTTTTGTATCCTCCAAAATTCTATCTCAAACAGGTGTCTCAGAGAAAATAGTCATAACTTTTGTTTCAAGCATCCAAATTGAGTTTCGTAAAAAATTTATGAAATTGAACGAACTTTAGTTTCTTGGGTATCCTTTTCAGGGCTGAAGGTGAGAATAGTGACACATGGTATTATGTACAAGTTTTCTCTATTGAATCAATCCATAAGCAGGTAATATTGGGAGATTTGGCCTAAATTTAGCTTGAAGAATGCAATCTTGATCTAACTAGTGGCATTGGAAAGATGAGACAAAGAGCTACCATAAGATAAAATTTCATACCTTGAGAGGATGAAATTAAAAAGATACAACAGTTTCAAAATCAAGTTCCAAAAAGAAAAAAAATGTGTGTATTTTTAAATTTGCATAACTTTTGTTCGAAAAATCAGTCTTAAGTGATTCAAAGGGTAGAGTAAAGCATATATATCATTATTTGGTTCCAATATGTCTCGCAAAAAAAAAAGGATACTCCTAGTAATAAACCAAAAATATGTATTACTTTGCATGAAGAAGAGGAGGAAATGCAACATGATATATAAAAATTACCAGACCAAGTGCAAGAAATTTCTCTCTCGCAAAGAGTAACCAAACATGAATTGGAAGCGACAATGAATGTTAAGATTGATGGTTTAAAATGGGAAATGTATGGTTTGAAAGAAGACATGGAAGAAATGATGAATGCCAATATGGAAGGGTTGAAGGAAGGTTTGGAAAAGTTGCTGCAAGAAAGGCTTCCTAATGGTGACAAGGTATTCCATGAAAATAAGGATGAGGTCAAAAGGAATATGAATTATTTCTTTGGAGACTCAAACAATGGGTTGAAGACTAATCACATTCCAAATATCGATATGATAAAGTTTGATGTCAAGGATCCAGTAACATGGTTACTACAAATGGTGCAATTATTTGATTTACATGATGTGTCACAGACACCAAAAGGTACACATTACATATTTATATCTAGAATCCAATCAACTTTTGTGGTATTAATGGCTTTTTTCTCGTAAATAAATTTTTACTTATACAATCTTTACCAAGGAGTTGGTAGCACATTATGGGGATACATAGAGCAATACCTTATTTATCCAATTGATAAATCTTAAACAAAAGGGTTCAATGGCGCACCACATTGAGGACTTCCAAAGATTAAATATCAGGGTACCTGATACTCTAGAGGAGCATATGATTGATGTATTCATATGGAATTTAAAGGATAACATACAACATGAGTCTCACCTTTGGGAGCCTAATTCAGTGGAAAATGAATTCAGGGTGGCAAGAAAAGTTGAAAGCAAAATTATGGAAACAAGGAGGTTTACCACTCACAACTATAAATATGGAAGTGTTGTTGCTCCCAACCTACCACAACCTACAAGGTTGACACCAAAACTACCAGAGGAAAAAAAAGAAAAAGGGCTTTTTTATATTTGTGATAGAAAATGCACTAAAGGTCATAAGTGTGCTAAGAAGAAATCATTTTATGTAGATTGTGAAGAGGAGGAAGAACATGAAAAGGAAACATAAACAGAAGAGGATATACACTAGGAACCAACCCCAGAGAAAGAAGGAGTTAATCTGACAATATCTTGTAATGCATTGGAAGGAAGTACCACTCCTCAAATTCTCAAGATAAAATGATATATCAAAAATGAAAAGGTAATAGTGATGATTGATTTAGGTAGTACCCATAATTTTATTCATTGTAAGATAGTCAAGGAATTGAATTGATTTCTATATCTAGCACCATAGTGTCAAGTGATGGTTGCAAATGGAGGAACTATGAATTGCTCAGGGAAGTGCCACAATATCAAGATAACCATGGGGGAACATATATTGAATGTATAAATTCTTTCCATTCTAATGGGTGGTGTTGATGTTGTATTAGGAGTCCAATGGTTACAATATTTGGGGATTATAGCTTTTAATTTTCAAGAACATTTTTTGAAATATTTCTGGGAAGGAAAGGAAATTTAATTGAGGTGTATCGTAGGGAAACCGATGAATATAAAAATCTCTAATGGAATGACAAAGCTTTTGAAAAAATTAAAACAAGGTGTAATTGCATAATTATGCTCACTTGATGTTCAAATAGTGAAATCATCCATTTCTCCATATCTCCAAAGAGTCTTGGACAATCATTCCAAGGTATTTGAGACTCCAAATGGCCTCCCACCTCTTCACGATTATGATCATGCTATTCACTTTATTCCAGGAAGTGTTTTGCCAAACATCAAACCTTACAAATATGCATACACCCAAAAGAGTAAAATTGAATGTATGGTTGCAGAAATGTTATAGGTAGGTATAATTTAACCTAGCCAAAGTTCATTCTCTTCTCTAATAGTGTTGGTGCACAATAAGGATGGATCATGGTTTATGTGTCCATATTATAGAGAGCTCAATAAGCTCACTATTAAAGATAAATTCCTCATTCCTGTCATTGATGAATCGTTGGATGAATTGGAGAAATTTACTTCACCAAGTTAGATATTCAGTCCAGATATCATCATATATGAATGAAGATAGAAGACATTCCAAAAACAACATTAATAACTCATGAAGGTCATTAATTTTTGGTCATGCATTTTCGCCTTACTAATGCACCTCCCACATTTCAAGGTTTGATGAATTCCTCTTTAAAACCCTTTCTTAGAAAATTTGTGTTAATAATTTTGATGATATACAAATTTATATCAAGTATTGGAAAGATAATGTTCAACATGTTGATAAGGTGCTTAAATTATTGGAGGAGAAGCAATTGTATGAAAAACCCTACAAATGTTTCTTTGGGGTACAAGAGGTGGAATATTTGGGTTATATTGTATCTCATGAGGGTGTTAAGGTAGATCCTAAAAAAATTAAAATCCATCATGGAATGGAAAATTCCCACAACCCTAAAGAATATTCGAGGATTTCTCGAGTTGACAGGGTATTATCACAAGTTTGTTAAGAACTATGGGAAAATAACAACACCTCTAAAAAAAGTACTGAAGAAGTATGCATTTTTTTTGGACTCTATACACAACTATGACCTTTGAACATATTAAAGAGCCAATGTGCCAAGCTATGGTCTTAGTTACACCAGACTTCACAATTTTTTTTATTGTGGAATGTGATGCCTCACGAATTGGAATTGGTGTTGTTTTAATGCAAGAAGGAAGACCCATTTCTTTTGAAAGTCGTCCAATCAAGGGAAATTATTTACACAAACCTATTTATGAGAAATAAATGTGGAAGATACAACATGCTCTGAAGTAATGGTGCCCTTACCTAATGGGAAGATAGTTCAAGGTAAAAACAAATCATTATAGTCTTAAATACTTTTTGGAACAAAGATTATATTCAGAAGAGAAAAAAAAATAGGTCACAAATATGTTGGGTTATGAATATGAAATCATCTACATAAAAGGGAAGAAAAATTTTGTTGCAGATGCACTCTCAAGAAGGGACGAGGATGTGGAAGAAGTTCTATGTTCCATTTATATTATTCAAACTTACTGGATAAATGAATCAAGGGATGAATGAAAGAATGAAAAAGAGTTGTGGACACTCATTCAAAAGTTGCAGCAAGATCCCAGTACATATGATGCATTTATCTGGAAAAAATATTCATTATGGTACAAATATCATTTACATATATGTAATAACTCCAAACTCAAACAAAATATTCTTTTGGAATTTAAAAACTCTCTTTTAAGAGGGCACTCGGGATTTTTAAAAACTTACCACAGGGTCAACACAGATTTTTTTTGGATGGCCTTAAATATGATAATCAAAAGTTTGTGGAAAAATGTTTGGTTTGCAAAAAAAATAAAGTTGAGGCAATTAAAACTCTGAGTCTGTTACTGTAATGTTCCAAATTTTTCACTATGTTAATTGGAACATTAATTTTGCTTTTATGTTAATACAAGGAATAAAATGGGTAAGGGAGCCCATGTAGCAGAAAAATAAACTCTCCTAAGGTGCAAAGAGTCACTTAAGTGGCTAATTTTGACATCCCCTAGTGTGAAAAGGGCCAAAAGGAAAAAGACTAGGCCATGGTTGACCAAGTCAACAACGTGCCCAAAAGAGGGAAGCTTGCACAAGAAGACTGCGCAGTTTTGAATGGAGGGAAAATAGAGGATGAGAGAAACCCTAATGGGTGGGGTCCATGGCAAGGAAGCATTCCTTGCATAAAAAGGTGAAGGAGAGCCATTGTTCATCATGCTTGAGAATTTCGATTTTCTCTCTTCAGTTGTTCAACTGAGATAGCTTGTGCTGCTCAGCACAAGGGGAGTTCCTGTTTTGGAGTTTCCTTCTCTTCCTTGGGAGGCCTTGGAGTAGTTTTTATTCATATTCCTCACATCCAGGCTTGAGGCCAAAGCCATCTCTTTCAGCTACAACATTTCTGTTGGGAAGATTCATTGGAGTTGCTGGAGGTAGAAGTGAGGATTCACCATCACCCATTTCCGGAGCTTGTTTTATAGAGGAGGAGCCCTCTCTTTCTCTAGGAGATCAGAAAAGGATATTTCTGGAGCTATATTGTAGATTTGGCATTGGGCCAAGAGTTTCATCTCACCCCAAGTGCAGTCACTCCCTCTTACAGCGTTATTTTCAGAGGGAATTTGCAGGAGGATTCATCATGGGGATTGGAGAGTGTAATATTTAGTGAAAGGGGTAGCCTTTCACTTAGAAGATAATTGGAGGAGGTTGCTATATTTTTTGCAGCATTCTTTTCCTTCTCCATTCATGTATTATTATTGAGTTGCAGTAGCTACACTGCAACTCCGACATTTTTGTATTTTATTATTTTGTACATGTATTGCAGCCAATCCTTCTAAGGATTGTTAGTTAGTTATTTTCAGGGGTTGAGAGCTTTCTCCCCCTCATTTCTTGAGCTGATAATGATATATCATCATATTTTCATATTATGTGTTGCAGCCTCCTCATGTAACTGCGCAGTCATGGCTAGGGTAGCAATATGTAGCAATGTAGTCTTGATTTTACATGTATATTCTTGATTGAGGCTATCTTGAGAGGGTTCTTCCTCAAGATTTGTATATTATTTGTTGTTTCTACTTTATATATCAGCCATGCACTCTTCTTATGCATTGTGATGTATTATTTCACTGCTGTTCATTATTGAAGTTCATGGTGTTGTTGTAGCTCATCTCTTTTAAGCAAGATCTTCCCGAGGAAGAAATGTTTGCATAACTATAGGTAGAGTCTGAGGAAGGGCCAGATAGCCTCCAGTTCTAATCCTCTCTTTATAGGTGAAATAACTGGTAAAAGCCCCCTCATTCCATATCTGACATAGCCTTGTTCATATTTCTGACAAAGGAACATTTCAGTGGTGTAAATGCTGCTGATTTCCATTTCGGAACATTATAGTGGTATCAGAGCTTCGAACTTGGCTCAGCCTGTGAAGTTCAAATTTTAGAGAAGAAGAGGTCAAGATGATGCAGAGGATGAGATTGATCTCATCAATATTCAGATCCCTCAAGAACCTCTCCAAGGAGGTTAAGGAGACAGAAAAAGAAGAAGAGGAAGGACCATGCACTTCCTATTCTGACAGAGAAGCAGAGCAGAAGCATGAAGAGCACTTAGAGTTCGAAATTCTAAGTGAGTATCTTGCTGAATATGGAGCAAACCCTAGAGTCTTCCAAGAGACTCTATCTTTTTCACACTTTTTTCAGCAGAAAGAGGAAAGAAGACCCCACAGTCATGGGAGGATGAGAGGCAATAGATTCCTATTGTCTACTTTTGATGGGTCACCCACATGTGCAACAGAGGCTTGGGTGAAGAAGCTAGAGACTTTCTTCCTGCTACATCCTGTAGTAGACAGAGAGGCTGTAGCAATTGCAGTGCTGCACCTTGAGGGAGAAGCAAAGGCTTGGTGGTTCAGCCATGAGAGACTTGCAAGGGTTTTTACTCTTGCTGATTTTTCTCAGACATTGATCAGAAGATTTGGCCAAAGGAGGAAGGAGACCTCACTACCAGAAGAGAGGGCACATGCTAGCACTGTCTCATTCATGGAGGAGTAGCCTCCATCTTCAGCAGTTGGGGCAACCAACAAATTTGGAGAAGAGACACTTGCAGCCACATTATACTCCCCAAAACTTCATAGAGGTATGCACAAGTTTACTTTTTCTGATTCAGTACCTTCTATGAGGGGTTGCATACCATTGCATGTTGGCTGTCTTGAGTAGAAGACTGTCACTGCGCTGTGCCATTAATCTCATACTCCATTGATGATTCATGCGCCACACAGGAGAATGGGGTTTGAGAAATGGACCATAGAGAGGATTGCATTTCAATGTCCCATGAAATGCAAAGGTGATAATCTGTTTTGGGATGATGGCAGCTCTTGTTGGGGAGGTGCCAAGTTGCAGAAGGATGGGAAGCATCCACTAGGAGCTGAGCGGATGTGGATGGGAGGCAAGAGGATGGTGAGCCTCTTGCAGATATATGATACAGGGCAGCAAGAAGTCATGCTGTGTTGGTTGCTCTTGAGGGAGTTTGGCCAACATGTGACCTACTCCTTTTCATGGGGTTTGAGAGGGAGGAGGAGATGGTAGGATAATTACACCATGGAGCAAAAAGGAGAATGGGTGTATTATGATGGGATGGAATTCTTCTTACCATTCATCATGTTCCCATCTCACATTTGGTATGGTGGGAGTATGGAGGAGCAGAAAACATTCTTGTTGCTTAGATTTTGTCTGGATGTTGCGGGAGCAAGAGGAGGCACTAGCATGGTGCAAGGGGATTACTCTTTGATCTTGGATGCCCAAGTAGCACCTTCTTCATGGGAGGAGCTCTACATTTGCAGCAACATGGTGGGAGGAGTCTTTGGCAAGATTCATGCCAAAGAGGGGAGCTTTGAGATGACAATGGCCCTACTCCATAGGCCAACAACGTTGTCACTTGAGAGCTTGGATTACTTGCTTAAGTGTTCTCAAAACCACTTCACAAGTGATGTGTCTTGGAGGCATGTAGGACAGGAAGATGAGGAAGTAATGGATGGCAGCATCCCTTGCTATGTATTGATTATCTTGGCTTGGGCTCACAAGCACAAGAAGAGACACCTACATGCAGCAACCTTGGATTCTTCTTCCATGCATTCTCATGCATACTATCTACTGATGGAGGAATCCACTTGGGAGGGCTTTATAATGGATGTATATCAGCATATGTCTAGATTCATAGCCCAATAGATGATGATATGGTTGGCACAACCACTCCCCTACTATGTTGCAGTAAGGGGGACTTTTCACTTGAGCCATTTCAGCTCAAGGCCAAAGTACATGATGAGGGAGGTAACCATTTGCTTAATGTTTGGCACTCTCTTATTTTTATGAGCAGCATATTATATCAAGGAGGATCTTTCCTTCTTGCACACTATGTTTTTTTATGCTCATGGTCTATTGCAGCAAATGTGATGGCTATTCTAGCAGTGGATTGTGGGGGAAAGCCACACACTAGAAAATTTGGCAGAAATTCCGACGGCCAATTCGTCGCTATTCCGACACATAGTCGTCGCAAGAGCGACAGTTCGAGGGCGGACAAAATGTGTTTTGTCATGCCGTCGCTGTTCCGACACACCTAAAAAGTGTCGCACTATCGACACTTCTTCCGTCGCTTCCGAACAAGCGTCATTATTCCAACGTCTCACGAACCGTCGCGCTTTCGACATTTGTAAACGGTCGCACTTCCGACGAAACGTGGTCCGACGTTTTGAACATCGCTCTTCCGACGTTTGTAAACGGTCGCAATTCCGACGCAGTGTGGTCTGACGTTTTGGACGTCGCCCTTCCGACGTTTGTAAGATGTCTCAATTTCGACGAAATGTGGTCCGACATTTTGAACATCACTCTTCCGACGTTTGTAAGCTGTCGCAATTCCGACGAAATGTGGTCCGACGTTTTTATACTGTCGCTCTTCCGACGTATCTGAGTTGTCGCAATTCCGACGTCTACAAGGCGTCGGTATACCGACGGCGGGTTCAATTTAAAAATAAAATAAAATGAAATTTTAAAAGACAAGAAACGTTGTTTTGAATATATTATACGAAGTAAAACAGTCC
>CM076569.1:705180141-705237986 GCA_034641835.2 Pinus albicaulis
GGAAGAGGAGTGTCAACATGCTTGCAGCCTTGCATGTTGAACCTCTCCAGAATCTCCCGGGCATACTTGCCCTGAGAAACAAACAGTCCTCCGTTGCGCTGCCAAATCTCCAATCCCAGGAAATTATGAAGGATGCCCAAGTCCTTCATCTCAAACTCTCGTGCAAGATCCTCCTTGCATGAAAGTATCAACTGCTCATCGCCAGTCAAAATCAGATCATCTACATACAGTACGATGATCAACAACTTCCCCTCCACCACAATCTGGTACAGGTTTGGATCCGCCTCACTCTTGGAGAATCTAAGCCCGGTGAAGTAGCTGTCTATCCGAGTGTACCAAGCACGAGGTGCTTGCTTCAGCCCGTACAGTGCTCTCTTGAGTCGGCACACATGCGACTCACTGCTGAAGATCTCAAAACCTTCAGGCTGCTCTATGTACACCTCCTCCTCAATAACTCCATTGAGGAACGCAGTCTTCACATCCATCCGATGAATGTGCCACCCCATCTGCGCTGAGAGAGCAAGGATCGTCCGTATGGAAGAGTACCTTGCGACAGGTGCAAAGGTCTCCTCATAATCGATCCCCTCGATCTGTGAAAAGCCACGGGCGACAAATCTCGCCTTGTACTTCTCCACACTCCCGTCAACCGCCTGCTTCACTTTGTAGATCCATCGCGAACCCACCATTGATTTCCCCACCGGTCTTGGGACAATCTCCCATGCACTGTTCCTGACGATCGAATCATATTCTTCGATCATGGCATCAACCCATGCGGGTTCCTCCACAGCTTCCTCAAAAGAGGATGGCTCCGTCATGACACATTGACTCACAAGAGCCATGTATCCAGTGTACCGATCCGGTGACTGCCTCTGTCTGCGCTGTGCTGTAGGTGGTCCTACAACCTTCTCTGCATCTCGAGCCAGTCACTCAGCTTCCGTAGTGCGCATGCGCCCTCTGATGGTTGGCGCTACATGGGTGGTTTCTTCCACCTCCTGAACTTCCTCTTGTGGCTGATCCACATCCGGAAGCTCCTCCTTAGGAACTAACAGCTCCTCATCTGCATGCAAGTGTAGCTCCCTCTCAAGCGAACACTACATGGCTTTCTCCTCCTGAAATTTTATATCTCGTCGCACAACAGTCTTTCGACTGTCTGACAAATACACCCGATAGTTGTGAGGTGTATCAGTGTACCCCACAAATATTCCAACCTCAGCGGTTGGATCCAGCTTCCTTCTCGCATCCTTCGTCACATGCATGTAGACAGGAGAACCGAAAATCCGCAAATGGGAAATATCAGGCCTCTTGCCAGAATAAGCCTCCTCTGGTGTACTCATGCCAAGAACCTTGTGAGGAAAACGGTTCTGCACATACACTGTTGTATTGCATGCCTCAGCCCACAAGTGAAGGGGTAGGCCCTGATCATGCAACATCGCCCGTGCAGCACCCATGATCGTTTTGTTCTTCCGCTCAGCCACCCCGTTCTGCTATGGGTTATGGGGTGCGATGAGCTCTCTCTGAATCCCTTCTGCGCTGCAGAACTCCTTGAATTCAACCGAGATGAATTCACCACCGTTATCACTCCTTAGAGAAATCACCTTCTTCCCCGACTCCTTCTCGACCAGTGCTTTAAACTCACAGAACTTCGCGAATGTATCGCTCTTCTTCTGCATGAAGAAGATCCAGCACTTTCGAGAGAAATCATCAAAAAAGATCACATAATACTTGTGCTTTGCTGTCGAAGCAACTGAGAAAGGACCACACACGTCTGTGTGAACTCTCTCAAGGATCGTCGTGGCGCGACTATCCTTCTCGTGAAAGGTGGCTTTCACATACATCCCTAAAGTACACCCCTTGCACTGATCTGACTGCGCAAGAGTGCCCTTAGGAAGTCCAGTAGAATTCTGCTGCAGAATATTCAAAGCTCCATGGTGAAGGTGGCCTAATCTCCTGTGCCACAGTTTGCCCTCATCATCCCGGCTCACCACTTCTCCCGCCTTGCATGCCATAGCTGCGCAGCCATCTACCTGCAACTGATAAAGGTTCTTGGTTCGAACCCCTATCTTCCGGGTCTCTCCAGTAGCCTTACTGCGCAGGAAGGCTTTTCCTTCGCTGAAGACCACATCATACCCCTTATCCTCCAACATCGCCACAAAGATCAAGTTCTTCTTCAATCCAGGTACATGCATGACATCCTTCAATACAAAGTGTTTACAGACTCCCTCTGAAAGGATATGGTACCGATACCAGTCGCACTGTATCTACCATCATCGCCCATCTCGATGTGCACATCCAAATCTTTGTCCTCCAAATCTGAGAAAAAATCCCGATCTCCCGTCATATGAAATGACGCACCGCTGTCCAAGAACCACACCGATCCCAACACACTTGAAACCAAGCATGCGATCAGTGAAAAGTCAAGCTCGAACTGTGAAGCCAAAGCTTCTCCATCTGTAGATCTTCCCGCTTGCTTGTTCTTCTTCTTCTTTCGACAATTGGTAGCATAATGTCCGTGATCATGGCAGTGAAAACACTTCACTTTCGCCATATCCTGCTTCTTGCGCTTTGCACCAGAATGAGAGGTTTTCTTACCCTTCCCCTTCTTTGCTTTGGCAACCAAAGCGCAGTTTTCTTCATCAGCTCCCTTCGATGAAGATCCATCTCGAGTAGTCCTCCTTATCTCCTCCTGCATGAGATCCGCCCAAAGGCGCTCCCATCCCGACAGCTTCTCCCGACCATTGACACTATCTTGATATGAGTGCCAAGCCTTCGGAAGACCAAGGAGAGCCAGGTCGACCATGCACTAGAGAATTTGGCGGAAATTCCGACGGCCAAATCGTCGCTATTCTGACACATTGTCGTCGCAGGAGCGACAGTTAGAGGGCGGGAAAACCGTGGTTTACCATACCGTCGCAGTTCCGACACAACTAAAAAGTGTCGCAGTATCGACACTTTTCCGTCGCTTCCAAACAAGCGTCACTCTTCCGACGTCTCCTAAACCGTCACACTTCCGACCTCAATAAACTGTCACACTTCCGACGAAATGTGGTCCGACGTTTTGAACGTCGCTCTTCCGACGTCTGTAAACTGTCACAATTACGACGAAATGTGGTTCGACGTTTTTAACGTCGCTCTTCCGACGTCTGTAAACTGTCACAATTACGACGAAATGTGGTCCGACGTTTTTAACGTCGCTCTTCCGACGTCTGTAAACAGTCACAATTCCGACGCTTACGAGACGTCGGAATTGCGACGGAAGGTTCAATTTAAAAAAAAAAAAATGAAATTTTAAAAGAGGAAAAACGTTGTTTTGAATATATTATATGAAGTAAAACAATACATGAAGTCATTACATTTTCACATCTGAAGATTTGAACCCAAATATCCATCCAGAAAAGTGGAAGTCCCACCCCAGACAATGATAGAAAAATACCCCATGTCACATACGGGGACATGATATAAAACCCAGTAACGGTCCACATAGAGATTATCGAAAATCTGAGAAAGCATCCAAATATGCCCAAGGCATCTATAAGAAAGTGAAATAGCAGTATGTAGAATAGTAAAACAACAGATAAAGTACCGACGTCCATTGTTCCAAATACAAATTAAAGTACCCAAAATCCTTGAACAGAGAAAAACGCTAATCATGTGAGGAGTAAGATATGTCCCAAATATAAAAAGACCATGAGACCATATCAATAAACCAACAACATAGACCAGCATCGCTAGTTTTGAAGGCAGAGTGATAAACATTAATCATTTTTTTTTCACGAGAAAAAATGTTGTTTTGAATATATTATATGAAGTAAAACAATCCATGAAGTCATTACATTTTCACATCTGAAGATTGGAACCCAAATATCCATCCAGAAATGTGGAAGTCCCACCCCAGACAGTGATAGAAAAATACCCAATGTCACATACAGGGACTTGATATTAAACCCAATAACGGTCCGCATGGAGATTATCGACAATCCGAGAAAGCATCCAAATATGCCCGAGGCATCTATAAGAAAGTGAAATAGCAGTATGTAGAATAGTAAAGCAACAGATAGAATACCGACGTCCATTGTTCCAAATACAAATTAAATTACCCAAAATCCATGAACAGAGAAAAACGCTAATCATGTGAGGAAGACCATCAGACCATATCAATAAACCAACAACATAGACCAACATCGCTAGTTTTGAAGGCAGAGTGATAAACATTAATCATTTTTTTTTCACAAGAGAAAAACGTTGTTTTTAATATATTATATGAAGTAAAATAGTCCATGAAGTCATTACAACAATATAGAGACAGATTGTCTCGTAGATAAGAAAAATGATAACTGATGTTGTGCTGTTTCCTTCTTTTAAGAATGTGCTGGAGGCAGGCCCTATATCTTGGCTTGCTGCTGTCCTCTTTAGTAATTCTATGTTGATTATTTCATTTCACTAATACTCTTTAACTGCTCTGATACTCTTTGACCTTTGTTCATCCTTTTATCCTTTTTATCATGATATACTGTGGTAAATAGGCAAAAATTTATGTAAGGATAATTTTTTTAAAAAGTTCCATCATTTCTTCCCACCATTGAACTTCTGGCACTCTGGTCCTTTGCAACTTTCTTAGTGTTTCATCAGCCTCAGTATATCTGAAGAAATTAGGCTGATTTGGGAAAAAATGATTTACTTCATGCTCAAGATAAAATAAATTCTCCAATCTGTCATGAAGGTTTTTCCCTATAGGCAATGCTGTTGTTGATGAACTGGTTGAAGAACTAGCTTGATTATCAGCATATTTGTCCAATTTTTCAACATAACTATCAAGGTCCATTAGCTTATCTTCTGCAACTATAGGACTGGGCAATCCTCTATTTAACAAAATATTCAATCTTTCTCTGAAGGCAATGATTTCTTCTTGCATATCCGAGCACCTTCGTTCTAAATTCTGTACCAGAGTTCTTTTAGTAAAAAATCTCTTTATTTCCAGAATTGTTCCGGTCCTGTCCTGAATACCAATTTCTGCAAGTTGATTCTTAGTCCGAGTATTCAAAAAATGTATAAGTCTATTGGCCTCTTCTGGCATATTTCCCAACTCTTGTCTTGATCTCTCAATCTCATCCAGAGCCAATTTAACTAAGTTATTCTGTTCATCCATTATCTGAATTGAGGACCAAACATCTTTTATTGATTGAATGATATTATCCCAAAGAATATCATTTATTTCTTTTAAAGGTTTCTCCAATGTGAGATCCTTTTCCAATGCTTTGACTGTTTTTTCTAATTTGTTCACTTCTCTTGTTTTATCAGCAACACTCATTTTTGAAAGATCATATTTATGTTCTAGAGTGGCCAATTGTTCCTTTGTTTTGTGAAGCTCTATGGCCTGAATGTTCATATCTTCCATCGACTTTGTTAATTCATCAGTGTTCAAATTTGCAGTGTTGCTCTGTGACAATTCTGCTGGCTGACTTGTTGTTGCTGTACCTGTCACTACTCCTGCTGTAGATACTAGAATATTTGCCTGCTTATCTTTTAATGCATTCTCAAGCTCTTTTTCAGTTGCAGTAAGTTGCTCATTCAATTTTAAGAGCAAATCCATTAGTTCTTCCTCATAATTTTGTTTGAT
This sequence comes from Pinus albicaulis, assembly GCA_034641835.2. NCBI lineage: Eukaryota > Viridiplantae > Streptophyta > Pinopsida > Pinales > Pinaceae > Pinus > Pinus albicaulis. The sequence goes on from CM076569.1 coordinate 705,185,756, forward strand.
GATTTCTGTAGTCTGTGGATGTCTTGAGGCCGGTAACTTTAATTGTTTTCTCAGAGCTGCAATATCATCATCTTTTCTCTTGATCAAAGCTTCAATACCTTTCACATCTTTAGGATTATGACCCAAACCAATGATTATTTTCTCTAAAGTTTTGATTCTATTATCCTTAGCCTGGGAGGAGGCTTTTTCAAGCTGCAACTGTGTATTAGTATTATCCAAAGAATCCTGCAACTTATGGGTCATCATTGATTTATCCGTCAGAGTAGAATAAATCATCTCACCCGTTTGCTTGTGTAGCTCAATTTGATCTAAAGGATGGATATCCTTTACTAAGACTTCAAAATTAGTCCTAACGTAATCTGCAGCTGTCTGAGGCTGCCGCACCTTGGGCTTCAAATGGCTCATTAACATCTTACCCTGTTGGATGTCATAAGCTGACATCAATCTTTCTTGATTTTTCGGAGCCATCTTCAAATATTGGTTGTACACTTTAAGTCTAAGTGGATTGTTCCTGGCCTTTATATTGGTGAATGTTCTTTTGATGTCCCAGGCAGTTTTTACTGGAGGTTTGAAAGAAGATATTTCTGCACTTTTTTGCCTCTGTATTCCCTGTTTTTGAAAATTAGTGGATGTCCCACCACCTGTATCTGTTTGCTGACTGTCTTCTCTTCCCTGGCTGTCAGGGATTTCTTGAAATGATTCATCTTCTGGAAGGGGAGTTAATTTCTGCCTTTTAACATCTTGCTGTTCAGAAGAGCCACCAATAGGAGTAGTTGTTTCAGCCTCTCTCTTTTTGCCCTTTTCTATATTCAGAGGAGTTTGTAAAATAGAAATTTCTGGCTCACTGATCTGAGTAGGAGGAATTTGTCCTTGACCTTGCTCTTTAGAAGTCTCTGGTTGCGCTGTCATTATGAATTTTTCAATTATTTGTATATCAGGCTCCTTTTCTTTTCCTTTAGATTCTACTGCTACTGTACTAATCTCCTGCAAATTTTGTTGTAAAGTCCTGGCTAAAGAAGATCCCTGCACCTGTCCAAGAGAATCTAGGTCAAGTATCTTTTCAAGATCTTTCATTACATTTTCAACGTTGACCTGCTCACTATCATTTTCAACCAATGTCCCTTCTGTCCATTCATCCATATTAGCATATTGTTCTATTTCTGGGATTCTTTGATGGATGTATGGTGACTGTTTGTTTTTCATTCTTCTATCATAGATAAAGTTGTTTGGATCATAAGGCACCCAGTAGAAACTCTTTTGTAGTCTGAGATGGTCTTCTAAAATCCTTTCGGCTTCCTGTCCAGCTTCCCTAGAGTTACAAATGAAGGGACCTAATTGGCTCTTGATCCTGAGTTGAGCCTTTTTCTTTGCATTGCAAAATGGAATTATATCTGAATTATTCATCTGCCTGAAATATTCTAATGCAAAGAGTCTCATTGGGACATACTTGGGCAGTTTGAATGGGCATAATTCACATCCATATATCCTAATCTCTATGTAGTTTTGATATAGGTACCAGTCACCTATCTTGTAATGCTTTGAGAGCTGAAGGATTTTCTTGATTTCATTGTTAATTCTAGGAGGAGAGACTCCTGTCAACAAGGTAGTTGCAGGATGAACAAAAAGGTCGACAAACTCATTATAGGAATAAGGAGGATCAGAGGAAGTGTGAGTAATGGCAGACCAAAAGATGACTGACCTAGGATTCCCTTTGGCATCAAGTTTCTTAACATAAAAAGGGAAATGTTCTGACTGAAAGTAAATCATGAGATGATATATGACAAAAGAATACTTAAATACTCTCTCATTCTCAAATCTCATGAACTGATCATGGATTTTGTCAGCAATATAAGATGCAAAATCGTACTTGACAGCAGGAGGCTGTCGAGGGGTAAAAATGGATAACAATACTAGGGTTAAGTGATCAACATACTCACTAGTATTGAAGCCCATTATGGAAGATATCATGTCTAAAATAACTCTACCCTCATCAGTAAAGAAAGCATAACCATAAGGGGGAGGGTTTTTAGGCTGATGCTCTAGTAACATGAAGGTTTGGCATAGGTGGTTTAACTCTTCATGGGATAACTTAGTAGATTTCTCAAGTAATTCAACCATGGACAGGGGAGTGAGAGCTTGACCATGTTGGAATTGTAGCATTTCATTTATGGACTGAGCAGTTATTGGGAAAAGGACATTTTGACTTGGGGATAAAACTGCTCGTTGGTTGGGATCATACTTTGCGTAGCAATAATGGATTAACTCAGGAAAAATATGGACTGAGGGGAGAAGGTACATAGGAAGATTTGATTCCCAAAGTCCAAAGATGTTAGAACCATTCAAATAATTGTCTCTGCAGCGGCAAAATATTCGAAGAGGATTCTCACTGAGAAATAAGTCCTTAATTTGAAAATCCATATCGGCTAAAGGAAAATAATCCAAGTCCTTATGAGGGGCATTGATGGGCACAACATTCAGAGCTACAGGAACTTCCATTTCTGGTTCTTGTGGATTTAGAAATGGAATTTTGAGGTTTTTGTGGAAAAGGGGCACAATTACCAGTTTTGGGAATATAATTGCAGTTCTGGGAACGAAAAAGACCAAACTGAACTTATTTTCAGACCTTAGTGCAGAATTAAAACTAAAACCAGGATTTTTTTAGAGAGTTTAGCGGGGAATTGGAATAAATACCTGTTTACGGGAAATGAAACGTGTTTAAACAGGCACTGGTTATGACAGAAGAACCCTGAAATACTCGGCTTCAATTCTCTTCAGCAAGGTAACGGTCAGCAAGTGTTAACAGTTGGTTTTTGAATTTTGTTGCATGGAAGACTGGCTAGCGCACGAAACAATGAAAATGACGTAGACACAATTTTTTTTATTTACAAAGTCAAAAGGGTGGCGGGGAATAATGAAAATGACCCGAAAAAGATTAGGGTGAATTTGATAAGAAATTCGCGTCACGACTCTCCCTCCGTACGCCAACCAACTTCGGACCCAAAAAAGATTAGGGCAGAATTCATTTGGTTTTCGCGTCACAAAATTGGCCGACGTCAGCAGGCTATTTTGGAACGTGAATTTGGTTTGAATTATGGTTTATCACCGTTTGAAGTCCGGCGGGCTCAACTTAAGAGAACTGGGGTCGTGAACACTGTTCAAATATAAAAATCCCGCTTAATAAAGAGACAAGATTGTTGTGCTTTCGGAACCTGACCCGAGGATTGGACATGAGTTAACAAACAAAAGGATAGCGGAACCAGACTTGCACCCGTGGTCAAGCCCTGTACCAAAACCACGAGCGGAATCACAAAAGCGGGTTTCCCATATCGCACCGCTTTTGCGGAGTAGGCGGTATTTCCTATTCGCGAGCGATTCCATAGGGAATGCGACACGTGGCGAAGTGACCCCGGAAAACAACCGTTTAACCCACGCCATCGCACGTTAAAGCCCGCCGTTGGAAGCCGAGCGAAATTGCCAAGAGTCGTTGATTTGGAGAAGGGCCATCGGACGGTGGTCGCACGTTGAACTTGCCCGGAGGTTAACTAAGGTGTGCGGAGGATAGCCATGTACGATACGAGTGTTTGATTGGTTATTGATATATATAGGTGGGGCTGGAGTATAATGAAATTGTTTAATTAAACGATTGGCGGATAATTAGCATAAGTCTGGAGTGTGATTGTTGTAAGGCTGGGTGGTGAAATATAGAGCCGAAAGTTCATTACAAGTTATTTATTTAAAAAGAAACGTGGAGTATAAATACAAAGTGTTCGAAAGTTAAAAATTGGTTATAAGGCTTGGAGATAATATAAAGTCGGGAATATAAATTAAAGTCCAACCATTGTGGATGGTATTTATTTATCAAATTCTACGAATTTGATAAATAAACCTGAAGAAAGAAGAAGTCAATGAAGACCCAGGCTGGAGGAAAAGAACGGGGTAAACCAGGGGAAAATGCTGACAGAGCGATTGTAGACACACCAGCTCTCCTTAGGGGTCCAATTTCAGTTTTGCTGCGTCACACGATGATCTCTCTTCTCTGGCATTTACTTGTATTGAAGATCACTATTCTAGGAATAAGGAGTTATTTTCTCCAAAAATAACCCTAGCCAAACATTGACAATGCATCAAAGATATATTTCTATGCTACATAAGTACATATGTTCTACTTCTAAATCATGTCTTGGAAGTGGTTGTTTTGCTGGAAATTATTCACCAGTTGGTTTCATACCAAAGTCTTTTTCACATTTTCAGCATCCAATACATGAAAAAGATAATGGTTTAAAACAACATAAATATTTGAAATTTTGCAAGAATTGTCCGGCACACTTTGAATATGAATTTTGAAGTCAAGTGCATGATGCTGTATAGGATCAAGTGTCATTTTCAATACCAAATGTTTCACAAGAAACTTCTCAACATGCTACCCTGCAGTAAGGATTAAATGACAATATTGCATCAACTATTTCCATAATAAAAGTGCACCTCGGCCATAAGACTAAACAACTAAAAATGTTGTAGATCTAACAAGACCACAAAATCAAATGTATTCCACAAGGCCAATACTGTATGAAAAATGAAAAGGAGTTTGCAACCAAAAATACGTTAGGCAACTAATTCAATTAGATACATCAAACCATCAGCAAAAAGAAAAACCAGTCTACTTGGCCCCAATATTTTCAACTGGGTCCTCTAATTCAACCAATAAAAAGGCCAAAACCATAGCATTGAGATACATTTCATTACACCGTCAATAACAATAAAATTTGACTCAGCCATAACCCTTTCCTTTTAGACCACTGGGTAACAAATATGTTTCCTTTCACCTTTGAGTTTTCAAATTATGCCTACCAAATCTAAGACATTTAAGAAGGGGAACTAATACAACGTTAAAAAGAAAACCAAAGCACACATCTAAAATAACAACCCTCCATGAAAAATTAAAATAACACATTAAAATCGAATATAAGTGGACAAGGAAAGATCCACCGCAGTGAAGTTTCACGTGCAGGTGACCTTCCTTTAAACATAATTTTTTCTCTGACCTGCAATTTTTTTGTCACCGAGCCATCCTTGTTGAAGTAAAACTCCTTTTCCATAGCTCTTGTATTAACTACCTTCTCTCTGTCGCGTAATCTCAGAGTCCCTCTTCTGCTTGAGCGATTAAAGGAAATGGGTGAAAAAACTGAAAGAGAAGACAATTGTCTGCCATAATAATCAAACATTGCACCCAACTTCTTCCCCTTTCCATTGTTACCCAATGAGGTAGATGTGGCAATTGTTGTCATACTGCCCAAAGCAGAGGCCATCTTCTCTTATGATGAATATAGAATTACAAGATCTTCATATTAGTATGAACCTTAAAAAACATGACTCCCATTGCTAAAAACCACTTTTAAGTTGTAACAGGCAAACTAAACACCTATCACAACTTTTGGCAACTTCTGGAGCATTAAGAGAGAAACAACCAAAGAGAAATACAACCACAATCCTCATTTTAATGAGACCGGACTATATATTTGCATTAAGATAATAGAAAGAAATCACGACTATATTAAGGCCACCACAAAACAATCTTTAACTAGTGTCTCTCGCGGCCTTCAGGTTGCCATGCTAGAGGTTGCATATTTTTAATTTAAATTCTTGACCTCTCGTGCCCATCTATGAATGTATCCAATGGGATATCTACATCAAATGCTCCTTTATATCCCCAAAAACAAATTCCCTACTACAAGAGCACTAGTATTGATGGATCACCCCACACCATCCCACCCACTAGAAACGGTGAAAAAGGAAACCCGAGAAAACTTCTGAAATATCTCAAGATGACTATATGGGTGGTTCTTATGAATCAACCAACCATTCAGAACATGCTCATTAATCCAAACCATGAGTATTATGTGACGATATTCAAGCAGGAACTGAATCGGATTTATGAAGCTATGTTAGAGAAACCCTAAACTCTCACTGAAAATAGGTGAAATGTGGCACCACTCAGAGATTGACATGTGCCAATTGGTACAAGTGGTAGACAATTGGCATGCTCAAACAACTAGGTGATGCAGGAATGACATGAGGGAGAAAATATCAGAAAAGCCCCAAATCTGGAGAACTAAAGCTCATCACCAACCTGAGATTGACAACTTTACATGATGTAACCTATGAAATCTTAAATGGAGAAATCATAGTAACAATAAAGTAACCTATGTAACAATAAATTCGGATTCATCCTGGGAGTGGTAATGGGAGAAATCATAGTGAACAACAGGAAACATGCGGAGTTGCTTACAATCAAATAGATGAAAAAACACATACAAAAAACCTAGATAATAATCATGAACAAGCTTAATATTGAATTATGAACCGTAAAGGAACTTACAAAATGTGACATTACGAACCTGGTCAAGCGCACAAGCAAAAATATCCTGGACATGACCCTGGTTGACAAGTTGTATTGCTCATGATGCAAGAGGATTTGCACCTGCACTGCCAAGTCAATCAAAATCCATCATTATCTATACAATAAATACAAGTAATTGATGTAGTATTTTTTACTCTAAGATGCATTCTTATGATGATGTTAGAACATATGTTGAAAATGTCAAAACATACCTGAATAAGCTCCTCTTCGTTTCAAGAACAATTTATTGGAGTCACATGAACTTGGAACAAGCCTCCCATGATCTGAAAGAGTAGCAACTAAGTCAACAATGACTTTTTTGTTGCTACACTGGATCGAGGGTGGTTTGCTCCAAGATTAAATCGCTCCAATAAATTATTCTCTACTAAACAGGGCCAACCACGTGAAGGTGGAAGCTCTTATGGCCCCTCCCCGCCCCCCCCTCACATCACTCTCAATTCCCCAATACCCAATCTATATTTCATTTTTTACTTTCATGAGCATAAAAAAAAATATTCAATAACTAATAAAAAAACAATTCAATAAAAAGTACGCAAGGAAACATTGCAATTAATGCTTGACATAAAAATAGTATGATAAATGAGTTTTTTATATAACACAAAAAACGTTCCAAGTATGGTCATTGGTAACGTTTGTCTTATAATAATACAATATTTTACATTATCGAATTTTCTTTTTCTTCTTCCTATTTTTAAAGCTCCTAATTACATCATCAATATCATCATGCTTTGCTCCTGTTTCGCGCACTGCTGACCTAGTTGCGTAGTCACGATGTCTGGTCTCATCCAGTGACGGGGCATCGCCTACAAAAACAGATAATATTAAATTTTAATTGTCAGTTTTTAAATATCATCGAACTAGTTCGGTAATATTAATAAAAAAAATTGCAATGAGATTATTTACCTGGTGCACCAGTTGTCGCCGCTGACCTAGTTGCGTAGTCACGATGTCTGGTCTCATCCAGTGACGGGGCATCGCCTAAAAAAACAGATAATATTAAATTTTAATTGTCAGTTTTTAAATATCATTGAACTAGTTCGGTAATATTAATAAAAAAAATTGCAATGAGATTACTTACCTAGTGCACCAGTTGTCGCCGCTGACCTAGTTGCGTAGTCACGATGTCTGGTCTCATCTAGTGACTGGGCATCGCCTACAAAAACAGATAATATTAAATTTTAATTGTCAGTTTTTAAATATCATTGAACTAGTTCAGTAATATTAATAAAAAAATTGCAATGAGATTATTTACTCCGGTGCAGTGCTTTTGTTGGCGCTGACTTAGTTTCGTAGTCACGATGTCTCGGTCTCATTCAAAGGATTTTAGACGCCACAAAACAGAGCATACAATTTAATTGCGCTTAAATATCATTGAACTAGTTCGGTAATATTAATAAAAAAAATTGCAATGAGATTATTTACCTGGTGCACCAGTTGTCACCGCTGAACTAGTTGTGTAGTCATGATGTCTCGTCTCATCCAGTGACGGGGCATCGCCTACAAAAATAGATAATATTAAATTTTAATTGTCAGTTTTTAAATATCATTGAACTAGTTCGGTAATATTAATAAAAAAAAAAATTGCAATGAGATTATTTACCTGGTGCACCAGTTGTCGCCGCTGACCTAGTTGCGTAGTCACGATGTCTGGTCTCATCCAGTGACGGGGCATCGCCTACAAAAACAGATAATATTAAATTTAATTGTCAGTTTTTAAATATCATTGAACTAGTTCGGTAATATTAATAAAAAAAATTGCAATGAGATTATTTACCTGGTGCACCAGTTGTCGGCGCTAACCTAGTTGTGTAGTCACGATGTCTGGTCTCATCCAGTGACGGGGCATCGCCTACAAAAACAGATAATATTAAATTTTAATTGTCAGTTTTTAAATATCATTGAACTAGTTCGGTAATATTAATAAAAAAAATTGCAATGAGATTATTTACCTGGTGTACCAGTTGTCGCCGCTGACCTAGTTGCGTAGTCACGATGTCTGGTCTCATCCAGTGACGGGGCATCGCCTACAAAAACAGATAATATTAAATTTTAATTGTCAGTTTTTAAATATCATTCAACTAGTTCGGTAATATTAATAAAAAAAATTGCAATGAGATTATTTACCTGGTGCACCAGTTGTCGCCGCTGACCTAGTTGCGTTGTCACGATGTCTGGTCTCATCCAGTGACGGGGCATCGCCTACAAAAACAGATAATATTAAATTTTAATTATCAGCTTTTAAATATCATTGAACTAGTTCGGTAATATTAATAAAAAAAATTGCAATGATATTATTTACCTGGTGCACCAGTTGTCGCCGTTGGGACTGTTGCCCTGTCTTCCTCTCTGGTGGTAAGATCCTCAAGGGAAACATTCTCTGTCATTTAAACAAAAACGTTATAAGGACAACCATCAAGGTATAATTAGAAAAAAATATAAGTGGAAATTAATTACCGTCACGGCCCTCACTGATAGTAGCATTGTCGGCCTGGTCCCTACTACAATGATCAGGTTGCACGTGAGGATCATCTACATTTGGCTCTAAAAATGGGTTATTTGCGTCGTTGGTAGTGTTGCTCCCCTGATTTAAACAAAGTTGTTAGACATGAAATTTATGGATGAAAACAAACATATTGAAAGGTTAATGTTTTACCTTATCAGGCATTCTAGATCTTGGGACCTGCCCCAAGCTTATGCGACGTTCAACTACGGCTTGATAGCCGAAATGGAAAGTGATATTTTTATCTTCCTCTGTTGTTTCTGTTCCGAAGTCATCACCCTACATTACATATGTCTGTGTATTTTTAATAATATTTGATAGGATTACAAAAACGTTGGAAGGCGATACAATTAATTATAAGATGTTTAGCTACTTAATTACAATTCTTGTGGCCAATTTCAAGTAGCCGCCCTGGCCTAGCTTGTGATGGCCCTTTTTTTCAATCCTAGCTTTGGTTGCCTTTGAGGTGTCAGGCAACCTAGCATCAAAAGATTAAAGTCGGATATGACGTAGCACACTTTTATTTTAGACATAGAGAAAATTAAAGCTATTGAATTAAAGTTGTAATTTACCTTGCGGGTCTAGTTGGTATTTTTCCTTCTTTCTTTGCCCTTTTCTCTTTTCCGTCATGGATGAGTGCTCTCCACTCACTCTCTGGAACTGTGAGAGGACGCTCATATCTAGGGTTAAATTGCAATTGCGTCATATAGGTGTCCCCGGTATATTTCAAATATTTTCCGGCAACCCGAGCCACCGCTGTTCTGTCAAATATGCCGACCCCAAAAAGGGTTTCTAGATAATCTAGAAGTTCTTTTTTTAGGTTGGAACTCTGGGAATTCCACCCTGTGCGTATGGTTGGGCCAAAAATTACCAACGCATGGCTCTCCAGATACCTGTAGAACTCATTGTTTCCTACACAGAAAAAAAAGAAAGATATTATCATTAATTTAAAAATAAAAATCGTGATAAATATGTTTTAGATAAAGTACATGAAATAGTTAAAATATTAAAATTTACCTGGGAGTTTTACATGCTTTATAGGGACACCTTCATCGTTCACCAACAACGTGCCATTAATGGTCCCTGTGGAGCTGACACGTGTAGCTCCAGGAAATGCAATAATGTAGTTGGCCATATCAGCCTCATCATTGCCAACACGTTCAGCAGTTGGCTGGGTGTCAGCTTGGGCAGGGTGTGTTTCTTGGCTAGCACCTAAAGGAGTAGAAGGTGTACGAGAGGGTTGTTGGGCAATATCTTGCCCTTGTGTCCCACTACCACCAACATCGGGTTCAGCAAATGCCAGAAAACGCTACATACAAAAGAACTTTTTGTTAGTTTAGTCAATGTAAAAATTAAAAATCAAACTATCACAATTCATCTCATGCAGAACAAAAAAATATCCTTTTGACTTTTTATTATTACCTGATATCTTTCTAGCTGGCTCATAAGTTGTTTTATCTTCTCTTCTGTTTCAAGTGTTTGAGGCGCGTCTATCAAAGTATTAAATTCCGACCTTGCATCTCGTGCCTTTTTTCGCAACAAGAACACTGGAGATAGGGATGAAGAAAGCTCTTCCTCAAAGAGGGAATCATCAGGCGTACCATGGCTAGGTGTCTGGATATTTGAACAAAATTAATATTATTTCAATTATGTAAATAACTAAAATACCTGAAGATAGAGCAATGATGGCACTTTCCATGTTCTTCCGCTGGCCTCTTTCCGTGATCATCCCGTCTCTGGGTTGTTCCTACACTGCTCTCATCAGTCTGCCACATTGCAATAAAATTATAAATGTAAAAACTTGAAAACAATATCTAACTTAAAAACACAAAATGAAAACTGAAATAATTTCTAATAAGACACCGGACGACAAAGTTAGAGTTTCAAATATTCCTTGCATTGAATTCAGTCCTGGAAACATGTCATTGCACATTAAGGCACCCAAACAAGAGACGAGTTGACAATGAAGACCTTATTGAATATATTTTTGGAGCAACTTCTAGTAAACTTGTTGTGAAGACCTTGAGGACATTTTTGGAGCAACATTGTTGAAGCTGATGGTATAGCATTTTTGGAGACGATCTTGAAGGGCCTTGAAGTGAAGCTTTTGGAGAAACTATTGAAAAATACTTAGAGCATTTAAGTAAGGCACTTTCAATCTTCCATCATCTTTTTCCTTTCAATATCATTTAAATGATTTTGTTGATATTTAATGTTTGAAATCACGTTATAATTCCTTGATTATATGTGTTTGGGGACTAGAATAATTTCACACTAAACCATGAAAACTTAAAAGTAACTTAACAGATCCATAAAGTAATAATAATCATAATTCCTAATTTCCTATTGTACGATATGATGCAAATTATTCAAACATGAAGCAATGAAGACATGCAATGTCCGAATTTCAAGATTGATGAACCAATACAAGAAGTTTGAAACTACAACTTTGATTCAATACTCTGTGTCCTAACTCCAGGAAGGAATCTAGTTTGTAGTATAGAACATGCATCGTGTATTATCAATTCTTAATTGACAACAACTAAAGGTCATCTACATCATCAATTCCTTCCCATTTTGTGTTTTTATGTTATATTCCTTATAAAAGTGTCAAATTTCTCTCAAAGTAAGCAACCACCGAATAAAATAAAAAATAGTTGAGATATGATTGAGAAATGGTCATTTATTTCTTGAAAGGATCTTCACGATTTCTTTGGTTGTTTTTCATCTCAAGAAACAAGAAATGACCTAAGAAACTATCGTGATGTAATATAAGAAACAACATGGTGCAATGGCCATTTTCAAAGCCAAATGATGTCCATTGAGGACATGGCCTTTATTTGGTTCCTGTTTCATAGGAGTTTCGGGTAGAAATGGAAATTTTTTGTACCATTTCTAGTAGTAAAAAGGGAAAACCTTCTTTTTCCATGGGAAATAATTTACCTTTCCTTTTTCAAGATAATCTAAATCACAAAAAATATGAACTATATTGCACACATTCTTGGATAATGTGAAAGTGGAAAAGGAATACCCTACACAAGTGATGCACACATGTACATTTGAACACTAATATATTTTTGTAGTTGAAATGCAATGCTTATTTTCATTTAAATGTAGGGTTTTTAAAGCAAGGAGAAATAATGACTGCCAATTTAATAAGCATTTCTTTGGGAAAAATTTAAATCTTGTATTGGGTGATGAAGATAATAGAGGGTATTGAATCTTGATTCTTGACATTGTGTTTAACTTGAATAACTCAAATGATTATAAATATCAGTTGATGAGTTCTTTTTTCAAGTATGTCACTCAAAAATCTTATGTCAAAGCATTGTATGATGGCTAGCATTTGCTTGTTTCCCTTTCTTCAGTTCAATGTAAAAATTATATTAATATATTGGAGCACGAATGATAACTACAATTTTTTGCTCTGCAGTATATCCAGCCCCAAGATTATGAAAATTTTTCTCAAGTGGAGCTATTTGGTTAGGCTCTAGGGTCAACCCTTTATAGGAGGAAGGGCCCGCAGTAAGAACTTACCATTTTGCAAGAGCTGAGGGCCAGTGCTATTCTGTAAGAGATGAGGGCGAACGTTGTTCTGCAAGAGATGAGGGTGAATGCAGGGTGAATGTTGTTCTGCAAGAGCTCAGGGCGAATGCTGAGGGTGAATGTTGTTCTACAAGAGCTCAGGGCGAATGCTGAGGGCGAATGCTATTCTACAAGCGCTGAGGGCGAATGCTATTCTGCAACAGTGGAGGGTGAATGTGCGCGTGATATCAGACGTTAAGGTAGCACACATGTACATTTGAACACTAATAGATTTTTGTAGTTGAAATGCAATGCTTGTTTTCATTTAAATGTAGGTTTTTTAAAGTAGGGAGAAATAATGGCTGCCAAATTAATAATCATTTCTTTGGGAAAAATTTAAATCTTTTATTGGGTGATGAAGATAATAGAGGGTATTTAATCTTGATTCTTGACATCTAGAGAGAACCCTACAGCCTAACACAATCCAATGGAATTGACCAAAAAACCCAAATAGAGTCAACCCTACTATAGGAGGAAGGGCCTGCAGTAAGAACTTACCATTTTGCAAGAGCTGAGGGTGAATGTTGTTCTGCAAGAGCTGAGGGTGAACGCTGAGGGCGAATGCTGAGGGCAAATTCTATTCTGCAAGAGCTAAGGGCGAACGCTGAGGGCGAATGCTAAGGGAAAATTCGGTTCTGCAAGAGCTGAGGGTGAACGCTAAGGGCGAATGCTGAGGGAAAATTCTGTTCTGCAAGAGCTGAGGACGAATGTTATTCTGCAAGAGCGGAGGGCGGATGCGCGCGTGATATCAGACGTTAATATAGCTATTACGACGGATACGAAACAATAAAATCATTTTTTTGTAGTGTGCATATAAGTTTCGTTTTTGTATTTAGCGCGCATATAAGTGTCGTTATATCGACGGCGGAAAAGGCGTCGCTATTGCAACGAAGGCCTCCAAACGTCGCAATTACGACACTTAGACATTGTGTCGCACTTGTAGTCGTCGCAATAGCGACGCGTTGGGCCATAGTGTCGCCAGTGCGACGTCTTCCTCCAAACGTCGCAATGGCGACACTTTTCTAAGTGTCGGTATTGCGACACCTTTCTATAAACGTTGGTATAGCGACGGTTTCGGGCGGGATGGAAAAAAATTGGGGAAATTTCCGACATTTGGTCAAAAGCGTCGGAACCAAGTGTCGGAATTTCCGCCAAATGTAGTAGTGAAAAAATCGGGGGCGAATGCCAAGGAAACTTGAAAAATCGGGGGCGAATTTCTTGTTTCCAGTTGTGTGCGCTATTTTTTTTGTGGGCTAAGGTTAAATAATTAATTATTTTTAAAATAATTTTTGGGCTAACTTGATAGTAAAAACAGGTTTCTTTAACAAAAAATTCTACTAATAAAATTTAAAATCATATAAAAATAACATGCAAAGCTAAATTAGCCCCTAAAATTATGTGATTCTGAGGAAACAATGGGCAGCCCATGATTGTCAAGCTTCACCTCTTTCCTTCATGCGGGAGGAGTTATTTGGAGAACTCTGAATTTTGGAAGAGGCATTTCATGGTTTATATGTTTGATGGGGTGGCTTGGGTCCCCATTGAAGACCATTTAATTTCAGCCATATATCAGCAGCAACCCCATATGCATCATGAGGAGGGAGGAAATCATTGGGTGGATGTGCCCTTTGGGAGGAGGGACCTCCATTGTTTTTGCAGCTCATGCTCCAAGGGAAGTATGGGAGATGATATGGTCACCATGTTCAGCCATTTTCTTTTCCATTAGGTGAACCATATAATTGTCTAGATGCCATATGATGATGAATTCCAACTCATCACATATGAGATGATTTGGGCCAGCTTGATTTGCAGCGTTGGAGGGGAGATCCTTGGGGATCTAGACTTCATCTTGCCTCTTGAAGGCAACACTATTGCAGCCCAAGTTCAGCTTACACTCCACCCTTATCATAAGTGGAGAAGAGGACAGCGTGGGGTAGGCTATGAAGCTTACCATGTTCAACATTTCAACCCACCTTTTCTACATGAGCACAAGGTAGAGGAGTATTTTCAAGAGTTGCCTAGTTGGAGGGTGACTCATTTTGCTTGGTTGATTGCTTGGGGATGGAGGATCTACATGAGGAGATTTCAAACTCCATGCCTTGAGTGGAGGTTCCTTTTCAGTTATACCATTGCACTTGCTTGAGGTCAAACAATCTTTGGGAGGGGAGGACTGTAATGTTCCAATTTTTTCACTGTGTTTATTGGAACATTAATTTTGCTTTTATGTTAATAAAAGGAATAAAATGAGTAAGGGAGCCCATGTAGCAGAAAAATAAACTCTCCTAAGGTGTAAAGAGTCACTTAAGTGGCTAATTTTGACATTCCCTAGTGTGAAAAGGGCCAAAAGGAAAAAGACTAGGCCATGGTTGACCAAGTCAACAACGTGCCCAAGAGAGGGAAGCTTGCACAAGAAGACTGCATAGTTTTGAATGGAGGGAAAACAGAGGATGAGATAAACCCTAATGGGTGGGGTCCATGGCAAGGAATCATTCCTTGCATAAAAAGGCGAAGGAGAGCTATTGTTCATCATGCTTGAGAATTTCGATTTTCTCTCTTCAGTTGTTCAACTGAGATAGCTTGTGCTACTCAGCACAAGGGGAATTCCTATTTAGGAGTTTCCTTATCTTCATTGGGAGGCCTTGGAGGAGTTGTTCTTCATCTTCCTCACATCTAGGCTTGAGGCCAAAGCCATCTCTTTCAGCTACAACGTTTCTGTTGGGAAGATTCATTGGAGTTGCTGGAGGTAGCAGTGAGGATTCACCATCACCCATTTCCGGAGCTTGTTTTGTATAGGTGGAGCCCTGTCTTTCTCTAGGAGATCAACAAAGGAGATTTCTGGAGCTATATTACAGATTTTGGCATTGGTCCAAGTGTTTCATCTTAGCCCCAGTGCAGTCACTCCCTCTTACAGCGTTATTTTCAGAGGGCATTTGCAGGAGGATTCATCATGGGGATTGGAGAGTGTAATCTTTAGTGAAAGGGGCAGCCTTTCACTTAGAAGATCATTGGAGGAGGTTGCTATATTGTTTGCAGAATTCTTTCCCTTCTCCATTCATGTATTATTATTGAGTTGCAGCAGCTACACTGCAACTCCGACATTTTTGTATTTTATCATTTTGTACATGTGTTGTAGCCAATCCTTCTAAGGATTGTTATTTAGTTATTTTCAGGGGTTGAGAGCTTGCTCCCCCTCATTTCTTGAGCTGATAATGATATATCATCATATTTTCATATTATATGTTGCAGTCTCCTCATGTAACTGCACAGTCATGGCTAGGGCAGCAATATGTAGCAATGTAGTCTTGAGTTTACATGTATATTCTTGATTGAGGCTATCTTGAGAGGGTTCTTCCTCAATATTTGTATATTATTTGCTGTTGCTACTTTATATATCAGCCATGCACTCTTCTTATGAATTATGATGTATTATTTCATTGTTCTTCATTATTGAAGTTCATGGTGTTGCTGTAGCTCATCTCTTTTGAGCAAGATCTTCCCGAGGAAGAAATATTTTCATAGCTATAGGTAGAGTCTGAGGAAGGGCCAGATAGCCTCCGGTTCTCATCCTCTCTTTATAGGTGAAATAACTGGTAAAAGCCCTCTTAGTCCATCTCCGACATAGCCTTGTTCATATTTCTGACAAAGGAACATTTTAGTGGTGTAAAAGCTGCTGATTTCCATTTCGGAACATTACAGTTACAATCTTTAGCCATTCCAAGTTAGCATTGGAAGGAGGTCTCAATGGATTTTATCACAGGTTTACCCAATTTAGAATGAAAGAGTGTCATCATGGTGGTGGTTGATAGAATTACCAAGTATGCATACTTTTGTGCACTATCTCCTCCTTTCACATCCAGTACAATTTCCACTATATTTATGGAAACAATTCAAAATCTAAATGGAAACCCAAATATTATTGTAAGTGACAAAGATCCCATTTTTACTGGAAATTTTGGGACAAAATTATTTTCTTGTCTTGGTACTAAATTAACTGATAGCTCATCTTATCATCCTCAATATGATGGGAAAAATGAGATAGTGAACAATGTTTTGGAATACTATCTTCGTTTCTTTGTATCTGATAAGAAAACACAATGGTTCAAGTGGTTACCTCTAAAAAAATGGTGGTATAATACTTCCTTCCATACCACAAAAAAATGACCCCATTTATGGCACTTTATGGATATCATCCACTGTCCATCAGACCCTCTTTAAGAGAAAGTTATAATGTTCAAGTAGTGGAAGATCACATAGAGCATCAACAACAAGTTCTACAACTCTTAAAGGATAACCTAGTACTCGAATATAATCAAATGAAACAATAAGAAGATCATCATCACAATGAAAGAAGTTCCGACGTAGGAAATCGGGTATTTTTATGGATACAACTATATAAACATGTGTCCCTCAAGAAAGCTAAGAAGGATAATAAATTATCACCCAAGTACTATGGTCCTTATAAGGTGTTACGAAATATTGGTACTATGGCATACAAATTGGAGCTACCAACATATTCCCATGTACATCAAATTTTCCATGTTTCATGCTTAAATAAGGTTATAGGTGACAAGCTTCTGGTTCAAACAATATTTTGCCAAAACTTGAAGAGGAAGGAAAAATCATATTAGAGCCTGAAGCAGTCACGGAAACAAGAACCCAACAACTATGAAATCAATGTCAGAGTATCTCATTAAGTGGAAGAACTTTCCTGCTGAATATTCTACATGGGAGGATGAGTATTTTATATAGAAGCATCCAAAACTATTCAAGCATTGAGGACAACACTTTTTTTATGGAGAGGGGAATGTTAGGTCCATAAAATACTAGTTTACCCCCCATATTGTTATTGTTGCGCCCTTACATTATTATTTTTATGTAGGCCATGATTATTGTATGAAATTTTAGACTCCTATATATAACAAGGAGATCTTATCATTTGTATCATCGAAGAATTGTTCATTTATGTGATGTAAAAGGAGGTTTCCCCATCGAAGAGGCTTATTTTTAATTCGTTGATCTCTCTCTTCTTATGTTTTGTGATATGGTTACATAATATATCATCTATAAAATGGTTACTCTATAGGATGTACAAGCCTTGTGTTCCTAAAGGTGAGCGATTGCAGCTAATTAGAGAGGCTCCCACCTCCAAGGTTGCAAGGAATTTTGGTGTTGGGAAAATAGTTGCCAACTTGAAAAGGTATGTGTACTAGCCCAAAATGAAAGTATATGTAGCAAGGTTCATTAGACAATGTATAGTATATTTTATTAGTAATCCCCATAACAAGAAATAAGGCCTATTTCATCCCTGACCTACATAGAATCATCCTTGGGAAATCATTTTTGTGAAATTTGTGAGAGGTTTACTTACAACTGGGAATTGAAATGACTACATGTTTGTGGAAGTTGACATGTTCAACAAAATGTGCATTATCGTGATCTGTAAAAATACCATTAAAGGGAAAGAAGCAATGAATTTTGAACAAGGCTCAATTAACTTTAGGATCAACGATTATCATTTCAAATAGTGAAACTATATTTCTTAATACATTTTGGACTACGTTTTGTGAGAAGATGGACACAAAGATAAAGAGGTATACAACATTCCATCCATAGAAATATGGAAAATAAAAGTGAATCAATATGACTTTGGTGTAGCTTTTGAGTCGTTATAATTATAAGAAATTGAAGACTTGTGTTGAAAATCTAGTCTATATCTAACACTCTTATAATACAACAATCCACACGTCTATCGGTAAGTCCCCATTTGAAACTTTTTTTTTGGATATTTGGTACCTTCAAATTTGGATATTGTATATGGATAACAAGGAGGAGTGAGGGAGGATCTCACATGGGATGCATTAAGATCATTAAAAAATTAGGTAGATCCATTTTAAAGTGCATGATACATTGAAGAAGTCGTAGGAAAAATACAAGGTCATTTATGATCAACATAGAACATAGAATTCATGCAAAGAAGATGCCAAAGTATGGCTACTATTGAATAATAAATTACTACATGGTCTTGTTAAGAATATCAAGGCTCTATGATATTTAAATTTCAAGATACTGGAAAAGGTCAGAGATAATTCCTATAGACTCGGTCTACCCCGATACATGTGCATTTGCTAAGTGGTGAATTTGGAAAATATAAAAATCTATGATCCTTCCATGTTGGATAAGGAAGAGGAGTAGTACCTACCTTTCATGGAGGACTTAGTCCCAAATATTAAGGTAGAGTTGATAGAGGATACAATTCTAGAAGAGGTTCAAAACTACAAGACAAATGTAGCATGACCTTTGGCATATTGGGTTGAAAGGACATCGAAATGGTACTCCAGGGAAAATGTAGAGGAAAATTTTCCTCACCTCATTTAATAAATATTTTGGGGGTAAAAAGCCTCCCAAAATGGGTAGATATGATTCAGATTTGATCATTAAATTGTTTTTCATCTATCTTGATGTTTTCAGAGTGGAAAAAATAGAGGAATAAGCCTGTAGGGTCATTTTTACCAGCGGGTTGTAGCTTGGAGAATTGGATCTGAAACCTTCTGAAGCCATTTTGAGGCATTAAATGATGCTTTTTTTATATATCAAAACTCTCCCTATTAAGCTCAAGATCTCATGACATTGTTCAACGCTCATAAATATTTCCAATGGTGTAAGAATCACGTCAATTGAACTTTTCATGCAAAATTTATTACTCTCGTAAGTTAATCTATAGTGTTTGACCACCATTATACAAGTGGATGCCACATCAACCAATATTACTCATGCACAAGAGGATATCTATGTGTGGATTAAGAATAATACTCTACAAGTTTCAAAATTTGTAACTCTAGTTGAGAGTTGAAGAAGTCAAACCTAGCCCCTAGTTGGCTATCAGGCTATCTTAAAACCATGCCACTATGAGGAGAAGGGGTTCCATTATATTTGATTTTACCTTGTTCCATAGTAGAGAAAAGCAATTTGGAAACAAAGTAAGAGTACAAAACAAAGGGAGTTAGTATTTTGCAGTAGCCTAATAGGCCACATGTATTAGATAACTCCATAGAGAGTGCCTTCTCCTTTATACTTGCATTTTTCCATTCCAGAGAAAAAAGAGAGTAGAGTAGCCTTACCTTGTAGTTGAATTTTCTCTTGTAAAATTTTCCTAGAGAAAATATTTGTCTTCATTCTTGATGGCGTGTGATTGTATTTGTTGTTCTATATTTTCTACATTTGATCTATTTCATGCATAAACAAAAGAAATAGTAATTAATAAATTTTGAATCTAAAGAAATTTAAGCTTGATAATATATATTTCAATTTATTTTATCAAATCTATTGTGATTAAATTTTCAATGGAATATCCATAGTAGTTTATAGATCAAATATTATCCTCAACATGCTTTCGGTGAATATTATGATCAAACAATATGCATCCATAAGATAATACAACATGCAATCAAGGTATATACAATAGAATAGTCCCATTGGGTTACATGCATGGTGGGTATTTTTCTTTGTATAACGATTGTCCATCCATGCTCAAGTTTAACAAACATCCCTTATCCCTCATTTCCTAATTTCATCTCATGACATGAAACTTCCCTCATCCTTCACCACCTAGTTTCATCCCATAACACGAAACTTCAAACACTATAATGTGTAGATATATCAAAGGGAAATTTTAACAATGGATAGATATATGCAAAGGTTATTGCAATAGGTAAATATATGAAAGGGAAATTTCAAGTAACGATGGTAGGCAATGGTAAACAATGAAAAATAAAATGGCAAGATAGATTTAAAAACTGTCATCCCAACATTTTTGACATTTAAAAGTAATTTCACCATTTTATAATAGCGAAACATCCATAATGTACATTACAATTAAAAAATGTAACAAAAATAATATTTAAGATTATTTATTTATTTATTTATTTTTTTAATTTATAAAACATATATTATAAAAAAAAAATATTTACAAATTTTATTTTATTCTAAAATTTATAAAACATATATTAAAATGGTTAATTACATATGGGATTATAATAGTTTTTATAATTTATTTCTTAATAAAATATATTGATGACTCACACACATATTGTTAGCAAATTCATATAAATTAAGTATGTAAAACTCAACAATCCATTTCATCATGTCTATCAAAGGTCACTAAAACAATGGTTAGTCTTGATTGTTGAACACCTATTAGCATAATTAGAAATCGCCCTTAAAGGTGAAAAGATGAACCAAAATAATAGAAGATTTGGGAAGAACATCTTGAAAAACTAAATTACTAAATATAAAAACTCTTATTTTTAATAGAATAAATATTATATAAACATCAATATTGATCTCCATCTAGGTATTAGAGCCCAGTGACTCATTCCACAAACTGCACAATGGGTCCTCTTGCGAGATTCCACTAGTTCAGTCGACACTACTTTAGGAACGAGGCTAATGTTTTTATTAGAAGAAGAGCACAAAAAATGTTGGATTACAAAGAACAACCTTCTACTTCCATGGTTTATTACTTGTTGATTGAAATTTGGATTACAAAGAGCAACAAATTTCTAGGTAGGCACAATTTAAAATTCTATGATTCAACAACCATTTTTTAATTGTAGTTTTATAAGAAGATTTTTGAATTTTTGTTTGGAATCTCTCTCTCTCTCTCTCTCTCTCTCTATATATATATATATATATAGACCCCAAACAAACATAATGTATTTTATATATGAATTTAATTCTAAAAAATCTATGCAACTCTTAATTAATTATGTATGTTGGGTGAAAAGTCATTCATAAACTAGAAATATTTTAATGTTTTAAATATATATGATCGTTACTGTTTCAAATGTTTCAATAAACTAAATATATTTCTATATTCAAAAATATGTTTTTGTAAAAATTTAATATAACATTAGGATAGTCATAGACTAAGGATAGATAACATGGCCCTTTCTAGACATTTTTTTCTAGATTTTAGAAAATCTTAAGTTTAGGTTCTTAACTTTGTAGAGATCAAATGCCTCAAAGATTTTTTAGGGTGCTAAATCTATTTATGTATTCAAAAGTGAATTTTAAATAACAAGAAATCATAATATTGTTAGAAATTGTATTAGAAAGATTCTAACAAAAAAAAACACCATTTCCTCTATAAATAAACTATACCCATCAATATATCACCAAAAATAATATCACTAAATTCTCTCTCTCTCTCTCTCACTTCCTCATTAACTTATGCCCTTTATTTTTATATAGATGGCCGAAAAATGCCATGAGTACCATGTATGAGGTGATTTTGGACACCTCTTGTTCAATTGAGTGGGAAATATAAATGGTCGAATAATTTCATTATTACAATGCCTGAGGTTAGTTGTGGATGCCTTTTTGCTAAGCATGTTTGGATATGTGGATATCATAATGTGGCTAGTAAGTTAGGTTTATATGCCTCTTTATTAGCATGTTTTGGAGATGTTACATAGAGGAATATGTGGAAAAGAATATGAAATCGTTAGATCAAATTAATTTGAATTCCGTTATGACTACATGTGCTAAAAATATGACATGTCACATATCTAGAGGAAATTCACAATCTGACAATTACACTGACCTTCTACTATATATATATATATATATACACACTTCCCCTAACCATCAATTGATAATAAAATCCATCTTGTTGTTTTAGCTAGGAATGTTAAGAGTGATGATTACTTATATCCTTCTCCTTCATGGATTACAATCATCTTTGCTCTCTCATATTATTGTTACTATGCATAGTTTTCTTCTCTTCGCTGGTTGTTGCTACTGCCACAATCGTAATGGGAGAAGGCATGTTGGGTACTCTTAATATGTTATCCCAGCTTCATCACATGACCAAATCTAAATAGGCTCCTCCTTGTAAAAGTAAGTTCATTGAACATGTTATAATGTATCTATTTGCAAAAGTAATGGCAGCAAAGGCCTTATTCGACAATGGAGTGAAATAATTTGTGATACTGGAAGCAAGCAATAGAATTGGGGGAAGAATGCACAAGAAAAACCTAGGAGGGTATGTAGTAGAGGTGGGAGTAAATCACAGGGGCTTTAATCAATTAACCTTGTGGCATACTAAAAAATACCCCTAATTTGACTACATGTTGGAAACTACCTCTAACAATCACATTATTTAACCCCCTACCAATACGAACCCGATACACCTTCCCAATTTAAAAATCCCTATGTTCACTAGATATTGTATCTATCCTTTTTTTCATTAACATTTTTTATACCCCTTTATATTTTTTCATTAACTTTGAGCTCCATTTTTTATGCCTGCCAATATAAAAACCCTTTACGCCCTAATATATGCTCAATATATTATGTCATTTTTTCCTCAATATATATCCCCCAATATGAATGCACATGGTATGGTATTTCTCCCCAATTAAGCCCCCATGGAGAAAACTGGGTAGAGGGAACTGGAGGGAAAAACATAAACCCCATATGGTCTTTAGCTCATAAATACAAACTTTAGACTTTCTATTCTGACTAGAGCAAACTTTGTTACAATATATATCATCTAGAGTAAGCAACCCATAACGATAATCAACATCTTCTTATGCCAATATATATCATTTACTCTATTTCTGTAAAATATTTTTTTTTTACAGAGGAGGCATTCTTCCATAGTTAGAGGTTGCACAATCATATGCATAGTCAAATTATGCAAAGCATATGAAAAACGTGATTCAGTTAGAAATAAAAATAAGTTTCCTATGTAATACTCTTAAGATAGATTAATTCCCAAAAACAATATGATTGCCCCATCTAACAAGCACAATTTTTAAGAGTTAATATGGTAAAAGGACAGTTGAATGGTCATTTTAACAACTTTTAATTAATAAAAAATCCTATCCTTTCTGGATTTTTTTTCCCACTTAATATTGACTCTTCCTCAGGATGGTTTGTAATATGGAATCTTAACAAGGCTTGAAAAAATTATGGTCCTTACTTGAAGCACAAAAAAAGTCCAAGGTGGCTCATAAAAAATATCAACCTAACATGGTTCTTCTCTACTTCTCCATGTCTTCCAAAAAGGTACAAACCCAAGGTACAACATATAAAATTTATACCCCCAGATGCGGGTGACAATGAAGGATGCATGAAAACTACCTCTCCCACGCCCAAGAGGATGAAGATATGCAGCATAGGTCCTCACCCAATGTGGAACCTCACTCTAGCAATCATCCACATGAGATGATAGAGATAAGGCATAATGAAGACACGCTTGGACAACATCAACCCCTCCAGGGTACCTCTCTGTCGCAATCATTCTAAATGATCACTTGGATTGACATGACGATTGGCCATAACTCATCACATGTGCCTTCTCAGGAAAACTATTACATCATGCAACTGCATGTGAGGCACAATTATGCGCAGCCTCTTTGCATGTGTCACAGGCCAATTAAAGGGAAGGCCATTCAACACAAAAAGACACACAGTCTGCTCCTTCAGGTTTATCTTTTGTTACAGTTCTTGCCCTTCTGCGTGCCCAGTCTACCACATAGCCTCCCCCCTAGTGCTACACTACGCAAAATTCCCTGATCTACACTCCTCCCTAACTAGACACCTCAACCCAGCACCATCTGTCTAGCCAGTTTCATAAGCCTGGGTTCTCCCTTTATCCCGCTCCCCTTGTCATGTACCTTGCTTCGCACATCCCTCCCTGCCGCACATTCCCCTTGCTTCGCACCTCTATTGCTTCAGCTAACCATGGCACCTAGGCTACGACAAAGAACTATTCGAGGAGGCCAGAGAGGAGTGCTCCATGGTCGATACCACCGGGGGATAAATAATTGCCTAGAATCTGTTAAAGGCTCCTCCTTAGGAAGTCACGCCAGAGAGGCTCCCCAGAGCCCCAAACTTGATCAAGAGGAGGATGCCCCCTTGCAGGTTACGTAGAGAGGTAGAAGTGGACCAAGGAAGTCCACCATTGCGCACTGGGAGCACCCCTTGCCTCGCAAGACCGAGACTCTTCTGGCTCAGGAAGATGAGGGGGAGGATACAAATGTTTGGATAATGGATTCAAAAGGTACCTGTACGCACGTCCCGGATGCAGAATACCTGGTGGCTCCCATCCTTTGTACACTGGTCTTCAAGCCTCTGCGTCTACCCACTGCAGGAGAGGAAGCTTTTGCGCAAGCATACACCTGTCCCATAGTGGAAGAAGATCCAAACAATGATGATGAAGCCGAATACTAATGATTGCACAATAGATCAATTCTTCCTTTTTTTGTCATGCTTGCTATTACCACAGAATTTCTATTTTCACTAGTGCTACAACACATTTTGTAATTTTCTGTTTTATGTACTTCCCGGGCTGGTTTCCTCCACGGAGGCAACCCATTATCCGCGCAACAAAGGCTGGGATTGGTTAAGCGCAACCTACCAACCCAGCCTGTAGTATATGTACTGTTTCTCCTTTCGAATTAATATAGATTAACCTAATTTACCAAAAAAAACAT
This sequence comes from Pinus albicaulis, assembly GCA_034641835.2. NCBI lineage: Eukaryota > Viridiplantae > Streptophyta > Pinopsida > Pinales > Pinaceae > Pinus > Pinus albicaulis. Next base: position 705,210,759 of record CM076569.1, read on the forward strand.
ATACACTTTATACCTGTATGTTGATAAAAGCACATTGGAATTCCCTACTTCTCAAGATTAAAACTGAGTATTATTTTAAATGGCTACACCAAATGCAACTCATGAGGATTAAAGAAATCTTATTGTTTCTTTTAAGTTCATGCCAAGGAAATTAATGACTTATTACTTCATTCCACATCTACTGATCTTTATCATTTCTACACTCAAACTCCATAAGTCTAGGAGTTGTTTCAAGAAAAAATAACGTCTTTGTTCTCTTGCCTCTAATAAGTCTATGTCATGCCATGTTGGTATGTCTTTGCATACATCATAGACAATACATGGCCACATGTTCAAAAGGTGCCTAATTCTTAGAATACATGAAAAATTCCTAAAATCACCACCCCAAGAGAAGAATAGATTTTTGAATGATTACAACATACTCTAAAACATAAGGGCACATCTAGCTTCCCTACCCACTCTTTTTATTCTTTGAGAATGTACCACTGATGTGCTTGCTCTTAAGTTTCACCACCACCTGCATCACATTCTGGAAATTTACGAAAACATATATCCACTATCAAAGGTGAAATATTACCCAAATTTCCATGCAAATTTTTTTTTCACCAACTGGGATCCAAATAAAAAAAAAAAAAAAAGGTAGAAATTCCTCAAGACACAATGTATACCTACTACTTTCCATGACTCAAATATGACATTTAAATGAGAAAATACAAACTAAAAATTGTTGTCTTCACGTATGAACTTTGTGGACATAAACGAAAACTTGTTTCCAGTGAATTGCACTTGACACCAAGAAACATAACTAATTAGATAAAACCTAAATTTATTGAGACTTCTCAAACAAACATTATCTTGAATAATAACACTACCTTTTCTTGTGTGCTTTATAAGTTCCGCTCCTCATTCGAGAAAATATTGGGAGAATATCTCTAATTCAGTATCCCAAGAATCTAACACTTCATTGAACCCAACTATCATATTGGCCCCCATTTCATATGGAATAACAGCTACATGGTTCCATAATTCTCTCTATGTTATTTCTTTCAAATTTTTCACTCCATGCAATTCTGGTTGGAAAAGATAAGGATTCCAAACACATGTGAAATATCCATCTCTTAAAGACCCAAGTTCTTCACTCCATACAAAAAGTCCTAGTGTTAAGTAATCTACCCCTTTGAAGTTTATTAGACATTGATTGCATATGGAAGATAAAATTTACTGAAAGAATTCAACACAACAACTGATAAAATTGTGAGAATATTGTGTGAAATATTACACGTGATATTATGGAAGTCAACTTTGGTTAGAATTAAAAAAATATAATTTCGTCATGCAAACATAAACTCGAAAGTGATAGTGGAAGTAATGATCAATGAAATCAATGTCTACATTTTAACTAGGAAATATACTTTATTCAGTTTTTTGAAATGGATGCTAGTTTCTTGAAAGGTTCGTTCTTTAGGAAAATTTGAGTAACTGTGGGTGCCCTAGAAGTTAGGGTCATAATATCTCCAATATTTTTTTATGTTGACCATAGATATTACCATGGAGGCCATTTTTCCCTTGTCTTCTCCCATACACTCTACAATCTCAACACACTGTGCTACTACAAGTTTCGTTGCGGATGCAACTACCATACATTTTTTTAAGTGGAAAAAAAGCCTAGTTTATATTATGTACCAGTGCAATAAATTCTTCTTCTTCCTCCTCAAACTGTTTCATGTTGTTCCATATTTTCATGTCAAGCTGTACAAATTCACTTTCTTTCTACATTTTCTAAATATATCTTAGTCATCAACAAAATTCTATCTTCTATCATTTACTGTGTTGTGTAGTATCATTTAATTTCTAAGAGCCTTTCTCTTTATTCCTGCGTCATTTTCAGAAAAAATGGTATTTGTTCTTTCACTTGCCTCATTTAATCAGCAAAAATAGTTCTTCCCCCCTGCAAATGTTAATAAAACGTTCTATTAACTGCGTCAAAAAGAAAAAATCGATCTCCATCTTCAAACCTGTCAAAAAAATTTGACCACTCCATTTTCCCCTGCGCTTGTGGAGTCATGAAATTCATAATGCATCTCCCCGAAGCTGCCTTGGAGTCCTTTCTTTGATAACCTGTCAGCTTGTGTGTTTTTCTCTCTATAGATGTGTTTGAAAATAATACTTGAGAAAGAAGAGCGGAGTCCTTTAATGTTGTCTAACCAAGCAGTGAGATATCTAGGATTGAGAGATGTTCCTTTGTTGAGATGGTCCAAAAGAACCTGTGAATCACCAAACACCCATAGTTTTTCCAGACAGAGCTGGGTTGCAAACCACATAAGACCCCATTGTGCCAGGATTTCAGTTCGCATGTTGGATCCTCTGCCCCCATACCAATGAATTTTATAGTGGCATGTGGGGGAGATTATCAACCAAGCCCCACATCCACATCTAGATTGTTGTGACGCCCTGTCGAAAAACCCAACAGGGTAGTGTATTTCAAAAGGCCTCAATCTATTAGATAAGTTAGTGGGTGGTGTCTGTTTAATTTTAAAATTACCCCACAATTTGATGATCTTTTGACAGACATTGTCCAAGCTGTTGTAATCCTCCTCGAAAATCCATTTATTTCTAGTACACCATATGCACCAGTATAATAACACAGGAATGTTCCTGAGATAATTCCCTTTTCTCAGCCACCATTTGTAATAGTCTTGGGTGTTCTCCATTTCTATGCACTACACATTGAAGTGTTTGCATATACCTTTGTGGACTTCCTTCGTAAAAATGTAGGAATGGAATAGGTGTGAATTCACCTCCTCTGTGTTCATGCAGAGACAACATATACCAGGACCAATCTTTCCTCTTTTTTGAAGGTTTATCTAGGTTAGGTTCTTGTCCCTCCACACCAGCCATGCAATTTTTTTCATCTTGATATGTGCCTGTACCTTCCATAGTTCTTCAAACCAACATCGGTTGTTATGTTATTGATCTCTGTAGATAAGAAACTTATAGGTTTCATTAGCAGATATCTACCCTTATTTTATGGATCCATTCCATGTCACCCGATCTCCATTTCCATGGTGTTTTAAACCTAGACTTCCTAGCTATTCATTATATGCATCCCATTCAACTACCATATCTCCCTGTAAATCCATTTGTTATGTTGTTTTCCATATAGGTATACCCTAGATATATTATATAATTACATGTCCCAAGAAAAAGATACCTTTTCCATTAAGGTGTGATATCATATCTTCACTGATTACCGGGTTGAATGATGTATCTCTCATGTTAGGGTTGCCTATCATGATCTTCCCAACACAACCAAAATCCCATTGCAGTTTTTTCATGAAAATATGCCAGATCATTTTAAAACTCTTCCATATTATTGATTGTGCACCATCAGTTTTCCATCTTCTCTGGAATAGCTCCTCCATTCCTGATTCATTTAGATACTTATACCTTATAATTTCGTTCCATATTCCTTTCGAGTTTAGAGCCCTCCATAGTGACTTCATCAACATGAAAGCTTTTCCAAAATTCTCTAAGTCCAAGATACCCTAGCCCCCTAGCTCCTTTGGCTTCGTAATCAAATCCCATTTTGCTAAATGATATTTGCCTTTTTATCTTCTTCCATTCCACATGAAATTTTCCATCATGGATCTAATCTTATTGATAAAATTTTTTGGGATAGGGTATAAATGTGCCCAATAAACCGTAAATTGTTGCAACACAGCTTGAGCAAGGATGAGTCTTCCGCCTTTAGATAACCATATCAGGGACAAACCATGAATTCTTCTATAATAATTCTCCAATATCCATGGCTAGTCATCCACTCTATAGTTATTAGACTTCATGTAAAAACCAAGGTACTTAAATCCATTTTCTAGTTTCTTAGATTTGAAATTGAAAAGACTACAAATTTCCTTATGTAATTCCTTGAATTTCTCTATGTGGAATAAGCAAGAATTCCCTTCATTTTCCACCATCCCGGAAGCAATGTCGAACTTAGAGAAGATGAGATGAAGAGCTAACCAGACCTGTTTAATGAGCAGTCCAAAAATTAAGACATCATCTACAAAGAGATTGTGGGAAATCTCCCTTCTGTGGGTACTCTTTATCCCTCTGATAGTTCCTGCATCCATTGCCATATTGATTTTAATACTAAAAGAATCCATTATTAGAATAAAGAGAAGAGGGGATAAGGCACATCCCTGGCGTAATCCTCTTCCTGGTTTGAAAAACTTGGTTGCCACCCCATTTATAATGACCGCCATTGATGAAGATCCAATGCACGCCATAATCCAGTTGACGGAGGTTCTATCCATTCCGATATTGTATAGTAACATCCTTAAGAAGCTTCAATCGACCCTATCGTATGCTTTACTTAGATCTATCTTCGTCACCCCAGATTCCATTCTCCTTGTATGAATAGTGTGGATAATCTCTTGTGTCCCAGCCACTGCATCGTGAATTCCCCTATTTTTTAGAAACCCGAATTGTTCAAGAGTGATAAACCTGGAGAGTACGCCTTTCATTCTCTCCGCTATGGTCTTTGAAATGACCTTATATAGGGTGTTACATAGAAAATTTGGTCTAAAATCATCAAAATATTTAACATCTTTTCTCTTCAGAATTAGGGATAGGAAAGTGGAGTTTATAGCCCCACTCATAAAATCGGATCTTTTAGTCTCCTCTATCAGTTCAGTTATATATTTGATGAAGTAATATGAGAAATGTATGAAAAAATATGGTGTCCATCCATCTGGACCTAGGCTCTTATCAGGTTTTAAAGACTTTAAGATAGACATGGTCTCCTCAGTTGTGACAGCCTTTATTAGATTCCGTCTATCACCCTCCTCAAACATGATAGGGAAGTCCTCTACAACCCATAGTTTTTCCTCATACATAGGTACCTTTCTAGCCATAAATAAACCTAAGAAAAATTTAACCGCATCATTCTAGATTTTCTCTGTAGTGTGGTGGGTTTCGCCCTCTACCTTGATGTGCGATATGGCATTTGAATTTTTACGTCCCGTAGAAAAAGCATGGAAATACTTCGTGTTCTTGTCACCCTCTTTGACCCATGTTGCTCTTCTTTTCAGCCTCCAGGTTTTTTCCTTGAATGACAATATCTTCCTTTTTTCTATTTCTATATCTCTAACCTTGTTCCAGTTATTATAGGTATGCATACCCTGCTCCATTTCCTTCATTATCTTTGTTGATTCTCTGGATAAATTATTCAGAGATTCTGTAATTTGTGATTTTTTTGTTTTTTTCCATTTTTGGACTAGTTCTTTTAGGCCTCTCAGGGTGCCAGTCAGATGTTGCATAGTTTTAGTGTTTTCAGCCCTTCGGTGCGACTGCAGATAGCCATAAACCAGATTGTTGAAACCCTGATCCTCCAACCACGCTCTATTAAATTTGAAGGGCATGCCCTCCAAAGATATTTCAAAGTACCATTCCAGAGTTATAGGCCTCTGGTCTGAGATTTCAAACACCTCAGTGCAAGAATTCAGTCCCCTCATCTGAGTGATTAAGCTTCTTTAAACCAAGAACCTATCAATTCTTTTGCCGATAAATATATGCCTCTCCTTCCATTGTACCATGTGGGACAGTTTGTCTCCAAGTTTATGTCTCTAAGATGAGACGACTGAAACAATAAAGATAGAGTCCCAGCCAAAGGGTCACTCGACCCCTTTTCCCCCCGTATCTCTCCATCATTAAGCGAACAATTGAAATCTCCGGTAATTATGAGCCTATCCAATAGCAAAAAACCACAACCTTCCATGCAGTTCCAAAACTACATATGATCACGATATGGGGCATATAAGTTAATAAGGTGAATCTTATGCTGGAAGCCTCTCAAATAACCAGTGAGGACGATGCCTCCAAAAAACCTAAACGCCTGTAAAGTGGCTCGGCAAGGATCCCACAAGACAACCTCTCCTCCTTATCAACCCTCTCCATCCCCCGCCACCATGTGCCATGCTGGGAATGTTATAGGTCAATTTGGGCACCATTCCCAATGACCTGGTTAACTGGGCATCATCTCCAAGACTAATGACTAAGGGTCTATCATTCCCTATCATTTTAGTTGCTACATGACCTAAGACAAGAATAAGACAAATCAAGCAAGACTTTCATCAAGCAAAGGTTTCCAAGGTTTGAAGCTCATTATATAACATATGAGAGCTCACCAATGCAGGCTCTAAGGGGCCTAAGTGTGTTGCATATGTAGGTAGCCCCATGCAAGGCTGCTCTACAAAGCACTTCCCGACATTCACAGTTATGTTGGTCGCATTGGGAGCGAAATTCTCATTGTTCCGGAATCTCCACTTGACCAGTGCCTTCTAGAAGAGTTCACATGTGTCAAGCTTAGGATCCAAGTGTCCATTTGACATCTACATGACTGGAAACATGTTTGGCCTATTATTGGAAATTCATTGATTGCAAAACAACCTACAATTCATCTATAAATTGAGCATAGATCTAAGTGCTTGAAAGGAAGAATTTGAGTAGAGAAATGTTGGAGAATTTTGAATTGAGAGCTAGATTTGTATAGCTGTTGCTGGAGAGATTTATACTGTGATGAGGCTTGGGGAAGTTGCTGGAAGGGTCAGTTAAAATCAGTCATTTGGTTATAACCTCTCCTTTTATGATCAATAAATAGCACTGCTTATTTTTCCCTATATGCATCTATATTGACTTTGATTTTCCATATTGCAAGATATTGGTTGATGTATATGGTTTATGGTTTACTGATTTAGCTAACTAGCTTGAGTAGATATCTATATTATTGAATCTTCTATTGTTTCATTGTTCTTTCTTGCAGGAAGCATTCAACACAAACCTGCTTGAATTTGAAGCTGCAACAGAAGCGATAGAAGGAGCCATTTGGAAGCGACTGAACAAGTAAGCATCCAATCCTTTCTGTGTATCTATTCTGAGTTAGGAAAAATAGTCGTATAGTCTTTCACCTGTTGTTCTAGACTAGCACCTGTCTAGGGAAGCGTGATTTATTCGTAATTCACAATTCTGGCCCAAAAAACTGGCGACTCCGCTGGGGATAATTTCTCTTAGTTCTAGGTGTTTAAGACTCTGATTGTCTTTGTTTATCCACCCAGTAGTTGTTACTCATAAAGATCAAAATTTTTCAAAGACAAATTAGCAAAGACAGTGAGTTAAACAGTAGTTTTTTCTTTGTATGTTGTGCCCAACGCACCCTTAGACAGGACACAGTGCTTTGCAGAGCACTGTCTCCCTACCTATCCTGCATTGCAGAGCACTATCTCCCTTTGGAGACTGCGTTGACTCCTGAAAATACCCAAATTCCATTGAATTTTCCTTTGCAATTTTCTTCACTTTGTTTTCTGCTGTGTTTTGAAAAGTTTGCTTCTCATATTGACCATTGACTCTATATAATTCTTCCTCCTTTGACTAAAAATTTCTTCAATGTTTGCTTAAAAAGTTTTTTTTTTAACATTGACAAGTTGATTTCAAAGTACTTTTTATGGTTGTATTAAGAATCATTTGCTTTTGAAATAGGAAATTTCCGTAAAATCTTCATTTCCTTGATAGGAAAAATTGTTGTTTGTATTCTTCGTTTCTCAAAAGTAAAAAGCATTTGAATTGTTGATTTAGTGCACCTAGTTTCTTTTCTGCATTCATAACATTAAAGAAACTGAAAAGAAAAAATTGCATTTGCATGTAGAATAATGTGTGTTTTGCAAAAGGAACATTAGGAAATCTGCATTTAGTTTGTGCTCATTGATTTGTTTTCTCACAAATTATTTTCTCTCTTCCCTTAGTAGCTAGGTTTTTCATTGAAGAAATTGAAATTGAAATATTGTTTATCATTCTTAGCTTGCATTTTAGGAATTTCATACAGATCATCGCGGTGAACCTTTGAAAGGAAATTTGTAAGCAAGAACAACAAAAAATTAACCTCAATTTACCTAACAAAGCATTGGAACCATGACGATAATATTTATAAGGTCTAGGCTAGAGACGTGTTCCGGCATCGTATAACGTAGCAGCTGTCGTTAACTTGTCTGCAATACATTCCGAGTGTGATACCTCACTCCACATATGTAAGTATATCTTAGCTTATCCACGTACTTTCGGGTATACTGAGCGGTGTTACAGTACAATAAGTATAAAGGGTTGCTCTCACTGTGCGATTTTGCATCAGACAACGCTAATACAGACTTGGGCCTCCACATACCTTCAAGTATATTTGGGAGGACAAATTTTAGGTGTTATCCATCCATAGTGAATCGAGTCGGCCGCCTTGAAATTGTGATACACTGAACACAACATTTGGGGAGATTGCCTCCCGATACTTCTTGGTTCGCTAGGAGGTATTCTGCAGTTCACAGTTTCTTGGCAAACCCTTTTGCCTAGCGTTACCTTCTTTTTGTTTATTTGTTTTTTGGTTAAAATAAATCAGTAATCGTGGAAGAAAAAAATCCTATCCCTCTTCGTTCACGTATATTATCTTTAAAACCACCTTTACTGCCAGAAGTTACTTCTGGTAGGCGAAGGCGATCACGATCTGCCAAATCAAGTACAATCCGTACCTCTAGTGAAACATCATTTTCCAATAATCCAAAGTTAGCTCAATTTTTTTCTACACATCCCAGTTTGTTTACTGTTTTCGAAACAGAGTCTTCACAGTTACCTGTGGTCACGATCCATCCAATTGATGAGACCATATCTCCTGGACCCGACGTTGTTCAATCACATATTGATCCAGATCATGTCTCTTATTTGCCAGTACATCTGAATCTAGAAGTCAAAAAAATGGAAGTTGCTCCTACCTTGGTCATCCCACAAACTTCTGTAGCCATTGAAACTCCTATATCACACAGTCAACCGTCTGAAATATATTTTGAGCCTAACGGTGAAATTATTCCACCTGGTTTAATTACGATTGAATAAATCCCACAAGACGATACACCTTTAACTTCAACCCATTTTTGGGGGGACCTTTACCTATACTAGTCTTTTCCTCAATAATTTCCATTTTCTTTTGTTGATCCTGTCCCCATTAAATCTCCCGTCGATTTTCGAGGGTATACATTTGGTCAAACAACCATGTCTGAACCAATATCTTCAGTTGGGCCTGTTGTTCCAATTACGTCAGCTCCTGCCCTCGCTACTCCGTCGATGTTCACAACTTCACCAGAGTCATATTTTCATGGTGGCCCTTCAGTCCCAACAGGTTACAAATCATTATCTAGCACTTTCTTTGGTGCATCTTCAAGACCATGGTCTTTACCAATGTCATCATTTGGTATTTTAACTAGTATTCCTATCATTGGTACTGAATGAATTGATTCATTACATACATCATCAGGGCAATATCAAGTCGGTATTTTTGGGTCAATTCCTCTAAATACCATATCAACTGGACTCCCAACATTCGAGGAAAAATATTTTCCATCTTATTATCCTCCTTATGCTGGGGGACAACATTTGGTCACCCAATATGACAGTACTCCGTCACTTTTTTGTAAAACTAATGTTGACATGAATGTTTGTCAATGGCAACCCACTTTGCCTATCCAACCACAAACGGATGTACATTCGTATCAACCGGTTCAACCTATTACACCCACTTCATTACCACTTGTTAATACATATCTGCCCCTGTTACAGAATCAAAATATTGTACATCAACCTTATCAAGCGAGTTCTTTGACTCAATATCATCAAATTTTGGGTCCACAGAATCCAAATCCTTTGGTTAATTTACAACCACCTGTATCAGGCATCATTTATTCACAAGCTGGTGTACCATTTTATGGGATGTCACAACCGCAACCCGGTTATACATATCAACTGAATCCAAGTTATACTAATTTGGGTTGTAACATTGGTGGACATGCCCCTTGGCAACCTCAGGCACAAATGCCTCAAACTTCATTTCAACAAGTAACATATTCAAGTTTTGGTCAACAGAATCCTCAAGCGTTTGCTACGCAAAACAACCCCTATCTGGGTTACCAGCATTAGATTCCATATGATGGTGCTCAAAGGCCTGTTCCTCAAGCAATTCCATATTACCTTGGCTATGCTCAACCTGACCTTAATTGACAGTTGCCTTTTGTTGCAACCTTAGAATTACCATATTTAAACCGGTTAACCAGTGATCCTATAAATTATGCTCCTTGGTGGCCGGTGATACCTCATAAATTACCCTCCGATATTCCTAAATTCAATGGAAACCCTGGAGAATATTCGTCGACTCATGTCATTATTTATCATTTATGGTGTTCATCAAATTCCCTGAATGATGATTCCTTTTTACTACATATTTTTCAGCATACGCTTATAGGTCCGGCTACTAAATGGTACATTGAGTTACCTAGAGCTTCTTTTGACAATTTCACTGCCCTAGCTACTGTCTTTTTGACCCAGTTCCAATTACCGATCAGATACGAAACTGGAACGGAACTCTTAACCAACTTCAAATAGACTAATGCTACTCACATTTCTGATCATATTCATGAGTGGCATCATCGTCGACGAATGGTTAAGACATTTGTTCTGGATCAGCTCCTTGCTGAATGGTTCATTAAGTCCCTATTACCATCTATAACTAGGGATGTGGCTAAGGGTGGCGTCATCAAAGAAGAGCAAGTTATCACTCGTTCCCAATATTTAGACTTGATTTACACTTAGTCTGGTATGCTCTATGAAGAAATTCCTAATGCACCGCGATCTAATTTCAATGTTCCTCCTCAGATAAAGGACTCTCATACCGGAGATGGCTTGATAGGCACTGCAAAAACACACCATGCTACTGTATCAAAGAACCAGGAAGTAAGAAAAAGGGGAAATCAAAGAAAAATCAAACTTCTAACCCGCAGGAAAGATCATTTGATCAACCGTTTGGACCACGGAAACCTCGTTATCCATGCATAATCTGTAATGAGGAACACTTTGTTAGGGATTGTCCTCACCGTTATGAAGTTTCAAAAATCATCAAGACTTCCCATGCATTAGCTGTGTTGACAGACCCATTTCCAAATCCAGACACTAATTTGGTTACTATGGATCCAGCTCCTAGCTCCCAAGTGTTAATGTTATCCACCACAAAACCTTCACAAGATATTTTGGTGTCAACACGTAATAAAGACTATGGTAGTCCGAACATTGATCAACCTACTACCTCAACAACGAATCCATCTACTGAATCAGTACCACCTATTGTTATTCCTGAATTGACAATTAAGCCACCGAAAGGAGTAATTCATAAATCGACATATAATCCTCGAACAAGGGCTGCAAAAAATTATAATATAGTTGAAGATTTAGCTCAATCCCCTTCAGCTATGTCTGCTCTTGAGGCATTACAAAATTTTCCCTCCCATAAGCAGGCTTTATTGTCGGCCATTGGTGGAATTGATCCGACTGATTCTAATCTTGTCGTCTTTAATCATACGGGCTATGTACCATAGCTACCAGCAGAATTGGCATTCTCCATACAAGTAAATGTTCTCAATCACCTTGTTCATCACACTATTATTGATGAGGGAGCATCTACATGCATTATGTCTATAAACTATTGGAAGTCACTTGGCTCACCGCGATTATCACAATCATCAACGACATTGAAGGCTTTTGATGGAAGAACATATAAACCTTGTGGTATTATCAATAACCTGCATGTTGAACTAGGGGGAAAAACAATGAATATTGATGTCGAGGTTGTTGACAGACTCCTTGACTATAATATTTTACTTGGAAGACCATGGGTATATGAAATGACTGCCATTGTTTCTACATATTTTAGAATGATTGCCTTTCCACATAAAGGTACAATCACAATCATTAATCAATTATTCTTTTTTGCCTCCGCTTCGTAGGTAAATGGAAGCGTTTCATTTGTTCACTTACCCCAACTATAAATTCAGAACATTGGTGTAGGACTCTTAAAGGATTCCAATCTTATGGGAACCTTTGCATTACTGCCACCTACGATGTCGACATAAATTGCAAGTATAGAGACCCGACACATGATCTCTTCCACTCTATCTGGCTTAAGGGAGAGTACAAGTGATTTTGATACTTCTACATTGGATGAATTTTTACCGTGCAACCCTATTGAGCTGGCATAACAATCAATCTATTTGGCTTGGGTGGAAAATCTGAAATCAGCACCACCGAGTGTTTGGGTTGATCATTCCTTAGATTTTGGTACTCCATCTGATCCATTTTCCTCAAAATTTTTGACAAATGAAAATATTTTGGAAGCTATGATGTTAGAAGGAGAACCATGGGAAGATTACCATCATCATTCCCATCTTCCTAATTATGAAGAAAATAATCTTAGTGAACTATATCACCCATCCATCAAAACTTTATTTTCAAATTCTTTACCGATTAATGCAATCGATACTGAGCAAAATTTATCAAATATTGAAGAAACCATTTCTATCGATATTTCGACCAAACCGAGCGTTTTAGAAAATATTCATGTCGGTGTATCTTGTTCCCCATTAGAACTTGATTCATATCGCTCTTTATTTCGTGAATTTCGTGACGTATTCGCTTGGTCTTACGAGGAAATGCCAGGCATAGATACTAGTATAGTTGAACACACTATTAATATGTATCCTAATGTCAAACTGGTGCACCAACGGCTTCGTCCTGTTCATCCGAAGAAAGCCGCTACCATCAAAGCAGAAGTTGAAAAACTTTTGCGTGCTGGTTTCATTTACCCTGTTCCGCTAACTGAGTGGGTTTCCAATATCGTTCCTGTTATGAAAAAACAAGGAACCATTAGAGTGTGAGTCGATTATCGGGATGTTAATATGGATTGTCCAAAAGACAACTATCCTACTCCCTTTATCGACCAGATTATTGACGATTGTGCTGGATGCGAAAAATTCTCGTTCATAGATGGATTTTCCGACTACAATCAAATCAATATCCGCCTAGATGACTAACATAAGACATCATTCATCTGTCCCTGGGGCACATTCGCATATAGGAAGCTTCCATTTCGTTTAAAGAACGTTGGGGCAACTTTTCAGAGAGAAATGGATTATGCTTTCAATGACATCAAGCACATTGTTCAACCATATCTAGACGATTTACCAGCGCATTCACGAAATCAGATTGATCACCCGATTCATTTAAGAGCCATTTTCTTATGCCGCCGACACTAAAAAATACGACTCAATCCACATAAATGTGTGTTTTGTGTTGGTTCTGGTCGATTGCTCGGATTCGTAGTCTCAAAAAAAGGAATTCGAATAGATCCAATGAAGGTATAGGCCATTCTTGATTTTCCTGCACCATCAAATTTACTTCAGATACAAAAAATTCAAGGAAAGGCTAACTTCCTGAGAAGGTTCATTCCAAACTACGCCGAAACGGCTAAAGGATTTACTCGATTATTGAAAAAGGGGGTTCCCTTCCATTGGGACCAAGTTGCGCAAGCTTCTTTTGATGTTGTCAAGGACACTCTTGTCCGAGCGTCATTAATGTATCCTCCTAATTATCAAAATGATTATTTCCTATATATCACCACGACTAAAACACCCATCACTATGGTATTGGTCTAAGTATAAGATGGAATTGAACATCTGATCTATTATTTGAGTCGTAATCTCAACGATACAAAAGTTAAGTACTCGTACGTGGAAAAGCTTGCCTTGGCAGCTATTCAATTTGTCCAAATATTTCGTCATTATATCCTGCTCCGAAAAACAACAATAGTTTCGGATTGCAACCCCATGACTTATATCTTATCACGTCAATTTCTGGGGGGAAAATACTCAAAATGGATTGCATTTTGTAGGAATTTTATTTGGAATTCATCAAATCCAAGTCAAAGAAGTCTTTAGTTTTAGCTGAGCTAATCTGTGACCTTCCCTCTGATAGCATTGAAACTACGTTAGAACCATCAATTCCTAACGAGTCTTTGTTTCTGATCGGATAATCTAATCCTTGGTATGGGGATTTGATCATTTATCTCCAAACCCAAAATTTTCAACCTAATACCTCTTGCTCTGAATAGCAACGTATTCTATACGAAGCCAAAGATTATCTGATCGTCGGCGATACACTTTATTGTCGTGGTGTCGATACAATTTTAAGGAGGTGTCTCACTCATAAGGAGGCCGAAAATGTGTTAAATGATTTTTATGCTGGGGCTTGTGGTGGAAATTTATCTGGATATGCTACCATGTAGAAGATACTTCGTGTTGGTTACTTTTGGCCTACTATTTTTCGAGATTGCATCCTCGTCGTTAGAAGTTGTCATGCGTGCCAAATTTTTTATCGTAAGATCCGCAAACCGCCAACGCCAATGCATCCTATTGTCTCTGCGGGACCATTTATGAAATAGGGTATTGAATTCATGACCTGTAACCCTCCTTCGTCTGGGGGGCATGGTTATATTATTTTTGCAGTCGACTATTTTACCAAATGGGCCGAAGCGATGCCTACATTCAACAACACAGGACAGACAGTTGCATTTTTTTTCTTTAATAACGTTATTGTGCGGTTTGGGATCCCACAGGCCATAGTTACAAATCATGGGAAGCATTTTCGCAACCACATGATGTCTGAATTGACTGCTAAGTTAGGATTTCCACATGATAATTATACTCCTTATTATCCACAATCAAATGGACAAGTTGAGGCTATTAACAAAATTCTTAAACGAATGCTTCAACGAATGATAGGAGTCCGTAAAAGGAACTGGAATTTGATCCTGTACTCCGCCTTGTGGGCATATCGAACCTTGGTGAGAAACACAACTGGATTTACTCATTTTCAATTGGTGTATGGTCTAAAAGTTATCTTACCAATCCAATGCTAAATATCATCGTTAAAACTCGCGATATATTTGTTACCTAACACCTCAGAAGAAGAAGCGTGTCTCCTTAACCTCATCCATATTGATGAAATGAGTCATGAAGCCCAATTGGCCAACGAAGCACATAAGAGATGTATAAAGGCGCAATACGACAAAAATTTCCAGCCTCGCATCTACTTAGAGGGCGACTTGGTCCTTCTTTACGATCAAGAAGTTGATGTAATAGGTATAGGGAAATTCGAGCCATTGTGGCATGGCCCCTATATTGTCAAAAGAGTTATTTCTAAGGGTGCTTACGAGTTAGTTGATTACGATGGAATTCCATTGGCACAGCCTAGAAATGGGTTGTATTTGAAATGTTACTATGCCTAATCATGAGCGTAGTAATTTTTTGTATTATATTGTATATATGATGTTGATTTTCATTCACTATCTTAATTTGTTTTTAGAGTTTCCTTGACGTTAGTAATCCGCTTTATGATTTAATCGCAGATGTCTGAATCTTCAGAACCATTTGTTGGATATGCTGATGGTTCTAGTCATAGTACGCATAATCTATCCCCTGCAGTGTGGGCCATTTTCACTTCGAACTATGAGTTAGTGATTTTTCAAGGGATTTGTATTGGTAGATCGACGAACAATATCGTTGAGTATAATGTGTTGATAGAAATTCTCTCTGATGCCATTTCATTTGGTATTAACCACATAATCATAAGGTTAGACTCACAACTTGTGGTATTACAACTTACTAGTGTTTATACTGTTAGAAATCCAACACTTCTTAGATTGTTCATAAGAGTTCGACTTTTGGAAAGACATTTTGATTTCATTCAATATCAACATATTTCTAGAAATTTGAATGCATTGACTGATTCATTAGCTAATCAAGTTTTAGAGAGATATTTGCAACATATGTAAAGAAAACATTCACATCATTGAACAGGATTGCACAATAAACATAGGAAAAACTCTGAAATCATATAGATAGATAGTTAAAGGTTTTTACAAAATTTGTGCCCAATACACATTGGTCATCTGACCTCAAAATGTATGCAAAATGTCACAAGTAAACTAGTGGTGCTCATGGTAACATGCTATAGATATAGCAATCCTACGGAGCAACTACATCCAATGGTTAGGAACCCCAATAGTGTGTCGTTGCAGTCGCATGGGTAACTCTTCAACCCAGCAATCTGAAATTCCGAAGGTCAAACCCTCTATGTGCTGCTGAAGCTTAGCCAGAGTCTCAACCATATCAAGGTCCTAAAGGACTGCTTTACCGACAGCCCTCTCTGCTTGCACATCTACTTCACACTTTGGTTCTTCTACTGGTTGAACACAACCGATATCTGCATTACATCAAACATTTATTTTAGTCTTGGGAAAACATTAAAACACAAAAAAATTGTATAAACCTTAGAAAAATAAAAAAACATGGTCAAAACATTCTTACCCATTGCACCCCATTGAGCACCTTCTAGTAATACTAAATCTGGATCTCCTCGAAAGCCAATGCCTGCGTATGCATACTCATCGATGGCGATGATCTATCATCGGAACTAGGCGAAGAATGCAGTGGAGAACACAACATTTGATTGACCTGCATGCCGACCCATGAGTTCTACCCATCTCTACATTCGAGGATCTCTAGGACTAGATATATTCAGTGTTACACGCTGTGGCTACATCAGTGGAATCCGTTCCAAAGCAAAGGAGGTAAGGATTGAACCATAACTGAAATTATTCTTCCTTCCTCCCTTTTCTTTGTTCATTTGTTCCTTTATCTGAGATAGAACAACTTCATACCAGTTGAAGACTGTTGGCTCTAAACACTCTAGCGCATACTGCATATACGATCTGTTCGCTACATGTAGTGTAACGGTGCCAACAAATTTAGCGATCATGAAAAGGATGTTTCTCAAATGAAAATCCCTGACATCCTAGATGTTTATTTTTCCATATTTTCTAGGTTATGCCCCTGGATAGAAATACTGCATAACATAATCCCTCATTGTCTCTC
The DNA here is from genome assembly GCA_034641835.2 of Pinus albicaulis. Lineage (NCBI taxonomy): Eukaryota > Viridiplantae > Streptophyta > Pinopsida > Pinales > Pinaceae > Pinus > Pinus albicaulis. Next base: position 705,227,603 of record CM076569.1, read on the forward strand.
CTCCAACGGTAGACCCTGTGAGAGAAATGGGAAAACCTCTCCTCCAAAAACTTGTGAGAAAATACACGTCCTCAACTGTTATGGGAACCACTTGATTTTTAATGTAAAATGCCTCTATCGCTGGATCCCATGCTCGAACTAAGAATTCCAAGAGTTTTATTTGTTGCCTCATTCCTGACAATTTGAAAAACTTAAGTAGTCCACAATCTCTTAGGGCTCTTACAGTACCCGGATCATTCAAGGCAATCATATCTTGTTCTTCATGCTCTCTTTCCCTCCATGTAATCGTCATTATAATCTGATGGAACCTGAAATACAACCATGAGATCCATTAGATTCCATTCATTGAAAAAAAAAACTAGGAAAATTTTGGGCACAACATGAAAACCAAAAACTTGAACTACGCCCAACACACTCCTTGGGCTGAGACAGTGCATTGCATATGTAGGAACCCTTCATTGTACCTGCTATGCAACACAGGTTTCGACATTCAGGTGTGCGTTGCCCTCATTTTGGGCAGAATTTACCCTAGGGGCCTTAAAACCCTAAAAAATTACAGATTTTGGAGATGAAATGAATACCAAAGGGAAGATGGGGTTCATGGTACTAACCTAGATCAAATGGCGACGAAATCCATCCACAGAAATGACCGCAATCGATGACTGAAGTTCGGGGGGGAAATTAGGTTCAGAGCTCCAAAATGCAAATGGTAACTATGGAATGGTAAAAATGAATAGTGAAACTACTTTTTATAGTCATTTAATTGTTTGCAAGTTAAATTTATTGCTATGACTATGGTTTTATTATGTTTTTATCATAAAATAGGTATTTTTAATCCATTTGATGTTGCTTTGAAACAGGACATACAACTGATGAACAGATTAGTCTTGCAAATTTATTCAAAGAATGAATTGAACGCAAAGCATACTTTTCCTCCTTATTTTTCGAGCTTTGATAAAAACGTAAAAGGATTTGAAGCGCACTTTTATCTCTTTTTTGAGCTTCGATAATAGTGAAAAAGGAACCCCTGGAGTATTTTTTCAGCTCTTTTCAGACTCCGATAATGTGAAAAGATTGCCGAGCACTTGTCTTTTCAAGCTTGTTAAAGTAAATGATTTGATATCTACTCAGTATAAGTTTAACGATTTTCCGAACTGAGATAGATTATTTACGAAAAAGGAATACCTTGGTTAAACATGACCAAAGAGGTTATCTCAGATATTATTTTACACTTTTTCGGGTCTAAGAGACAAATTTACGAAAAAGTACTTATGGAGTTTTCTTCGTCCTCTTTTTCAGACTCTCTAAATATGAAAAAGGACTAGGCTATCACTGTCGTTAAGCTCGTTAAAAGATAAAATAATGACGGGCTTGTCGATCATGGCAAGAATTGAGTTTCATTCATCACTAGACTCATTAAATTATTAAATAGTGATACTTTATTCACCCGAAGGGTTGAATTATAGATCAAGAAAATGTTATCCTCCTCAAGCTTGTTAAAAAATAAAGAGGTACTGGTCGACAAATGAATGGGGAAAATTTGGGAAAAGTGAGCAAGAATTCTTTTTGGTAGCAAGTCGCTCTTGAAAATAACACTTCTTCCACTCCATGTTTGTGACTATTTGGGTTGGGTAATCATCTTGATGGTTCATTCACACCTATGGTTCATCATACGTTCACTTCGGTTTTGGGTCAATGCTGCCAACTCGTTACAGTGTCGCCGATATGTTCAAGAGAAGTCATCAATTGATTTAAAACTCATCCTTCTGCAATACTCATAAACCTTCATTCTCATGAATGTCATCCCTGAAAATTGCTATATCGAGTCATACCCTTGTCTCCAAAATCAGTAACTCCTGTTTTGCAATAAGGTGACTTCCTGTCGACAAAAAATCAATATCCAGGAAGTTCATTTAGAAACATCGGATTCCAGTATCATGAGGCTTGTTACAGCATCAACAAGATCCTCGATTCCAGACCTTTGACCGAAATATTTGTTTGGTGTTCGACATCAAATCATCTATTCACACCTTACGAAATGTACTGTAGTACCTTGAGGACCATTTTCATTAATGGTGGTTCTCTCGTGTTTGTTAATAGCTCACATCATTGGCTGGTAATCAAACGATGTCTTTCCATGTTCGAATTCATATTTTTGCATGGCTAGACTTGTACCCGAATGATCGAGTGAACGAGATAAGAAGACCTCGGATCTAGTTTCATCCATTCAGGCTGTGATTTCAGGATTGTTGTACACATCATCTGTATGGTGACCTTACATACAGATTGTCATCCAAACATGGGCCTATATTTGTAGGCATGTCTACATCTGGGCAACATTCTAATGAAGACGACTTTCTAAATTATGTACATGTTATTAGATTGTTTTATGTGCTAAATATGGGAATGCCTACCCTCAGCAATTATGATCAAAGGGGATATATCATGATGTAATGTATTGTAATATTGATGCAGGTGACCACTCCACTTCGTTTCCAGCCCATCACAGTGTAAAGAATCTCAATCAAATGTCTTTATTATTGGATCTCATGCTTTAGGGGGAAATTGTTATAGGTCAATTTGGGCACCATTCCCAATGACCTAGTTAACTGGGCATCATCTCCATGACCAATGAATAAGGGTCTATCATTCCCTATAATTTTAGTTTCTACATGCCCTAAGACAAGAACAAGACAAATCAAGCAAGACTTTCATCAAGCAAAGGTTTCCGAGGTTTGAAGCTTATTATATAACATATGAGAGCTCACCAATGTAGGCTCTAAGGGGCCTAAGTGCGTTGCATATGAAAGTAGCCCCATGCAAGGCTACTATGCAAAGCACTTCCTGACATTCACAGGTGCGTTGGTCACATTGGGAGGGAAATTCTCATTGTTCCAGAATCTCCACTTGGTCAATGCCTTCTAGAAGAGTTCACATGTGTCAAGCTTCAGATCCAAGTGTCCATTTGACATCTACATGAATGGAAACATGTCTTGCCTATTATTGGAAAGTCATTGATTGCAAAATAACCTAAAGTTCATCTATAAATTGAGCACAGATCTAAGTGCTTGAAAGGAAGAATTTGAGTAGAGAAATGCTAGAGAATTTTCAATTGAGAGCTAGATTTATATAGCTGCTGCTGGAGAGATTTATATTGTGATGAGGCTTGGGGACGTTGCTGGAAGGGTCACTTCAAATTAGTCATTTTGTTGTAACCTCTCCTTCCATCATCAATAAAGAGTACTGCTTATTTTTCCCTATATGCATCTGTATTGACTTTGATTTTCCATATTGCAAGATCTTGGTTGTTGTATATGGTTTATGCTTTACTGATTTAGCTAACTAGCTTGAATAGATATATATATTATTGCATATTCTACTATTTTAGTGTTCTTTCTTGCAGGAAGAAGTCAACCCAAAACCTCTTGAATTTGAAGCTGCAACAGAAGCGACAGAAGGAGCCATTTGGAAGCGACTGAACAAGTAAGAATCCAATCCTTTCTGTGTATCTATTCTGAGTTAGGAAAAATGGTCATACAATATTTCACCTGTTGTTATAGACTATCACCTGTCTAAGGAAGCATGATTTATCCGTAATTCACAATTCTTGCCCAACAGGGAACATGGCACAAAAACAAGAAATTGATCTATCAGCAAGAAACATAGTTTCTTGTATAAAGATCAAAGTAGGATTAAGTTCCCTCACAACCTCCTTTAGTGACACGAGCTTATCCCTCCCCCCAGGTCCCTAATGTTAAAAGAGCATAATCACATCATGGGTCAGCATTGGAGGGCACCAATGCTCTAAGAACCCCATCGATAGCTTGCGTAACCAACACCTCTCTGTAATTACCCGCATCCAATTCTGGGTTCAAAAACATAGTAGAAAGGGATTTTTTTCGAGTCTTGGGATGAACCTTTCCCTTCCGTATGGTGACATTTACATAATCAGACGAGAATTTGAACAAGGGAGGGGAGATGGGTTTACCAGTGTTGACCCGCATAGGGGTTAAACCAACATCCAGATCAAGAAGAAGAAGTTCGAGATCACTACCTAGGGAATTGTGGGGGGAAAGAGGGGCATACAAAGCATGTGAAGGGGATGAGGGAGGAGGGATAGCGGTGAATTCGGGGACTATAGGGAAGAGGTCCGTAGGTGATCAGGGAGTGGCATCACCCAGCCACCAAGTGGTGAGGGATTCAGAATGAGTATGGGGGTGCGTCCAGTTCCCTAGTCATTCGCAGGTTATTTTTCCGAGAGAACCGAGGGAGCGCTCACCCCCAACATTAGCTCCATTCCCTCAGGTTACCCTAAACCCACACTATAAGGCACAACAAGATAAACCACCACCTTTTACAAACTGAAATCGGAAGGGATAATTGGTGATAGAGAGGACTTACACGTATCTTTCGTTGGGAAAGCCAACATGTCGTGGTGACTGAGGTTCCTTTCACCACCAGAATCTTCTATCACCACAACACGAGCTTTAGAGGAATTCTTCACTTCCCGAGTCGGTCTCCACCCTTTACATGACTTCATGAGGTGACCCGTTTCGTGACATAGGTGACATCAGAAAGGGGTCTTCCAATAGTCCAACGATTGTCTGTATATAATGTCATTCCATTCTAGATCTATGATTGCGAGGAGACCAACTGCAAAGGAGACTTTGACCAACACCCATGCCATACGTTTTTCGTAAAGGCCAACACACTTTGGATCAAAAAATTTGCAAATGCTGATACAGTTTTTGATGGCCTGTAAAGCTTCAATAGACCAGAACTGAATAGGAAGACCTGTCATATGAACCCACATCAAATGGTTCTTCAGTGCATTGAATATCGAATGGAAATCAACCTTCCATCGATGAAGCGCAAGAAAGAAGTGCCCGCAGATGCATGCTCTATCCAAGACATCACCCACATCAGCGTCCTTCATTAAGTGGAAGTATAACCAACCATTATGCAAACAACTGATCCTTGGTTCGTAACCAAGGACCTTATTCCATGCATCCATTAACCATTCCTACATATTAGTCATGTTGTAGCTTTCAAAGTGCCATTTCCCCGCAACCGCCCGAGATAAAAGGCTATCAGCCCTCTCCCACATTACATCAGTGCCGAAACTAAGGAGGTGGCATTCGGAAGATGGCTTAAATGACTTGTTTTGATGCCGAGTCTTACTGTGGGAGGGATGGCGATCTTTGATCGGCTCTGAGTGCTTCACAACGGTCAGTACCCCAACATCGAAAGAAGAAAACCCAAGCAGTTGTACTGGGATATACGATGATGGAGTGAAAGACGTTAAGCCACTAGAGGAGGCAAAATCACCCTTCTCAGCCAATTCAATGGCATGCATGAAATCTTCATCATATTCAACCGTCTCGAAAACACCAAAATCCATCTCCATTCCTTCCAGCAGAGGTACGGGTCAAAAAGGCTTTAAAATAAAGAGTCCAGTTGTCAGCTATTGTCCTGTTATAATAAAGACATTAGAGAACCTGTGGGATAAGCCCGCAAGCTTTAATATTGAGGATCAAACGCATGGCATATATCACCCACAACGAGCCTCTAAGAGAGAAAAACTTATCACAATCCCGTACTATAAAGCTGTCAATGAAATAATGCACATAGGGACGAGTGGAAGATGTCTGAGGGACGTAAACTACTCACGCCGCCACTATTAGCCACAAAAAATACTACGATAATTTAAAAAATTTACCAGCCCATGTTCTGAACAATACAACTGGGAAAACCAGTCTCGAAAAACGTAGCCAATACAGGAGAGCTCCTAAGATTCAAATTTATCCCACACATGAGAAGAAGATAGAAACCATCATTTCTATGATGTGTGAGAACAACAGAAGTGACCAAAACGACCGTGTACCATCACTTTCCCCAAAGATCATACAGGGTGAGCCCTTATTCTCAAATAAAAGAAAATATCGCAAATCGCAAGAAGTTAAACTTAATTTTAAGACTTAAACATAGAAAATTCCATATGCGATTTGCAAAGAATATTTTCGATGTGATGCAAAATATCTGGGGCCCGCGTGAAGCAATAAAATTCCCTTTACCTATTAACCACGCTGTTTGAATGTTGTGAAACCAACTCTAAAAATAAAATAAAAGAGATATCAATGCCTTAGAAATAAGCCACTTCGAGGGGGAAACCTCCAATACATTACATGACTGAACAATTCTTGGATGATACAAATTACAAAACCTCCTTTCTATATATAGGAGTCCATGGGGCCACAATGTAATCCTAATGGGGCCACAATGTAATCCTAGCCGACCTAACAATAATAATTTAAGGGCACAATAATAACAATATGGGGGTTACAGGGGTACAATAATAACAATAAGGGGTTACACTAACAACAATAAGGGACTATACTAGTAATATAGGGACCTAACATGCCCCTCTCCTTCAAAAAAGTGTTGTCCTCAACACTTGAGTAGCTCTGGGTGCTTCTGTATAAAATTCTCATCCTCCCATGTAGAATCTTCAGTGGGTAAGTTCTTCCACTTGATGAGATAATCTGAAATTGATCGATTCCGTAGCTGTCGAGTTCTTGTTTCCATGACCGCTTCAGGTTCCAATATGATTTTTCCTTCCTCATCAAGTTCTGGCAATATTGTTTGAATTGGAATATTTTCACCTATAACCTTCTTTAAGCATGAAACATGGAAAACTGGATGCACTCGTGAAGAAGCAGGAAGCTCCAATTTGTATGCCATAGTACTAATATTTTGCAACACCTTGTAAGGACCATAGTACTTTGGCGATAATTTATTATCCTTCTTAGCTTGCTTGAGGGACATTTGTTTGTATGGTTGTAGCCGTAAAAATACCCAGTCTCCTACATCAAAACTTCTCTCACTGCGATGTTGATCTACCTGTTGTTTCATTCGATTTTGTGCCAAATTCGGGTTGTCCTTTAAGAGTTGGAGAACTTCTTGTTGATGCTCGATGTGATCTTCCACTGCTTGAACCTTCGAATTTTCTCTTAAAGATGATGTGATGGATGGTGGATGATATCCATAAAGTGCCATAAATGGGGTCATTTTTGTTGCGGTATGGAAGGAAGTGTTATACCACCATTCAACGAGAGGTAACCACTTGACCCATTGTGTTTGTTTATCAGATACAAAACAACGAAGATATCCTTCCAAACATTTATTTACTATCTCGGTTTGACCATCAGATTGAGGATGATAAGATGAGCTATGAGCTAATTGAGTACCCAAACAAGAAAATAACTCCGTCCAAAAATTTCTTGTAAAAATGGGATCTCTGTCGCTCACAATAACCCTTGGGCTTCCATGTAGCTTTTGAATTCTGTCCACAAATGTAGTAGCAACTGTACTTGCTTTAAATGGATGAGATAATGCACAAAAGTGTGCATACTTGGTAAGTCTATTAACTACCACCATGATGACACTCTTTCCTTCAGACTTAGGTAAACCTGTGATAAAATCCATTGAAATCTCCTCCCAACGTTGACTTGGAATGGATAAAGGTTGTAGAAGTCCCGGGGTCTTAATTGTCTCAACTTTATTCTACTAGCAAACCAAACATTCCGCCACAAACTTTTGAATATCAGATTTAAGGCCATCCCAAAAAAATTCTTTCTTCACCCTGTGGTAAGTTTTTGAAAATCCTGAGTGTCCTCCTAAAGGAGAAGTGTGCAATTCCAGAAGAATCTTTTGTTTTAGTTGGGAATTCTTACAAAGATATAAGCGATCTTTGTACCATAAGGAATCATTTTCCAACTAAATGTATCAGATGTACTAGGATCTTGCTGCAACTTTTGAATGAGTGTCCATACATCTTTGTCCTTCTTCCATTCATCTCTTGCTTTGGTTATCCAATCTAGTTGGATAATAGAAATGGCACAAAGCAATGCTTCGACCTCTTCATTCTTTCTTGAGAGTGCATCTGCAACAACATTAAGCTTTCCTTTTTTGTAGATTATTTCAAAGTCATAACCCAACATCTTTGTGACCCATTTTTGCTGCTCTTCTGAAGATAGTCTTTGTTCCAAAAAGTGTTTAAGGCTATCATGATTAGTTTTTACCTTGAAGTGTTTTCCCATTAGGTAAGTTCTCCATTTCTTTAGTGCATGCAGTATTGCTAACATTTCCTTCTCATAAATAGGTTTCTGTAAATACTTTCCTTTGATTGGACGACTTTCAAAAGCAATGGGTCTTGCTTCTTGCATTAAAACAACACCAATTCCATTTCCTGAGGCATCACATTCCACAATAAATTTTTTTGTGAAGTCTAGCGTAGCTAAGACCGGTGCTAGGAAAATTGCCTCTTTAAGATGTTCAAAGGCCTTAGTTGCTTCAAGAGTCCATGAAAATGCATCTTTCTTCAATAATGTTGTTAGAGGTGCTGCTATTCTCCCATAATTCTTTACAAACTTGCGATAATACCCTGTTAACCCGGGAAATCCTCGCAACTGCTTTATGGTTGTGGGGACTTTCCATTCCTTAATGGATTTAATTTTGTTAGGGTCTACCTTAACACCCTCGTGAGATACAATATGACCCAGATATTCCACCTCTTGTACTCCAAAGAAACATTTGGATGTTTTTTCATATAAATGTTTCTCCTGCAATAGTTTGAGCACCTTGTCAACATGTTGAACATGATCCTTCCAAGACCTGTTGTAGATTAGTATATCATCAAAAAATACTAGCACAAATTTTCTAAGGGTGGGTTTGAAAATGGAATTCATCAACCCTTGAAATGTATAAGGTGCATTGCTAAGGCCAAAAGGCATGACCAAAAATTCATAATGACCCTCACGAGTTTGAAATGCTATTTTAGGAATATCTTCAATCTTCATTCTAATTTGATGATATCCTGAACAAAGATTCAACTTGGTAAAATAAATTGCTCCATGTAATTCATCCAATTATTCATCAATCACAGGAATGGGAAATTTATCTTTAATGGTGAGATTATTGAGCTCCCTATAATCGGGACACATGTTCCATGATCCATCCTTCTTGTGTACCAATACTACAGGAGCAAAGAAAGAACTTTTACTAGGTTGAATTATACCCGCCTCTAACATTTCTGCAATCATATGTTCAATTTCACTCTTTTGGACATAAGGATATCTATAAGGCCTGATGTTTGGAGGAACACTTCCTGGAATCAAATGAATAGCATGATCATGATCAAGAATAGGTGGGAGTCCTTTGGGAGTTTCAAAAACCTTGGAATGTTTGTCCAATACTTTTTGGAGATCTGCAAAAATAGATGATTTTGATGTTGGAACTTCTAGTGAGCATAATTGTGAAATTATGCCTCATTGTTCTTTCTTTAGAAGCTTTGTCATGAAATTAGAGCTTATTATCTTTACTGGCTTCCCTACAATACTCCGTAATTCAACTTCCTTTCCTTCTGAGAAAATTTCAAGAAAAGTTATTGAAAATTAAAAGCTACCGTCCCCAAAGATTGTAACCATTTTACTCCTAGTACAACATCAGCACCTCCCATAGGAATGGAAAGCATTGGACTATTCAATACATATTCCCCCATGGTTAGCTTGATATTATGTCATTTTCCAGAGAAATTTATAGTTCCTCCATTTGCAACCATCACTTGACATTCTGGTGCTTGGTATAGGAAACAATTCAATTCCTTGGCTACCTTACAATGAATAAGATTATGGGTACTACCTGAATCAATCAATACTATTACCTTTTTCTTCTTGATATGTCCTTCTATCTTGAGAGTTTGAGGAGTGGTAATTCCTGCCAATCCATTACACGATATGGTCGGACTCATTTCTTCCTCTTCTAGGGTTGGTTACTGGTGTATATCCTCTTCTTGTTCATTTTCTTCTTCCTCTTCACAATCTATGTAAAATAATTTCTTCTTAGCACACTTATGACCTTTAGTGTATTTGCTATCAAAACTATAGCAAAGCCCTTTTACTCTTTTTTCTTTCAATTGTTGTGGTGTCAACCTTGTAGGTTGTTGAAATCTAGGAGTAGCAACACTTCCCTCTTTATAGAAGTAAGTGGTAGGCTTCCTTGTTGCCATAATTTTACATTCAATTTTTCTTGCCAACCTAAATGCCTTCTCCAATGAATCAGGTTCCAAAACGTGAACTTCATGTTGGATGTTATCCTTGAAAGTACCTATGAAGAGATCAATCATGTGTTCCTCTGGAATATCAGTTACCCTTATATTCAATTTTTGGAAGTCCTCAATGTTCTCCCCCACTAAAGCCTTTTGTTTAAGATTTATCAATTGGCTAAAGAAGGTGTTGCTCTTTGTATCCTCATAATGTGCTATCATTTCCTCTGTAAAAATTGACCAAGTGACAATTTTTTTGTGGGTAGCATTCACCCAATACCG